>CM074279.1:2775000-2780000 GCA_037194245.1 Opsariichthys bidens
AGAAGAAAGAAAGAAAGAAAGAAAGAAAGAAAGAAAGAAAGAAAGAAAGAAGAAAGAAAGAAAGAAAGAAAGAAAGAATAAAGGGGAAAAAGTTGCATTTGGGAACAGCGGAATGTAATTTTAAAAATGTGTTTGGTGTGTTTTAACCAAAGTCATTTTACATTTTGGCCCCATTTTAGCCGAAATATTTAATAAACAATCAAGCATGGTGGAAGGGGGAGGGGTTGTTTAAAAGTTTTAAACTTTTTGAATTACTGATGTAATTCTGTGGATTTTTGGCAGCCTGTTTTTTTTTTATTATCATTTTATTTATTTTAATCTCGATTTATGTTTAACAGAGAATGTCAAAGAAACTGCACAACCTTTTATTTTCTACATCAAATGACCTCATAGGAAACTTAATCCTTCACACTTTGATATTTGTTCTCAGATAGTGTGTCAGTAATAGGAAGCTCACGCTGCGCTCACGAGTCATGGCAGATCATCCCGAGATGGCTTTCATGGACAGAGTTTGAACATTCAAGCGTAAGATGATCTTCTTCCTATGTACTGTACTTTACTGTACCGTGTGTGTGTGTGTACGTCTAGTCAAAACACCCTCACAGGAAGTCCTTATGTGACCCAACTCCAACAGGAAACCAAGGAAATGTCTGCCTTCCATCAGAAGCCTGTTCGTCTCCCAAACCACGAGCTTTCTCCATCACTCTCATGCTTAAGATACAGCATGTAAAGGTAAAGTCACTCTTAATCATATTCAGTGTTGTTCATATGAAAGAAAACACCCTCAGAAGCAATAAAAACAGCCAAAATAAAACACACTGCCTTACTGACCCAGTAATTAGAGTCGTCCTTCGATATTAATCAGATTAAACGTAAAACACATGAAAGCGCAACATTCAGCGGCGGCCGGGACGACAGTCCTGAGAACAGCTGATTGAGGTTCGGGAGAGGACTTGAGTGGAAAGACTGAGAGTTTGGGAAAGATACTAATGTGGGGGATTATGGGAAATGAGAGGGAATAGATACGGGATTGAATGTTGCCGGAGCAGTGAGTCAGCTTTGAAACTGAGAAATGAAGGAGTAACAGGGAGACATGAAGGGAGTAAATATGGGCAGTGGAAAGAGAAAACAGAGAATTCGGAGAGGATGAAAATAATGTGAAAAAATGAGAACCAAAAAAAAAGCGTATTATTATTGCATTACACCAATAAGTGCAAGTATCTACTTAAAGTACTGCATATTTTGTCATTCAGAAACGCACACTTGAAAGTCCAGCATTGAGCATGAGAACTCCAGGACTAACTTTTCCACAGGTGTTCCCTACTTTCTCAGTTGGTCGCACCTTTTATTTTTTTGCTACAACATGGGATTAATCAATGCATGCTTGATGAATAATCGTCTTAGTCTTAAATCTATTAAATCACAGTGGCTGATGGTCGATATAAATCTGATATGCATGTATCATTTATATTTATTTTAATACATGTTTAATAAATTAGAAATATGAAAAGTATGAAAATGAAATTAATGAATATATATAAAAAATTTGCATGGCATTTCCTGATTTCCTGAGTCCGATTTCATTTCACACGGATCGACTGTCACGCGTTGTATTCGAATAAATCTGCAAGGTCTGTAAAATTTAAAGTTAATTAGATATTCGGAGATTTGTTTTAATGATCTAGATGTGTACTTGCTGCATGCTGAAGGTAAATGCTAATGACTAATAATATAAAAGCAAACACTAAACTTTCTCACATACAATTTACTTTCTTTGTTGGGGTTGGTCAGACAAAATAAAACAAACACTTTCAGTTCATTCACATTTGAGTTTATTTTCCCAAGTCAGTTTTGGAGTCGCTGACAGACTAACTGCGCGTGACCGCCGGCGCGGAGCGCGAGCATTTTCAACGTAGGAATTTCGTGCTTATATACATGACCTTGACAACACTATTTGACATTCTCTCGTGGCCCACGGGCCGCCTAATGAGGAACCCAGGTCTAAGTATTCGGCTATTGACCTTTTCATTTTTATATATTGTGCAACGCGCATGTACGATCGCCCCCTAGCGGTTAAAAAACAGAACTGCATGTGTCTTGTGGAGGAACATTGTAGCCGGAACTACTTCTCTCTGTTTATGTCTATGACGAGTCACGCAGGTACTGTTTTACTCCATAACGGAGCAGAGCCGATCCCGGTCTAAAATAGTCCGAATATAAACACTTATTACAGCGGCTTCATACTACAGTAATGATAATAATCGCATCCGTGAATGTGAGAGACCACACGTCCCAAGATTCCTTCATCAAGCTACGCCTTTGTTTTGAATAGGCGCCCTCTAGTGGACGAAAAACTACATAGTGCAGCTTTAATGTTAGTAACCAAGTTTTGATTTAATGTTTTTGAAAAAAAAAAAGTCTCTTCTGCACACAAAGGCTGCATTTATTTGATCAAAAATAAGTAAAAACAGCAATATACTGTAACGAATACAAATATTACTGTGATGAATTGTATTTTATTTATCCGTTGATGAACAGCACGTTCCAAAGAACGGGGTTTATTTGAAAGAAATCTTTTGCAGCATTATAAAAGTATTACTTTCTTTAAAAAAAATATAAAATTCAAATATTGTGACCGCAGGACAACAACTTGACAGATATTCTATCAGGCTCTTAATTATTGAAATACTAACAAGAACTGTGTTGATTTCAAATAGTTGCAGTCTGAAGCCCAGATAGATTGAATTTAATTCAACAAATAGTTTTAAGTAGGAATGCACCATCTTTGGTTTAAAAATAGGCCACAATGTTCATAATGAAGCTCCAAATTTAAAAATCTGAAAATGTTTCTAAAAAAAAAAAAAAAATCTGTCATTCATCTTACAAATCAAGTTTTTTTTTTTAAAGTGATGATTGAGTCTGCAAGCTTATAATAAATAATATTATTTTGAGGTTTTTGGCAATTAGCTCCAGTTTTGATGACTATTACTGTAAAATGTGGAAAACGGTCATAATAAAGAACGAGCAGTGTAGCCGTCCAAACTGTGCGTTGAGTCAGAGGTTGGCTGGGTTTCGTCTGGTTTTGTCTGGCAGTTGCTGTGCACGGCTTGGATTTGTACTTTGTTTAGAGGCTTGGTTTCGTTTTGCCTGTTCTAATCACTCACTGCCACAGAATTGTTATTTCTTTCTTTTCATTTGGTCAAATTGTTTCTAGGCCCAGCCCTGTATATTTTTAAAGGCAAAAATTCAGAAATCCCCCCATGACACACAGCAGATCAAATGTTTGAACACACACATTCCCTTCCATACACACACTACACGAACACTACAGTTGAGGAGCGTCACACTAGACTTTTTACTTTTTTAAGTCTCTCAAGGCTACATTTATTCAATGAAAAAATACAGTAAAAATAGTAACATTGTGAAATATTATTACAACTTAAAATAACTGTTTTTTATGCCAGTATAAAGTAAAATACAATTTATTCCTGTGAATCAAAGCTGAATTTTCAGCATCATTACTCCACACTGATGATTTAGGACTTTTTCAATTATCAATTATTATTGGTGCTTAATTATTAATAATGATTCTCATTATCTATGATGAGAACAGTTTTTGGTGATTAATATTTCTGTGGTAACTGTGATCATTTTAGTATATATATATATATATATAATAAAAATATGAAGCAGCAATGATCACAGGAATACTATTTCATAATATTACTATTTTTTTATATATTTTTCTTCAAGTAAATGCAGCCAAGAAAGAATAATAGACTTTTTTCAAAAAACCAAAAATCTAACATTTATTCCAAACGTTTAATCACCAGTGTATTAAAATATAGAATAAAATAACAATAAAGATAATACCGTCTACCCTAAGTCTCCATGTTTAGTCATCAAAAACCTGGAAATAACAAGGAATTTCAGGCCCGGAAAAACCGGAGTAAAATCTTCTAAAGTCATGGAAATGACTATGACGAATATAAATTGTTCTATTTGTTTTTCTCTTTAAGGAAGTTGCTCTTTGTTAGTGCTTACGTTGAGTAAAACATTCATTAATCTTGTGTGCCGCTTTAATTGGATACATTCGTACACTAAAAAGTATAATTATTCAAATCCTTTTTTTTTTTTTTTCCCCCCCCCAAAGCCTATCAACTGACACACAAATGGAAATCCAACCCAGCGATGAATTATTTCTGAATGGGAGTGGACGGAACATGAGGTCTGGTGTGAGCGGCCGCACCTTTAGTCCAGTCACGGACGGGCGGGAGGCGTCGCTGAAACGAGCCATCAATACTGCCATACATCAATGCAGATCCCACAGGGAACAAGAAATGAGTGGGAAGTGAACACAGTGCCAGATTTCCCGGCTCTTCAATCTCTCCTGTCCTCAAATGTACAGTAATTCGTTCTCTTCATTCGTCCGCTGGAGTTACGTACAGTCCTGCTCATCCATTTACAGGCCCTTTTTTTTTTAAATACGCATGGCATGTAAACTTTCGAGCACAATCGTATGTCTGTGTTTGCAGCTTACATTTTTTTCAGGACTTTTTGTCTAACTTAGACATATCATATAGTGCAAAATATGCGTATTTGGCGGGCTGTTCGAGGGGAGGACTCCAGACTACTCCCCCATTCCTGTCTGGGACAGGAATAATGGAGAGTGAGAAGAGGGGGTGGCGCATATATAAGCCTCCTCTCGTGCTGATTGGATAGGTTATCTGAACATGCTCTTCCTGTTTCTTACACATAAATATAAAGAAAACGTGAAAATGTGTGCTAAATCTGATGTTAATGACAATAAATCCCAATGTCTGTGTCCGAAATCGCTCCCCATCCACTATACACTGAGGAGCCACTGGTGCGAAGCAACCATCTGTGGGATTATGACTGAACGCCTCTAAGTCAGAATCCCGCCTAAAAGCAACGATACCGCAGCGCCGCGGGAAACCGATTGGGCCCGGATAGCCGGAGTCTTCGGGCTCCGGCGAGGA
>CM074279.1:2785000-3287500 GCA_037194245.1 Opsariichthys bidens
ACTGGCTCTGAGCTCCAGCAATTAGACTGCAAATCAGGGCAAAAATTGGTGCAAAAATCATGGAGTGTACTCCAGCCTTTAAATCTTTCCCCGCCATTTACGGAATTTTCCGTCTTTTATGAGACAACACTTTCCCGTCATTGACAGAATTTCTGGCTTTTTGTGCTTCGCTTTCACTGTAATACTATTACGCATCTTCTGAAAGAGAAGAGAATCTTTGGATCAAAACACTGGAAAAGAAGAAGCAGAAACAAGTGATAAAGCCTTTGTTTATGCACGAAGTCTTTGAAAAAAAAAAAAAAAACGGCAATGCTGCTTTTATATGAAACGTGCCCACATTCAAATGTTGATATAGAAAAAGAATTGATAAAGTTTTATTTATTTACTTTGTTTTCAGAGCCGCTGTTATTTCTTTTATTTTAATATTCTGGGGGTCATGAAAGTTTTACAAAAATGATTAAAAATGCTGGTTGTGGCTGGAAACTTTTTTTTTTTTAATAAAAAAAAAAAAAAAAAACAATGGGAGAGAAAAAGTTAAAATAGTTCACCCTTTGAAACCTTTATGCCTTTCTTCTGTAGAAAAGAATTCTGGTGACTAAACAGTTTTGACTTTGATAGTATGGATCGAAAACTAGTAGAGATATTTCTCTTTTTCTATGATTTACAGAAGAAAGGAAGTCATTTGGAACGACACGAAGCTGAGAAAACTTGTCATTTTGGGGTGAACTGTCCCTTTAAGTGTTTTTCTTGGCTGCAGAAGGTCAGCAGTATTACTGGAGCTGCAGCACATTAGAGAACATTAGTGTTGGGTTCTGGATGGGGGGGCATCGGCTGCCAGGCGTTACTGTGGTTGGGACTTTGATTGCTGGACTGCTTCCCTGATCGAGGAGGCCCAGCATTCTGAGCTGCGGTTTGCTCGTTTAAGGGGCATAAAATACCATATAACAACTCGAACTCTCACACACCAACGCACCTCTGATCCAAGCTTGAAACCAGACCATAGGACATTTTTACACCACTTATAAATCACTGGAAGTACTCGCATTCTCACCCACACACAATTCGAACAAACGAAACGCATGGGCGCAAATACGAGAAGCCTATTATCACACCGCATATCCAGCTCTTGAAAAATCGTCAAATTCCCCACATAGTCTTAATGATAACGACGCCTCCAGGCATGAGGTCAGTGAGGGGGAGGAGGGTCAGGAATGACCCCCCAACACACACAAAACCTCCTAACAGGAAGTCAGTGGGTGAACACCAAAACAAAACACAACAAAACAGAAAAATATAAATCATCACGATTATCAATATTATCACAGTATTGTTAAAATGTGCTGGATATGTTCCAAAAGTACTGATGCACATGCTGAAGGTTCATATATATATATATATATACCCCATTTAAACCATTTTTAAGTAAAGAGACGAGTCAAATTGATCAATGATTATAGGTATTTTATCTCCTCTGAGAATCATTCGAGATACCTTATCCGAATTGTTTAGATTTTTGGAATGCACATCAACTCATTTTCCCTCAAGTGGTTAAAATTTACAACTGCGCATGCTGTGTCCGTGTGAGACTTAATGCTGGACATTATTTACTATGAGTTTTTACTGCAGTAATGATATTTAAAACATGACCTTTGGGAATTTTATTGCCGTTTATCGTCAAACCGGTAACCATTTCATCCCTACAACAAAGGGAATCTCTGCGCACTCTGACCCAGAGTCCATTATTAGACAAAAAGCCGAAGTGCATTTGCTAGATACTCCGCCAACAGCTGAGCTAACCCGCTTTACAGTTAGTTGTAAGCACAAAGATCAATCGATCCGATCTGGCAAATGCAAACATGGTGAGAGATACGATCCCACCTCCACCGCAACCAAACTCCTGGAGACGTCCCATCGTGAGTCAGAGACGCCAAGCAAGTGCAAAACTATTGATCGATACTTAGCGTTAGTGCGTTCACACTTGTAGTTCGGTTCGTTTGGTCCGGACCAAAAAACGAAAACAAAACAAATAGTCCTGGTTCGCTTAGCGTTCACACTGGCATTTTTAACAGCGAACCTAAAGTTACCGAACCAAAGGCATAGGGATACGGTCTCGACCCGATTGGTCGGCTTTTATGACGTATATTTCTTGACGGAGCTCGCTTACCGAACATTCAGAACAACGCTGTGTTCTGGATTAAACGCCATCATTTTATGCGTGAACATATGCTTTATTTTTACCAGCTGAGAATCACGAAGAGCTCAGAAAATGTTCAAAACATTCAAAACAGCTCCAGGATTTCCTCCGTTGCAGAAACAAACATTGATGAGGCGCTTCACCTCCTCGTCGCTCCACGTTTGCCCTCGACTCATTTTGGATACACCAATCTTTCCGCGTCGTCCAATCAGTGACTTGTAGCGTCGCATCTTGTGACATCACGTCCTGTTTTTGGTTCGTTTACATGTCTTCGGTCCGTGTTGCGTTCATATATCAATCGAGTTCGTTTGGAAGCGGACCGAGACTCATCTTTTTAGCGGTCTCGGTCCACACCAGGGTTCTGATGGCAGCGTTCACATATGAACCCCACTGACTGAGCGATCGCACCAGGGTTCGGTTTAATCCAACCAAACATGACAAGTGTGAACGCACCCTTAGTCAGTCAGAGCCACGTATCAATCCTGTGGATCACTACAATAAAAAAAAATTCTAGTTGTGCTGTTTGTTTTCTTTATTACCTTGTTAAAGTTGATTTCTGAAGGCCAGATTGTGGCAACATCTCAAAGAATAATCAGGGGTGAATATCTGCTGCTATATCACCCATGAAAAGCCAGCTGAATTAGATGTAAAAATGTGTTTGGATATTTGCGATGGATCGTGGCAGCAGTAATCCATCAAATGAAGGATGCAAATTGGGATCAGAATTTCTCCCTCAAGATCCAAATCAGACTGCGAAGCCAATAGCAGAGTGATCACAAAGTAGGGGTGTGCGACATATATAGTGTGCGATAATATCTTAATTGATGTTTTAACGAGTTTCTCGAGTATTTCACTCATTTTCAGAAACCAATCAAAACGCTGCATGAAGTGTTGACCAATTCACTGCGTGATGCAGCTAAGTAGACACAAAGTACCATTGCGTGAAAATCTGATTATCGTTATCGTGAAAATCCTACAAAATAAAGAGATATGGTTTTTTACATACAACATACAACTTCTAATAAGAAGAAATTTCAAACTGGAGGACTTAAAGGGATAGTTCACCCAAAAATGGAAATGATCCCACACAACACCAGAGACGATATATTTAAAAAAATATCCTGGCTCTTCCAAACTTTATAATGGTAGTGAATGGTGCTCGTGATTTTGAAGAGCATCATAAAATGAATGCATACAACTCCAGGAGGTTAATAAAGGCCTTCTGAAGCGAAGCGATGGGTTTTTGCAAGAAAAATATCCATATTTAAATCTTTATAAACTAAAACAACTAGCTTCTGCCAGACGCCATATGCCAAATCGACTTACGGTGAAAGAGTAACTTCTGATGCGACGAGTGACGTATGGACGAACGCGGAAGAAAACAAAACACCGGTCCCAAATTAGAAGTCTAAAACTAAAAAAGGAGGAGGAGCTTGAGCTCGTTGCACAGCTCGATGTGTTCGAACAGCAAGAGGCGTCAAAATTTAAGCTACTCCTCTGACATACATCGCGTCGTACGAATACGTACGAAGCTAGTTACTTTAATTTATAAACTTTTAAATATGGATATTGTTCCAACAAAAACCACCAATTCACTTGAGAAGGCTTTTTTTAACCCCCTGATCCCTTGTTGATATTTTTCATGATGATGGATGTACTTTTTTGGACTTCAAAATCGGGAGCGCCATTCACTACCGTCATTAAGAGCCAGGATATTTATTAATATAACCCCAACTGTGCTAATACACCAAAATATAGTCATATACACCAAAGATGGCTTGTGGGTGAACTAACCCTTTAATATTGGGTTACGTTTTCACAAGATTGGCAGTGCTAATCTCATGCTACAATTGAGGATGAACCATCGTAAGCCAGGTACACACTGTGTGATTACTGTCTTGAAAGGGATGTTTATTTGGCATGCGACACGAATAGAGAAAAAATGAGAGACAGGAGGTCTCTCTTTTTGTGAGCAAAAGCAATGCTTCTTGGGGTGGGGGGGGGGTACTTTTACATTGGAATATAATTTTCCTCCCATCTCATATTAAATTGCATTACCATTTCCCCTTAGTAACTCCAAATATTTAATCACGCACACACTGTGAAAAATGATTTTTTGGAGTGGTAAATAAAGATTACTGAAGTACGTTTTGCAAGAAAATACTAGTTCAGTCTTTCCACTTCAAAATTTCATGTTTAATTCAACGCAATTTCTTTGTAATCCTACAGCTCCTATTCTGTGTAGTTAGAATAGCAAGAATAAGGCTGATCAAGCTTGGAAATGGAGAAAACAATCCCTATGTTTTGTTGTTAAGTGTCGAAGTCTGCGTGTCCAAACTCAAATGCAATGTTTGGCACGAATGTATCCGTACTAACAAGCTAAACGATTCAACAGAAATCCACACGACTGGGAATTTTCACAGAGGTTCAAGTTGGTCGCGCTGACCAGCAGAAAGCTGCTTGCTTTGAAAAATGAATGAGCTTTTTGCCTGCAAAATTTCAATGTGACCGCACCTTAAAGAACGTTTCATTTACTTTGAAATAGAGCTGCAACTAACGATTATTTTTTTGATTAGTCGACTAATCTAACGATTATTTTTCGGTTAGTCGACTAATCTAACGATTATTTTTCGATTAGTCGACTAATCTAACAATTATTTTTTCGGTTAGTCGACTAATCTAACAATTATTTTTTCCGATTAGTCGACTAATCTAACGATTATTTTTCGGTTAGTCGACTAATCTAGCGATTATTTTTTCCGATTAGTCGACTAATCTAACGATTATTTTTTAACGATTATTTTTTTCGATTAGTCGACTAATCTAACGATTATTTTGACTAATCTAACGATTATTTTTTCCGATTAGTCGACTAATCTAACGATTATTTTTTCAGATTAGTCGACTAATCTAACGATTATTTTTCGGTTAGTCGACTAATCTAACGTTTATTTTTCGGTTAGACGACTAATCTAACGATTATTTTTTCCGATTAGTCGACTAATCTAACGATTATTTTTTCCGATTAGTCGACTAATCTAACGATTATTTTTCGGTTAGTCGACTAATCTAACGATTATTTTTTCAGATTAGTCGACTAATCTAACGATTATTTTTCAGATTAGTCGACTAATCTAACGATTATTTTTCCGATTAGTCGACTAATCTAACGATTATTTTTCGGATTAGTCGACTAATCTAACGATTATTTTTCGATTAGTCGACTAATCTAATGATTATTTTTTCAAATAGTCGACTAATCTAACGATTATTTTTATTAAGTTTTTTTTTATTAATCTAGTGTCCTTTTTTACGTAAGAAGTTAGAAATAATTCAGCAGTTCGTTGAGGTGTAAAAACACTGGGACACGCCATTATGTAATAATACGATTGATTTTGATTAAAAATAAGCCACTTATTTGTGCTCGTCCAGTGGAAGACATTTGAACCTTAAAACGAAGAGTGTCAAAGACTTTCTACACAGTCTCAAAGGAACTTTGATAGTGTTCAAGCCACTGAACAAACGTCTCCTGAACCGTGTGTTTTTCGCTGTCTGTAATGCGGGGAGTCTTAGCGAGCGCGAGCAACTGAAATTTTCTTATTTGCGAGACGAAGATTTTCTCCTCGCGCAAAATGCCTTTTTGCACGCTCAAAATATGATCTTGCACGTGCAAAAATTTGGCAGAGATCCAATTCCAGAGGTGGAACGCCATTTCGGTTCTGCAAAGGGAACAAAGGAGCGTTTTATTCGGCCTCTGTTTAAAGTATTCCCATACTTTTGATAATCGTGGTCTGGGTTTTTGTGATAGAATGGAACTGCCATTACGCCAGATGAATGTAAACAGTGTGACGCGTCGTTGCGGCACTACTTTGATACGATTAGCAATTTGATATTATGTCAAGTCATCACTTGAATGTCAATTCAATAAACTAAAAGAAAACCAGCTGAGAACCACTAACCTAAGAACCAGAACACAAGTAAATGTTCACAAGTTAATACACACACACACGTTCGTTTTCATGTTTTATGGGGACATTCCATAGGCGTAATGGTTTTTATACTGTACAAACTGTACATTCTGTCCCCCCACCTCTAAACTTAACCCTCACTGAAAACATTTTTACATTTTTAATAAAACCTTGTTTAGTATGTTTTTAAAGCTGTTTGATATGAAATGTCCTCATATTTCACGTTGAAGTTGTAATACCAGTGTCATACCCATGTCACTTTACACATTTGTGTCCTGATATGTCACAAAAACACACACACACACACACAGGGACAGAACAAAGTCACTTAAAGAACTGTTTTATCTTAGTCAAAAATTTACCAAGAAACTAAAAGCGAACATCTCAAGGTTGCAGGAAGTAGTTAATAAAATCCAAAGTCTGGAGGGCTGCGAACCGACACAATATTTCACTTGCTTTCCCTGCCCGTAGTTTCCTCCCTGTCTGCAGGTCCTTCCTCTCGAACCATCTTATCTCAGCAGCCCACGGAAACACGGAGAGGGCAAACGTTTATAATACAATGCATTTCTTTGAGAGGAAATCGCTTTGGGAGGTTGTTTGATACTGGCAGTGCGCACGGAAAAAACGAGGGCAGAGGGAAGCGCGCTAAAAGGGAGGAGAAAAGGAGGGTTGGAAGGTGACGGAGTATCCCCAGGTAACCTCCAGCGAATATATCGGCGGCATGACGCTTCCCCGGAATGGGGTACACCTAAACGGAGGATAAACGCACCCTGCTCCACATTTCTAGATTCATTGCCAGCTATAAGAGGAAGGAAAGCCTGCGCACATGTCATATTTCACAATAGCATGTCACATTCCTCAGTGTTCTCCCCCACCCCTTCAGCACGTACACCTCCGAACCGACACACGTTACCTCGGGATTTATCTCGCGTAAAAGATGTGCAAACCGCCCACGCTCGGACCAGAGACCGACATACGCACAACTCCAGCGAGATCCTCGACTCGGCGCAGGACAATCCCATGGCGCGCGGCCAGATTGCATGTTTTTGGCATGCTTCCTTTTGACTGGAAGTCTATGGAGGAAGTCCTCAGGGTTAAATGGCAGATTTAGAGCTGAGATAAAGACTCGGTGGTGCAATCAGCCACAACATGTGCCAGCGTCGACAGATCCATCTTGTTAATGTTCAGCATTTGCAACACTTATTCATCACAGATAGCCTCGATAATCTGTCGTGGCGTTTAGCTGCGCGCTTCCTGAGTACGAGATAAGGATTAGACTAAAGGAAAGAGCGGTTGCACTAAAAAATAGTTTGGACTTGACCCTCATGAAGCAGTCTCTTAACTGGCCAAAAAAATAATAAAAAATATGAAGCAGTCACGCTACCGGGGTTAGAAGATAATTAAAACACTCGGCACACTTGTAAACTGGAGTAGAGTACGTGTCTAAACTGGTTCGGTGTATCTGCGAGTCTTATATGGTTTAGAGGACAAAACATTTAACTGAAGTAGGGTTATTATACACTCACACGCATACCGTAACTAAACGCTCAGTGAACACTTGCAAAAAGTACTATAGAATTATCATGTTTTTTTGTTTTTTTACCTGTACCATGCTCTTTTTTTGTAATTTGGATATCATACACTTTATTTTACACATTCACTTACAGTGTAAACTTAAAGTATTATACGGTAGCTTTATGGGTTAGGGATAGATTTAGGTTTAGTTTTACCCTGTTAATTACTATGATTATATCCTATAATTCAGGGTACATTTCACGTTCATAATTTTTTTTAGAAATAACTTATTTTATCCATTACGAGAATACATGCACCCTGTTTTTCGTTTTGCTTTATATCCCGTATAATTGCAATTTCCGCTTTTTTTAAGAGCGGCTCGCGTTATAACGAATAATGAATTGAAAAAATTTAAGATTATTCATATTTCTACAATCTAAACACCTAAGAATTATAGGTTTAGTTTCAATTCAATTTTCCAATTTTTCATTTTACTCAGGTCATTGCAGATAAATTATATAATTTTATATTTATTTATATATATATATTATATATATATATATATATATATAATATATATATATATATTATATATATATATATATATATATATTATATATATATATATATATATATATATATATATATATATATATATATATATATATATATTATATATATATATATATTATATATATATATATATATATATATATATATATATATATATATATATATTTATATTTATATTTTTATTTATTTATAATTCTAAACACCTTAGAATTATAGGTTTAGTTTCAATTAAATTGTCTAATTTTTCATTTTACTCAGGTCATTGCAGATAAATTATATAATTTTATATTTATATAATATATATATATATATATATATATATATATTTTTTTTTTTTTTATTTATATATATAAATATATATATATATATATATATATATATATATATTATATATATATATATATATATATATATATATATATATATATATTTATTTATTTATTTATATTTATATTTATTTATTTATTTATTTAATTCTAAACACCTTAGAATTATAGGTTTAGTTTCAATTAAATTGTCTAATTTTTCATTTTACTCAGGTCATTGCAGAGAAATTATATTATTTTCTTATATTTATTTATATACAATTTCAACATTTACTAATACATTTTTAAAATCTTGCAAGCATTACTTAATGCACTGACATGAACAAACAATGAACAACTGTGTTTTCATTAAATAACATTAACGAAGATCAGTAAATACAGTAACAAATGTGTTGCTCACGGTTAGTTCATCATTAACTAATGTTTAATTAATGAACCTTATTGTAAAGTGTTACCAAATAACACATTATGCTTTGCAATATTTTTATGATTTTTTAATCGAATAAATATTAAATTTTAAGGTTAATCTGATCAAGACATTTGGTTTACCAGAACAGCTTTCAGAAAATGTTCAGCTGTTACCCTGCAGAGCAACTCTTGAATAAAACAGCTGTTAAGACCCTCCTGTAACCGTGTCCTCCGATGATAATGAATTATTATCTACATTCTATAGATTAGTTTTTATGATAATGTAACTCTATATGTGTCAGAGCAGACAAAGTGTGTGTGTGTGTGTGTGTGTGTGTGAACATGTGTGTATGTTCATGAGAATTGCACAGATTTGACCAAATTAACGATATACTGTATTGTTTATTTGCAAGTGGAAACATAAGAGATCTTGGTGTCAACCATGTTACTTTCATTGTCAGCCCCGTTTTGACAGACTTTTCAATATCTAGACAGCTGCTTTTCATATTATTTCAGGGTATAGTTTACATCCACATGGACCGGCTTTGCATAACATCTCTTAAAAATTTCAAAATGATATTCAAGGTAGATTTATGACTTAAATCCTAATGATCCTCTCCTTAGTGACCGTGCAAAGAATTTTACACGATTGTCTTTTAAAATAATCCCTGTACATACGGCAGAACAGCCCGAAGAACGTGTAGCACTTAATCACTGCATTCAAACAGATCGACTGTAACACGGTTGACAATCTCACCAGTGAAAACGTCAAATTAGTGTTTAATGATTAAGCTTGGCAACTAGCAGAAACTATTTACTTTTTCAACACTGTATATCTCGGTAATGCCACATTTTTTATTTGTTTGAAGATGTACCGTTATATTCTTTGAAATTACTCCGAGTAGTAACTCAACTCTAAATATCCTCACAAAAAAAGTGGCACTACTATGAAAATGCTCAACATGTGACGGACAAATACAGAAAAGCCACAAAAGGGAAGCTGTGCAAGGCATTTCCAGAGGTGAGTTCATACAGGAAGTGACCTCAAAGATGTTGGCGCTAAGAGTGAAAGTACTGAAATAAACCAGCACTTCATGTTAATTTTACTAAAAGAGAAGTACAACCCACGAGGCGGAAATCACAACGACGTTAGCTCTCAGTTAGATTCACGCTACACGATTCTGAAACCAAAGAGAAAGCAAAATAGATTACAAAAATACATTTCTGAAGAAAGCAAAAAAGCCCGCCTCTCTTTTTGCGGTGATAAGGGTTATAGGACAACTGTAAATGTACAAGTGACACACACACACACACACAGCTCCAGACGACCTCTGGAGACCGAGTATCATCGATGCATGCTTGCAAAATGAATTATACATAGTAATTTGGCATGTCTGCACGCAGGGGATTACACACTCATACATGTGTAACAGACATGAAAGCTCACATTTGCATACAGGGACTCTAGGGAGGAAGACGCTTGTGCGCTGTCCTCATCTCAAGGTTATGAGCTTCACCTCGAGACCGTTCGATAGGGCCAGACAGTCCTATATTCACAACGCTGCCAAGATCAAATGTGTATACCACAATCGTTTTTCGTGAATCAGCTCAAACTGACTGTTTGAATGAAGCGATTCAAAACTCCGATCCATTTCATTTGCATCTCAAAAATGACTCGATGTGGAAAACGGTGGTGCTGCTTAAAGGGTTATGCCCCTTTTCACAAGATTTAACACAAGTCTCTGTTGTCAGCATGAAGTTTCCGCTCAAAATACCCCGCAGATCATTTATTACAGCTTGTCAAATTTGCTCCTGTTTGGGTGCGTGTCCCTTTAAATGCAAATGAGCTGCTGTTCCAGAAGAGGGCGGAGCTTTAACAGCTCAACAACAACAACGCTGGAGAATCTCACGCTGACAAAAGCTCATCCTTACATTGTTCAAACCGGAGTCGACACTGATGGAGAGACTCAGGAAGAAGTCACAACTTTTAGACGTTTCTGAACGGTTCGTGGATAAATTGAATTGAGTTGATCAACTCATCGATTAGCATGTGCCGTCATGTTCATCTGTTGTCCAAAACCGGTATGGACGCTCACTATACATAGCGTACCGGTTTGCCATCAAATGCTGTGAACGGTCTAATAATATTCTTTCCTAAATATCGCATATCCGAGCTAACGACAGAACAGTTAAGCTCAAACTTTTGCCATGGCGTTGGAATAGTTGCGCATATGCTTGCGAAAAATGAAATGCCGGCACTGTGGGTGGGAACGTAAGGGGCGGTAAATGTAATATTATAATAAGGGAAGTGAAATCTGAACGACTAATTTTTTCTCATGCTTGCACAGAAAGATTTGCCAAAACAAAGTCACTTTGTTGTCCTTTTTCACGTTTTCGGAGTTGGTCGATGCACCGGATTATAGTATTTAAACCTACATTTTTATATGCTCCCTTTAATATTTTTGTGAAAATCGCGATGCCGTTTTCAGCATTCTAGAACGTTCGAAAGAACAGCATTTATTTGCAAAATTTTATCATATATTTCACCCAGCCTTTTTCATATTCAAATAAATTTTTCCACAATCCTTAAATCGATTGCAGAAATTGTCTGGAAGTCATACATCATCCAAAAGTGAGTATTCTGTAATCATTTACTCATCCTTGTGTTATTCTAAAACCCATATGACTTTCATAATATGGAAAAAGTACATATTAAAAAAAAGTGTGTTTGTGTGAAGAAAGTCATTCAAGTTTGGCACAAGATGAGGGTGAAATTCTCCCAGAATACCTCTCTAAGCCAAGAGTTTTTCTCATGTGAATGGCTGTTCGTGTTCTCTGCAGCTTTATGAATGAGATTCCTCTGCCTTCAGCAGACTAGCAGGCATGTAACAGACATGATTAACTACACTGTAGCTTCATGTTAATGATTCACTGTAACGGCCCGGGGCGTGACACACACATACACGCACAAAACCACGGTTGGGGGCGGCGTGTGAGATTAGATAATGATAAGAGGCACAGCCCAATGTTGTGACATGCGTTTTCACCGTCGTCTCTCCTTCTCAGATTGCGGACAGATTGAGCTGCGCTGATGTTCAAAAGACATAAGAAAGCTGCAGGCGAATAATCCACCGTGCAGATATCGCCGATAGGTTAAACTGACCGTCACGATTATTTTGCTCAAAAACCGTAATCGTGACTATCAATCATAATTAATCTCGTTTAAAAAAAAAAAAAATATGATTATGGATGATTTTATATAATTGTATAACCATGCATGTGTGTGGTTGCAAGATTGAGAAGATTAAGTAAAACATTGGATAGAAAATGTATCCTGAGAAAAGTCGCATGTGGGGATTTATTTTCTTGACATCTGGCAACCCCAAGCAGGAACGAATCACTGTAAAAAAAAAAAAAAAAAATGACCGTGATTTTAACGGTTAAAATGCTACTGTGAAAAACAGTTCGTTGGTTTACAGAAAGTTACCGTATTTAGTACGGTGAATAACTGTAATAGATCTCACGGTACATTCAATGTCATTTTACAGTAAAATGCCGTTAAATTGACTGTTTTTGAAGTGAATAAGTCATTGTATAATTTACAGTGAAAAACCGTAAATTAAATAAAATTTCATGCGTTACCATGATGGTGTTCAGTGTTTGCGAATGACACTATGTGCTCCTTCTATAATATATATAATTTTTTTTTACCGTAAATTTAACTTTTTTTTTTTTTTAAAAAGTGTGTAAAATAAACATGAACATGTGTTATGAACCATAATTATTATAATATATACCTTTAAATTATATGGTTTTGAACTGTAAAATAGACAGCTGTCCCGTAAAAACTTAAAACATTGCTACCGCATTTTTTACAGTAAAGTTTTGGCAACCACAGCTGCCGTTTTTTTACTGTAAATTTTAGGGATTTTTTTTTTTTTTTACAGTGTAAGAGGCTCGTTGCCAGTGCAAGATAACCGAAAAGTCTAAGGACAAAATATTGTGACAATAATTTGCATGATGATTAAAATACGATTAATCATGCAATTAATTACGATTAATCAAATAAAGTTTATTTATACAATAAACAATATATTGTGCATATTATGCATACCCAGATGACCCTACTGCATTTGCCCAAAAATTCAACGCAACACAATACTGTATCCCAAAATGCAACGTGTTTAATTTGACCATATAGCACTTTCATGTGAGTAAATACTCCAGCAGTAATTTCAGAGTAAAGACCTTGGCTGTGTTCAAATAACATACTGTTGTGGCCAAAAGTGATGTCCAGCCTTGGAAATTTTATTTACATAAAATTCAAGATTTCTGAATTCTCCATTCATCAAAGAATGCTGAAAAAAGTCTTACAATTTCCACAGAAATATAAAGCATGTTTTCATCATTGAGTCATTTTTGGAATGTAGAGCATCTGCTTGGTTTGAGGACCTGCTAACAACAATTAAAGATGTTTTAATAAAATAAATAAATAAAAAAAAACAGCTGCTTTGGGCATGACATGGATGTAACAAAACCATCTTCTAAGAGTCTTTACAGGGTAAAGTTTTTCTTGTTAGATAACATTGTAAAAAAAATGGTTCGCATTCACTAAATTAAACTGGATTACTTGTTATAATTTTAGGATAATTGAACTTAATAGACAAAATTAAAAAAATGTTAACCTGATTCAACTAAATGGCGTTGAATTAACCGTATTAAAATAAACAATGTTAATTAAATGCAGTTGCGTGGAATCTGTTGACACAGGTATAATTGGTTTAATGGTTCAATTAAACTTGAAGTGTCATTAAAAGCAAATATCTCCTCTGGACATCACTTTTCGCCACTAGTCTTTCTGCAGTATAGTACACATACATTTTCTGTATGCATAGACAGCCAGAAGATTGTCAAAATGCACAGTATACAACAGAACATGGAATACTACATCCCACAATGCAGTGACCTTTACTCTCCAGTGCAACAACACCACAGCAAAATAACAACAAAAAAGTTACTTATTAAAGTTATGCTTCATAAAATCTATTTATCATTTGTTTTTATTTTTTAAAATGTTAAAAAGCAGTGCCGTTAAAATGTTCTAAAAACAATACGCACCATTTCACTTGTATTTATAACAAACGGTAGTCGGTGTAGAGCGCACACTGTGCAGTATGCAGTACGCAAGCATGAAAGTTTGTGCATAGAAACGATAAAATGCGTGTCTACATGAAGTGCTAATTATTGCGCAGCAGATTCCTGCCTCCTGCCTCGCAGCGGCTTCAAATTGTTTAGTGCTTGTGGTGACATGTTTGTTTAAAGACATTAGGCTGTGCAGCCGGGCCAACTATGCATCGGCCCGCTCGCTGATGGATGAGTGGGATTATTGCATAGAAAACTGCACATCCACTCTACAAAACCACACAAGTCTGCGTTACTTATTAATTAAACATCATCTTATTTGCCATCGCTAAACTGTTTAATATACATATACTACATACGCCTCGTTTATTCAGTATTGGCAATTTAAAAAAAAAAAAAAAAAAAAAACAGATTCATCGACCAAAAACTAACACTGTTACAAAAAAAAAAATGGAACGGTGATTGTTTCAGATGGTAAAAAGTCCAAAGTCCTTCAAAGAAAGCTACAGAATTGACCCGTCGTAAAGCCCCGCCCCCTTTAGTTACTGTTGCTACGTCTGACAAGTCATGCGCTCTCACGCCACACATCATGTTCTCACTAAGTGAAAAATAAATCGCGGAGCAAAGAGGACACTGATAAGACAGAGCAGGTTTCATAATTAAAATATTGTAATTTTTTTGTTAAATCAATAAATAGCGTCTAGTGTGTGTTTAATGTGTCTGTAGCTCCTCGATCATCTCTTCATACTAGTTCATTTATAGCATCAAATAAACATGAATGAACATCAGAAGGAAAGTTTTTTCAAGACGTGATTCAAGTTCACCAACGACGGCTTCGGGGTTATGATTGGTTAGATCGCCTGTCAATCAAACTGCCGGCGAAGGGTCAATTGCCATCCATTATATGAAATGTCCAAAAATACATAGTATCGTGGCCAAAAACCTATGGCAATACCATGGTAGTTTATATTGCAAACATCATCTAAAGGTGGTTTCCTTGTTGTGCTTCTGAAGCCATTTATATCAGTGTAGACGTCCAAGCAGAGGAGCTAGTAGTTTCTATTCTTATGGTTTAGATATCGATTGCACAATTCCAAACTAACCTCTGACTGCTAGATAAACTTAAACTCACAAACACATCCTACACAAACACACTCAGCAGACAGCGGCTGTCCATCTGTGAAAGAGATTCTCTCCGCTGGAATCTCGCCTAACGCACATCAACTTCAGCGCCAAATACAAGCAGACGGTCATAACAGCACCTGTGCTGTGTGTTTGTGTATCTACTTAACCATTTTTGGGGGACAAATTTACACCCAGAAGTGAGCTAAATCTGACAGAACCTCCATTCTGAGGAAATGCAGTTTTTATATTAGGCTTAGGGTGTGTTGGTGGTATAATACGGAGTCAATATTGAGTTGGATGAGTAAGAGTTATTAAGCCTCTAATAAAGAACTGTGTTGAATGATACACAGCCAAAGCACGCAGTCGTAAGTGAACTTAAACAGTTGGGTGAAAACCTGATGTGTATCAGTATATTGGATCTGTGCATTAACGTGACAGCAGCCTAATAAACCTGCGGCAGTCTGCGCCATTCAAGTTAATCAAACGGCAAAAGACAGAGGAAATCGCTCGCTGCTTTTGAATCTTCATTTAAATTTTATTCATACAGTGAAGACTATGCAGTGTTTTATTTTAAAATTCACTTCCCCATGAGAGCACATGCATACGTCATTGGAGAGCATTTATATACTAGGGATGCGCATCTCCGTGACTGAGGCCGATGCGATACGCATCTCGATGTATAGCCAACGATACAATACATTAAAGATTCATATGAAGCAGCTACCGATGCAATACGATACGATTCACCCCCTATTATAATGCAGTGCAATACGATTCGATTCAACACAATGAGATTCAATGCAACACGATGGAAACTAAACTTTTTATTTTTTCCTCAAATTCAGGTTTTTTTTTTCCAAATTACCATTAAAATTGTATGATTATTCCTTCAAAAAGCTTAATTATTGTATTATTATTATTATTATTATTAATAGTAGTAGTGGTAGTACATAAAGACATACATTAGGCCATACAACATTAATACAATGTTAGTATATAGTACTACAAAAGTAACATGGCTATATTTCTGTTACAAGTTAAACCAAACTTTTATTTTGACGGTTAGCCAACGGTTGTTCTTGAAGTATCTGTGTGTGCAGATGATAGGACAATAGATTTTCTCAAATTAAATGGTAAAATGCTCATGAAGCACTTATATACATAAGTATATATATATATAAATGGTACAATGCTCATATATACAGATATACATTTTTTATATATATATATATATATATATATATATATATATATATATTATATATATATATATTATATATATATATATATACACACACACACATATATACATATATACACACATATATATATATATATATATATATATATATATATATATATATATATATACATACACACGCACACGTATATTTATATATATATATGTACGTGTATATATATATATATATACATACATATATATACATATACACACATACATACATATATATAAATATAAATACACATACATATATATACACACACACGTATATACACACACACATATATATACATATATATATATATATATACACACACACATATATATACATATACATATACATACACATATATATATATAATATGGGTAACTGATTTGATTTGCAAGAACTCAAAATAAAAAACTAAATATTTTATGTTAATTGCAATTAAAATGTATTAGTTAGCTAACTCAGTACTTCAAGTTAGGTGCAATTACATGCATGAGTACTACAAACTCAAAAGCTGATAGTTCTGCTCACTTAAAATTGGGAACATCATAACTCAATTTTTTTGAGTTAGCCCAACTTCTTTGGGTTTACCGTGTGTGCTGCATGTTTTTCAGTATGCTTATGAAAGATGCGACAAGATAAAACAACTGAAAGAGATATTAGGGAGAGATGGATGAACTTTGGTAGTATACTTGTTACGCAACATCGTTTTATTTCCAGCACTCTTTTACTGTCGTAAAAACAAGTGTGCATTTTCCGCGCCAAACAGAATTGCAAAAATCATTTTTTCCCATTGGTCAGAAAAACTGAAAGCCTTACTCCGAACTTCCGCCATCGGTTGAGCCTTTGTTGCCGTGCTGAACTCGTCTGGATGCTTAAACAAACAGAGCACTGTTTTGAAAGCGTCACAGAGACACAGTGTTTACACTAAGAGGAAATAAACCTTTAATGGTTTACTTACAGTTGTCTCCGCACACAGAGCCGGATAGGAGAAAGTGTTTTACCATTTTAAAAAATTACACACTTCAGCTTTCATTAAAGAAGATGAGAAAAGATATCATCAAAGAAGGAACATTATACAGAGAAGGAGGTAAACAAGGAGACATGCAAACACCAGCTGAACACATACAGTACACTCACATATGGCATTAGCAAAGACACACACACACACACACACACACACACACACAAGTTAATCGTTCACCTTTTTTATTGTTTTGTTAACCAGCGTTTATTACAATGAAAGGAAGAAACACCCTGACCAGAGGCAGTATTCAGCCCACATTTAGCCACTGAACCAGCGTATTTCTGTTTCACATCCTCAGTAGTAATAGTGTAACCTTTCACATTCACATACACATACACGCACGTTGGGTTTTCATGTTTTATGGGGACTTTCCATGGACATACTGATTTCTTTTTATACAGAACAAACTGTATATTAGATCCCCTAACCCTAACCCTATGCATCACAGAAAACTTTCTGCATTTTTGCATTTTCAAGAAACATCACATGGTGTGATTTATAACCCGTTTCCCTTATGGGGACCAAAAAAATGTCCAGGATTTCAGATATTGCCATTACAACATTAGGTAGAACCACACACACACACACACACACACTTTTACAAAGAGATTTGCTTATACGCCCCCAAGCCAGTTCGCCATGAATGAGACACCACAGACAGACTCTGTACAGATGTGGCATCCCAATAAAAAGCCACAAGACAGACACAAGAACCTACACACATGCACACTAGACCAAACATCAGCTTTCTAGAAAAAGACTTGAACGCCGAACTTCAAAAATGTTTTAAAAGCCTTCAGGTTTGAAGGTTATACAGATCGAGAGAGAAAGATATTCACATCTGCGACTGAAAAGCAACTTACGGAAGAACAAGTTCGGATTGTGTGAGGTGTAACTTTACCTCATGGATCTGACCAGTTTTATCAAGAGTTTCATTAAGAACAGCGTATATGAAAAACCTGCCGTTTAAGCAAGTATAAAGAATATACGCTGCCACGGGCATGACAAACACTCCCGTTCAAAAGTTTTGGGAAGGTAAGATTTGCTTAAGAAGCTTTTTTCAAAAAGATTGACGCAGAATAAAACCATTTCCATTTAAAATGACTGTTTTTTTAACTGAATATACAGTAAAATAGAATTTATTCCTGTGATCAAAGCTGAATTTTCAGCATCATTACTCCAGTCTTCAGTGTCACATGATCCCTTCAGAAATCATTCTGATTTGATGATTTGATGCTCAAGAAATATTTATGATTATTATCAATGCTGAAAAAGGTTGAGCTGCTTCATATTTCTGTGGATATTATGATGCATTTATTTGAAATAATAGTCTTTATGACATTATAAATGTCTTTACTGTCAATTTAATATGTTCTTGCTGAATTAAAGCATTCATTATTATTATTATTATTTTTAATACATCTCACTGACCCCAACTTTCCGTACAGTATTATAGGCCTGAGATTTAAACGCTTTCCAATTTTAAGCACTTTTTATGTTCAAAATAGCACTTTTATACTCAATAATTAACAATAAATTAATTAAATATTATTTTATTATTAATTAAATAAATAATTAACCGCAGTATACCTTTAACATTCCCTCAACAAAAGTTCATGGATCCGCTACACCAAGTGAAACGCGTACGTTTAATTATTTGAAAAGACAAGAGTCTGTGCTAAATGTGTCGGATTTAGTTTTTAAAAAAATGTAAAAGCAGTTAATAAGAAAATTTCAATGCAAGGCGACAGAATTTTTGCAACGTTCGCTCATCTACTGTTGGAAAGCGAACGTTCAGTCGGTCAGCAGAGGCAGGGCACGCTATGTCAGAACAGACTGTGGGTCAGTGCCAAGAATTTAAGAAGAATTTCAATGGATGTTGGATGTTCAAGGGAAAAGGTATTCTGGACCAATATTTGATCATGCATTAAGTTAGAAAAGACGAAAAGAAGGAAAAAAAAACCCATCCCAAGTTTGTCTAGCCAACATAAATATTAAATAAGATTGATTTGAAGTACAACTAACCACACAAAACTCTCTCCTGGCGCATACAAGCATTCAAATGAACTGCTGGACTCACACACACCAATGTAGTGAGGTTAGAGCGTTACACACACTTCCTCTCTGTGTGGTGTGGAGAGGGGAACCTCCAAATGACAAAAAGGAAGACTCTCGCACACACACGCATGCATGCATCTCAATCACTCACACACACACACACAACCCTCCCCACAATCCCGCTGTGCTGCATTACCGGTGCAGTGGTGGTTCAGCATGGCTGTAGAGTTACACACTGGAGCTAAACCTGTCGGGCTGTCTTCCATTCTCCGCTCGCGCGTACGTCTGCGATCTTCGCTGCTCCTCGTCCGTCCGTCTGCCTCCTTTCAGTCTGTCTTTGCCCGTGTGTCTCTCTTTCTCCGTCTCACACACACATTCTCTCTCGCACGGTGCCGCACACTTACGCCTGCTCACACAAAAGCCAGGGCGAGCGAGTGAGCGCGAGGGTGAGAGAGAACAAGGGAAACTAGAGGAGGAGGAGATAAAGGGATAAAAAAAGAAAATCTCGCTTGGCTAAGGGAGTGGCTAAAGCTCCCCTGCTCGCACGTCTTTAACCTCTGCCGTTCCGACGGAGCCACACACACACACAGCGATGTTGTTTTACCGTGAGCTGGGACGGGGGGAGGGGAGGAGACCACGTGGAGGTGTCAAAGCTTCAAGAACTGGCCACGCACACTACAGCGAACTACAATGGCTCTGAAAGTCCCGCTCAAGTTACTGTTCCCTCGGAAAAAAAATAAATAAATCCTCACTGTTAGGCTGACAAATCAGCCGGCCGAGCTAAAACTTTGCAATAGACCTGTAGAGTGCACACACAAAAAGCGTAAAATCAAAAATTAATTCAAAAATGTAAAAAAAAAATTTTTAAATCATATTTCTGAAAACAAGCAGTAAATTCAGAAGTTACTAAATATGAAGCGCATTTTTAGGCTACGAAAAATAAGAAAAATAAATGCTATTCTTTAAGAAATTCTATTAAAATAACTTTAAAAAGCTCATGCAAAACAGGTCTACAATATAGTAATACAAGAAATACAATTTGTATATAATAATAATAATAATAATATAATATTGAGCCGTTCGGTACGACATCCACGGTTCAAAACAAGCTTATGAATTGCATATTTTTTTTCTACTTTTAAAAAAATAAAATAAAATAAAATAACGACTTTATGCAACACCTTTTTCTCTTCCATGTCAGTCTTTTACGCAGTTGACGCTGTGAGGCGCTTCCGTGTTTACGTCTGAATGCCGATAATGAGGAATAATGAGTCGCGTTTCGACGTAGAACCTGGAAGCCTGCGTTGTGTCTTCAATGTAAACTGTGTAGGATAATGACAGGGTAGAGATGAAACTGTCGAATAAAGTCGTTATTTAATTTTTGCACACAAAAGTATTTCCGTTGCTTCATAACATTAAGGTTGAAGGTCACATGGACAATTTTATTGATGTCTTTACTACTTCTCTAGACCTTGAATGTGGTAATTCCATTGCTTTCTATGGGAGATGAAAAAAAAATTTTTTATCAAAAATATCTTGTGTTCTGAAGATGAACGAAGGTCTTACGGGTGTAGAGCCACATGAGGGAGAGGAATTAATGACTGAATTTTCATTTTTGGGAGAACTAACCTTTTAACGCAACGGTAAAGTTACGTTCAAGGAACACTGCAGTTATTCGCAATCAAGTCTTGCCGCTTAAAACATTTCATTCGAACGCTTTGACGTGCGCTTTTCTGAGCGAAGTCTGTCAAACAGCATTTGATTGAAGTTCTCTTTCGCGTCTTATTGCGCTAATACTGTCAAAAGGTTTACATAAACACAGCTGATTATTTCTAAAATGAAAGTAAGCAGTTGGGAGAAAAATCTTAAAGTGACAGCAGCCTAATAGTAAACAAGCTGCTGTTTTCATTATTTACTCACTCTCAGGTTGTTCCAAACCTGTACGAATTTCTTTCTTGTTCTGAACGCAAAATCACTCACTGCTCTTGACTGAAAGACTTTAATACAATGAGAATATAATTTATACAATGAAGTCTATGTAGTGTTTTATTTTGACATGTTCATTTAATTTTATACTTGAAGGCACAGAATGTGAGCTGCCAGTTTTATTATATATATATATATATATATATATACACACACACACACACACACATATATATATATTATACTATACAATACACTAGGAATGTGTACAAGTTTTTTTTTAATTTCAAGTAAAATGCTGATCCATCTGAAAACACTGCGAGTTTGAATCTCTTATAATGTACATTTGAAAACTAACGCACGTCAAACATCTTTCCAGACATGAGAAGCATTTATTATCATCTTGTCCAACAAAAGACAACATTTAATATCATGTTTTTACTGCAAACTCGCTTCATAACGACAGTTGAGCTTCTGTGAGATGATGTGGCTTCTTACACAGAATAAGGCAGTCGTGTGTTTATTAGTCATGTTTAATCAATCAAAGCGTTTCAATTTTCTGTTTATTCAGACATGACGCGTGTTATCTTCTTCTGCCGCAGGGCATATTTGGAGTTTCTGCGCAAGAGCGCCCTCTGGCTTTCAGATGGAGAAGCATTTACTACTGATCACAGAGCCGTACAGCTCCGACAAGCCGCGCATTAAATAATAATAATCGCGTGTGATTAAAACGTGATAAATCGTGCAGCCCTAATATGAGGATTATGAAAAGTTTCAGGAGTCGGTTCAGGTTCAAACATGACCGAATCATTTAGTAAGAAAGTTCCTTACGACAGATGGAAAGATATAACAAACGCTGTCACCAATATCGAAATATCATCCGATTATCGTTGTTGGAAAAATACTGAGATATCATATTTTGTGAATATCGCACACCCCTACTAATATACAATATGCTATTTCAACATACTACCCCATATTTCTGATTGAATTTTCCCCAATCCAATGTTCGTTCCATGACTATCATGCATGAATGAATGCTAAGAGCTGAGTGTGAAGACATTCCCTCAACATCATTCAGAGATTTTTTGAACACAACTTGTGCGTTTCGTACATTTGCAGTTTAAATCCCTCGTTCAAAGAGTTACAATGGTAAGTGCGCCTTGTCGGGCCCTTGTTCAAAAACAACACGGCTGTTTATTAATCTTAGACCTGAGGAGAAAAAGGGGAGCATAGCAGCAGTGTTTAAAAAAGAATGAAACATTTAATTATCCCACGTTTGTGAAGGGGCCAGCCCGTCGCTGAGGAGAGCTATAAAACAATGAGAAGGAGAGCGAGTGAGCGAGAGCATTCCTTCAGCACACAGCTGCCAAGTTGGAAGAAAAACCAACAACAAAAAGCGACTGCTTAGAAGCCAGAAGGAGAGAGCCGAACAGGAGAGAAAGCATATCGTGGCCACGTACACCGCAATCTTTCAGCGTGAAAAGGCCCACAAACTGAACAACGGGAGATAATCGCGGTGCGAGGGAAGGTAGGAGCGTCGTCTCGCACTGGGATATGAGTGACACAATTACAGACGAGGAATGAAAAGAAAGTAGGTCAAAGGCCAATCATGGGGACCGTAACTCCCGCTCTCACATGCACACGCATGTACATGCACACTTGACTTCTGCATTCAGCCAAATTTATTTCAGCTCACAATGAAATTACAAACCACAAACAGGGAGTACGCCTACATTTGAATGATCAAACGAGACATATTAGCTCTGTTCCAAAACCTATAAGCCACATTTGCCTACTACCTAGTCAGTTGACATCTGGCAGTTTCCTATATGAAAAAGAACTTTTCATTTGAAAAGCAACTGATTGGGAATTCGCAACTGTGGGCAACGTACAAATATTGGAATAGGACAAAAAAAGCACACATTCACAATAAACATGGTGTGATGTGACACTTTAATAAACAAAAATGCACTTTAAAGGCACAATATGTAATTTTAACCACTAGAGGTCGCTTTTTCATTTTAATGTTTTTGTGTAATGTGTGTATTTATGCGTACAATATGTGTATAAAGAATGAATTTTTTTTATTTAACCCTCAGAGACCTCAGATTGATTTGTATGTTATGCCTTTAGGAAGCCATTAGTTCTAAAAAAAACCATTCCGTTTAGGCAAAATTTGCATCAGGGTATGATTTAGAAAAATGTTGCAAAAAATAAAAATCCCAACGCAGGAAAATTGCAAAATTGCACCACTATTTTTTGACACAGTAAGTTAAAGTAAAGTCACAACACAATCGAGCACACAAAAGGTATTTGAAAAAGTAAGGACACAGTCAAAAAAGCTTAAGAAACATAGATCAAAAATGTGGGCTCCTATATATTTTTTTTTCAAGTGTGGATGTATTTATCTTTCAGCAATAGGGTCATTTTTTGCCTGTTCGCCTTGATAATTACATTTAGGTTCTTACCTTTCAAGAAGCGATGTCATGCATTGTCATTTTAGAGGGAAAAGGGCATGCCTACACAACAGGAAACTTTAGTGAAATTATGCTTTTGGTCTATTAGTGGCTTTTCAAGCAGGAGATTGACTTGTTATGCGCGTCAGGTCAAACTGGGCGTGCTCGTGTGTGAGACCCTAAGGTAAGTCAAGTGTAATTGAAACTGCCGTAGTACATTAATTCAAAATGCTGACATGTAACATAAGTGCTGAGGTGTAAAACAGGTGAAAGAAGCAATATTTCATTTTAAAGGATCTGCATGCAAATGTCAGCATTTCACGAGTTCACACTTGCATAATTATATAGAGTAAAGGTTGTGCGGATTTGCCGTGCGGTCCAAGGGGAGGTAAGAACAGAGGTGAGTCTGAGTTGATTAACTGAAAGTGCTCCTCCTGTGTTAATTAGGTTAATAAAAAAATAAAAAGATATATAAATAAATAAATAAATAAATAAATAAATAAATGATAAATAAATAAATATTATATATATATATATATATATATATATAAAATAAATAATATATATTTATTATATATATATATAAAATAAAAAATATAAATATATAAAAAATACATAAAAAATATATACATATATGTATATATAAAATAAATTATATATATATTTTTTAATGTATTTTTTATATATTTATATTTTTTATTTTATATATATAATTTATATATACATATCATACATATATAATTATATATATATAAAATAAAAAATATAAATATATAAAAAATACATAAAAAATAAATAAATGATAATATGAAAATATATATGTTAAAAAAAAAATATATATATATAAAAAAAATATAAAAATATATATATATTATATAAGTATATATAAATAAAAAATATAAATATATAAAAAATACATAAAAAATAAATAAATGATAATATGAAAATATATATGTTTAAAAAAAAATATATATATATATAAATTATATAAGTATATATATATATATATATAATTTTTTTTTTTTTTTTTTTTTTTTTTTTTTTTAAGAGATGCACCGATGTATTGGCTGTAGATTACAGCATTAGTTTGGGAGAGATTTTATTTTTCCTTAAGAAAAATCAAACTGTTGGTATTGGTATCAGCAAATATCATTCTGAATGACCGGCCATCATATCAGCTAGGATACTTGGTATCGGTTCATCTCTAGCTTGATAATTTTGACAACTTCTCACCAAAGCAACTCTAAGATGGGCACAAATAAGATGCCTGAACACTAGACACAAACATCTTGGTAAACATGTTGGCAGATGCACAAATCCCAGAGTGAGACCTGCAAAATAACTCTGGTTTGCCCGCTGCAGACACGAGGCATGCGCCACTCCCCATCTCCCAGCATGCCTGAGAAGCACGACCCACTGTCGCCTGGGCTGGCGGTGAAACAGTCACCTCGAGAGAGGAAACCGAGACTCGTCAGAGGCCTAGAGACCTCACACTGAAATAGAGATTACAGGAAGGCAGCCGGTGGCACACAGGAAAGAGTGTGCAGCGGACGACAGCAGAAGGGTTCTGCACGAACACCCCAACGCTTTCCCAGAAACACTGTCACCACAAAAACGCACTGCCGCACCGATATCAAACACCCCAGCGGTTTATGTGCGTGACTGAGTAGTCATTATTATCCAAAAAGATTCCCTGTTTATTACAGGGACGGTCCCTGGTGAGATTGAGAAGAGTCGTGGTCGCTCAAGCCCTTGCAGGTTTTCAACCTACACCCTTCTGGTCCAAATCTTAAATCAAAACGTCACTTCACTCTGTGCATCAAAAAAAGTGTCACATGCAGCCTCAGCATCCACCAACTGACGCATTTCACACAAAAAAATGTGAAGTAGATGCAACAAGTTCCAATCTGAACCGATTTTGAGGAAGCACCCCAAATTTGCCAGGACAGTAGCACTTATTACAAATTAAACAAGTTATCCAAGAGCATAAATGTATACGTTATGTCCGTAATAGTACGTGCTTATTTATATTTGTGTATATATTTGTTTATTTATTTCTTTCATATATATATATACTGTATATATCCATTTCATTCATGAAACTCTAGAGCGCGTAGGTTTATACTTAGTTCTTCACATGCAATCTGCAAGCAATTACCATTGTTACCGCATGGCACACGCTGGGCTGTGTTTCCTGTACAACGATGTACACTGTTTCACTTCCATAATACGATGCATCTTTGAACGAATCAACTAGCTAGTCACGACCGTTTCCTGAATCCACATTGTTCCGAGCCTGTCATTCAGCCACGTTGGTGAATGATGTCATGCAGGTGGTGGAGTGATCACTTCTTTAAATGAATCCGTTTGAGATCGAATTAATGCTAGAAATCATGGCATCTGAAGCCAAATGATCATTTTTCTCAGTTATTTTGCTTCATTTCCAGATTCAATCATAGCCTCGTTCGTACGCGCATATGCACTCTTCAGAAACTGTGCATAAAATCTCTTGACAAACTAAAATATGTCAATGAAATTGGCATATATTCGAAATAAAAGATACATTGTACTTGATGTCTGCTTGCTTATATTCCTCAAGACAATGACTTTTTAAGTCCAAATGTCATAAAAACAAGATCGAGAGCTATCGTTCCAACGACACAAGTTCGTTTCGGGAAATCGTTGAACTATGTTAGTAACGACAGAACTTGCAATGTAACAATACTTTCGGGAAATGCACCCCTGACTGGCCTCTGCTGAACCTGCAGCCAATGAGATTGCTTGCTCAACATTTAAATAGTCTGGTTCATTGTTTGCGTCCTGCAGGGCGCTATCAGAGTTCCTCTGAACCCTTCCACCTCCCCCAGCTCCACCTGCCTAGATCTGCTATGGTTTATTTATGTGTCTATACGTGTGTAGCAGCATCTCTAACATGCTCACAGCAGAGTGTCTGTTTTATCTATTAACAGAAGCAAGTAATGAAATAAAGCTGGAATAAAACAAATGAGAAACTTAAACAGAAATTATAAAGGAACTGAAATAGACCAAAACTAAGTAGGCAGTTTTGAGCAGCATAAACAGATCTCACTTTATGTTGTCCCACTTTTATGTGGTGACTCACTTCAGGACTCTATACTTTTGATGATATAGCAAATGAGTGAATAAAATGTTTTAAAAAGTGTTGTGAAAGAGCTGAAATTCTCAATGCTTCAACCAGAACTCTTTACTGGTGACTCATACGACTCACTAGGGTCAGACAAAAAAAAAAAAAAACATTTTCAAGGGCTTGTTTCCAAAGATTTTCATTTTAAATAGAGGAAAGGTACAGATCAAGCAAGCTTACACTTGTATATTAAAAGATCCATTTTCCAATGTCAAACCCGGGTTAAGAGCTCTAATTTGATTTAGCGCATTACTATTCCTCATCTCCTTTATTATTTTTAATTTGCGCCTTATCTATTCATCTCTGCCCTGCATAAATCACAACGAGGCTAATGGTTTTTGATATGACATACTCGGGCATGTCTGAGCGGTGGAGTTCTGGCTTACACAACATTTAAGAGTAATAATGCACTCTGATACCAGTTCGGCTCGCTCCTGAAAGGCGTCAGAGACGGGAGTGAGAGGCTGAACCAGCGGGACCTAAACACCCTAAACGTCACGTCATGTCATTTCCTTCTTCTTAAGCCGGCAGTTCTTAGTCAGCATAACTTACAAAGTCAACTAGATGTTTTACAGATAGAGTACAGTTCTGTGAAGGTAGAAAAGCCCCGACTTAAAGATTGACTTGTGTGTCAATTAGTAATCTTGATGATTTGTTCTTATAATTAGCGTGACTGGTGACGACGTGCTGGGTTTCAGCTGATAGACAGTTTGTGGTAAACACTCTCAGAAAGGTTTGAAATCAGCATGAAATGGAAGTGGCTTAATAATAGTTGTCCTTTTACACTGAAAAAAACATTTCAGTCTAAACATAAGTTTTATGTAATTTAATTACATCCATTTGGATTACATAGTTTTAACATAAACAAACTAATAAACTTAATGTGATTCATATTTGTCAGTCATACGTAAATGAAATAGGTAAGATTGATGTAATAGTTGAGTATGTGAATAGCGAGAGATTAAATGTCTTTTATCTTCAGTTGATTTCATCAGTTCTTGTGTTTCTCTGTCCTTCAGTGATTCTGCTTGTTAACAGCAGGCGTTCATCATTAATGCTCAATCATCACTTAATGATCTCATTAACTCTGACGCTGCTTCATCGGTGCTTTAACTCAGTAGTGCGCACACACACGACCACTAAACAGTGTTCATTAACCTGTGAACTATTACATCAATCTTACCTATTTCATTTACGTATGACTGACAAATATGAATCACATTAAGTTTATTAGTTTGTTTATGTTAAAACTATGTCATCCAAATGGATGGAAAATTGCTATGCAATTAAATTACATAAAACTTATGCTTAGACTGAAATTTTTTTTGAGTGTACATCGATTTAAGAAAAAACATTTTCACGCTGAAAAAAAATGACCCTTCGGCTTTAAATATCCTGAAAAAAACCGAGGCTCTGTGCTCCGCCGTTCTTCCCTGTGATGAACATGGTTTGTTTAGCCTCTCTAAATTAGAACAAGAAAGACAGAGGGCCAGAAATACACCAACGCACATGCATGCATACGCACAGCTGGCCTCTATGGAGTGATAAGGACATTTGAGGTCAAGCGGGCTGAATGGCAGCCATGAGTTGTAGCGCTCGCACACGCAGCAGGGGATGACAGAAAAAGAGATGTATACAGAGACAGAGGGAGAAACCACAATGGTTTTGATGCTTGTTTGACTTACGGCAGTCACACGCACGCTAGCATTTAGGGAAATGCCTCCCACATCAGCTCAACTGGTCCATATCGCAGCTTATTCTGGTCAAGAACTGTAAACTTACACTGGACACTTAAAGCGAACTTTTGCAAACTCCCGCACTCACATCTAATGGATAAGTATCAAATTCATGAATTCTACACCATTTTAACATGGTTAAAATACATACATTCTCATAGAATGCACTCGTCTGTTCACAATGAGTCGACAGTTCTTGTTTCCTTTTATGTATTTTGAAGATCTGAGGTAGTGCTGCAACGACGCGTCGATGTCATCGATTACGTCGACTACGAAAATGCGTCGACGCGTCACACGGTTTACATTCATCTCATGTAACGGCGGCTTCTACTCCTGGGAACGGAGAAAGTTCCATTCTATCACAAAAAACTAGACCACAATTATCAAAAGCATGGGAATACTTTAAACAGAGGCCAAATAAAATCGTTCCCTTTGCAGAACCGAAATGGCGTACCACCTCTGGAATTGGATCTCTGCCAAATTTTTGCGCGCGCAAGATCATATTTTGAGCGTGCAAAAGGGCATTTCACTCGTGAACTGAGTTGAGGAGAAAATCTTCGTCTCGCAAATAAGAAAATATTTCGAGCGAACGAAAATCAGTTTTGCATTTCAAAGAAGTTTATTTGGATGTGCGCGGACGTTCTCTTTCGCACGTGCGAGGTTTGATAACTGCTACCCGCCCCGCGCGCTCGCTAAGTGCCGACCGCTCGCCTGCTCAACACAAACCAGCGTTACAATGTGCCAAAATTCCAGCCAATCAGAATTTAGCAGCTTCATCTCCCTTGACAGCCAATCACAAGACTCCCTGCATTACAGACAGCGCAAGAGGAAAAACACATGGTTCAGGAGACGTTTGTTCAGTGGCTTGAACACGATCAAAGTTCTAGAAAGTCTTTGACACTCTTCATTTTAAAGTTCAAATGTCTCCCACTGGACGAGCACACATAATGACTTATTTTTAATCAAAATCAAATCGCATTATTACATAATGGCGTGTCCCAGTGTTTCTACACCTCAACGAACTTGCGTAACTTCTAACGTAAAAAAAGATCACTAGACTAATAAAAAAAAAACGTAATAAAAATAACCGTTAGATTAGTCGACAGCAAAAATAATCAGCTCTAATCTGAGGGGGTAGTCGTGGCCTAACGGTGAGGGAGTCGGGCTTGTAACCTGAAGGTTGTTGGTTCGATTCCCACGCTGGCAGGAATTTGGAATGAACAGCTCTCTCCACCTTCGATACCATGACTAAAGTGCCCTTGAGCAAGACACAAAACTCCTAATTGCTCCACTTGTAAGTCGCTTTGGATAAAAGCGTCTGCTAAATGAATAAATGCAAAGGTGAATTGTCCATGGTTGCTTTCAGCACAGCTATAAAAGACACAAAAATGATATTCAAAGTGAAATTACATGCTTTTAACATTACATAAATCACATAATCATTACCATCGCCATACTTTGTGTCGTTCCAGCTGCGACGCTGAAGAAAACTAGATACAGTTTCATAAATAAAATCATCGAATGTGGCCGACGCGGCTGCTTAGGACGAAAACTCTGATTGAAATGGAAAAGATACCTTTTATTGCATGTTGCTGCGCCGCGTCACATCTGGTTAGCACGCAGGAGGGGACTGTGTGACAGACATATAATACACCCATCCACAGATGTTAATTAGAAACAATTAATCAAGTGTCTCACACAAAACTGTAACAATCAAAAGTCTAAAACTGCAAACTTACAAAAACTTGCAAAAAAGCTTGCCGTGTTTTCCATTCCTCTCTGTAAAATGCATCACATGATCCATGAATGGACTGTAGGTCCTCCTGAGGCTGAGATTAAAGTCTTGAGACAGTCTTTTCAATCCTAATATGAAACGGCTTCTCAAACAAGAAAAAAAAAAAAAAAATGTAGGGGAGGACTTGATTTTGTCCCAAAAAAACCTTCACGGACAAATCATTCGTAAATAAATACTGCAATATTCCATAAAAAATCAAAATTCGATTCGTCAATTTTGAATTTACATCACTTTTGGACAAAACAAGGCTGACATTTAACAAAAGCCTTAAAAAATATCAAGCAAACACAAAGCAGCCTGAAGCTTCTTGGCCAAAAACCCCTTTTACTGCTTTTCAATTTCAGTTCATTTCAACCAGATTGTTCTTTAGATGAAGGTTGTGTTAGGACAAGCAAAGCAGAGCAGAAGGAAAGTAAAAAAATCAAAGTTTTCTGTCATGGGTAGGTTTAGGGTTAGGGGATAAAACATCCACTTTGTACAGTATAAAAATCATTACGTCTATGGAAAACCTCCATAAAACATGGAAACCCAATGTGAGAGTACGAGCAACCATATTTTGGGAACAAATTCTGAGAACAAAATCTGATTAAACCTCCTTTTAAAGGATGTCCTCAATTGTAAAATCGTAAAATACAAATAAGTGATGCTTAGGTAATAGTTGTGCATTAAAACAGTAGAAATCTATAGAATGCCCCTATTTAGATGAATGATTGATGGGAGTCGATTCAACTTGAGAAGTCTTGATCCTAAATGATTCCATTATCGATTCTTTCACTACTTTTGATGAAACACAAAATAATTAATCCTAAAGGATAGTCTGGGCCTAATGGTGAGGGAGTCGGGCTTGTAACCTGAAGGTTGCCGGTTCGATTCCCACGCCGGCAGGAATTGAAGGTGGGGATTGTGAATGAACAGCTCTCTCTCCACCTTCAATACCATGACTAAAGTGCCATTGAGCGAGACATGAAACTCCTAATTGCTCCCCTTTGGATAAAAGCGTCTGCCAAATGAATAAATGTAAATATATTAACCAATATGTAAATAACACATATATAGCAAATAAGTGAGAAAATAACTTTTTTATATTTTAAATGATCATTAATTACAACAAAATTCTGAATGTGCATCTGAAACTACAGATCAGTAATTACAAGAACTTAGGTAGATAAACCTTACGACACACAAATGATTCTCGGATAGGATTCGGAGTCATATCAGAACAACAGTAAAGACTTGGGGTTCAGTGAGTCATTTTCACTCGATCATTTCACTGATTCTTCAGTTGGCTACAAAGGTTGCGCCGCATGTTTGTTGTTGATAGACAGATCATATTTTTTCATTTCTCACTCCATGGCACCGTACATTCAAGAATGCAGATGAAAAATGTCACGAAAGCTATTTGATTTCAGTATTTTAAAACAAAAATCTGGTGCTATGTAAGAACAAGCTCTCGTTTCCTAACCCTAAACACAAGCGTTGGCTTGGAGCCACTGAATCAACAGGTATGAGCCGCGGTAGCAACTATTCTGAATCTGCACGCAACTAAGCCACTTTGTTCTCCGAGCCGCACAAATTATACATCAAAGCTGTCGAATTGAAGAAACGCACAGAGATCCACAGAGATTCCTGCTCCCCTGCAGTGCCTCAGTGTGTGTGAAGAGTGCGTGTGGGTGCAGATTTGGCCGCCCACCCCTGCACCCTTCGACACCATCGGCATTCCTCGCATCCCTGTTTCCAATTAGCCTCGAACAGCGCTGCAGTGCTGAGAGGCCGTGAGAGCCGAGTGGAAACAATACTACCTCCGTGTGTTAAGCTGCAATGTTCTGCGCATTTCACCTGGATTTGTTGTGGACTGGAAAAAGTTGGCTGTACTTGTTTCTCTCTCTTGATCGGCCCTAGGGAAAGAAAAACGACTGCTACCAGACGCAGTTATAAGCTACTGCACGCTTGCACTTTTCAAAGGATCATTGGCGGCGGCGCCAAAACCAAGAGACCACCGCATTCGCATGCAAACAGAGCACGATATGCTTTGATGTTTCGACAATCCACAAGATCTCGCCTTCCAAACCAGTCCGAAGTCTATGCGCGTATATGACGAGAACCTTTAATGGCATAACCCAAGCGTTCATCTCGCGGAAAGCCTTTGTGTTGGGCTGCCATGAATCATAAAACGATCTCTGTGGTATTCTGGGCTTGTGTGTTACAATCTCTGTCCGTAGACTCAAAAAAGCTGTGTGCAATCCTACAACACATTAAATCCCACAAATATGTTTCTGAACATGCCATTAAATCATTTTACAGTAACCCAAGCCGCTGTTTGTGTGCAATTAATTGCTAGACCTGACGAACCTAAAAGAGTTGTGTTTAATCAAGTTTCTGTGTATTTTTTGCTGCCAATTCTGCTGCTAACCTCGAACACACACACACACACACAGACGACCAGCGTGCCACAGATGAGTGGTACGGCGCCAGAGAGCTCGCTCGGCTTTCTGCAGACTGCAGCGATCACACACACCCCTGTCTGAGTGAAATCACAGGTGTGAAGCTTGTGTGTGTGAGGAGGGGTGTAAACATCAGGAGAATGCAAAGAACCTGTCTCAAATGTTAGTGGTGTTTACCAAGGTATATGATGACTGCAGTGTCTAATTCTTTGAGATCATCACCATAAACATTTTGTGGTAAATATTTGGAACAACAATATATTCAGACACTGTTAACCAAAAACTAAAACACATGTCCCCCTGTAGCCCAAGACTGGTTGTCCACTGAAGCTAAGCAGGGCTGAGCCTGGTTAGTACCTGGATGGGAGACCTCCTGGGTTGCTGCTGTAAGAGGTGTTAGTGAGGCCAGCACGGGGCGCTCACCCTGTGGTCTGTGTGGGTCCTAACGCCCCCAGTATAGTGATGGGGACACTATGCTGTCAAACAAATAAAGGCAAAAAGCACCGTCCTTCGGATGAGACGATAAACTGAGGTCCTGACTCTCTGTGGTCATTAAAAATTTGCCCACTGGCCTCTGTCCTTCATGGCCTCCTAATCATCCCCATATACTGACTGGTTTCTTCACTCGGTCTCCTCTCCACCAGTAAAGCTGTTTTAGGTGGGCGTTCTGGCGCAATATGGCTGCCGTCGCATCATCCAGGTGGATGTTACACATCGGTGGTGGATGAGGAGATTCCCCCCTTCCATATGTAAAAGCGCTTTGAGTACCCAGAAAAGCGCTATATAAATGTAAGGAATTATTATTACTACTGCATAATTCAAAATGTTCTGCCATACGGGTATGGATGGATGGGTGGGTGGATGGATGGATGGCTGAACAAATAAAAGGACGTACGGATGGATTGACGAACAAATAAAAGTATGGATGAATGGATAGATGAGCAAATAGAAGGATGGATGGATAGATTAGCAAATAAAAGGATAGATGGATGGATGGATGGCTGAACAAATAAAAGGATGTACAGATGGATTAATGAACAAATAAAAGTTTGTATGGATGGATAGATGAGCAAACAGAAGGATGGATGGATGAAGAGATGAACAAATAAAAGGATGGATGGATAGATTAGCAAATAAAAGGATGGATGGATGGAACAACAGAAAAGGATGGATAGATGAATGGAACAGAAAAGGATGGATGGAAAGAACAGGTAAGGACGGATGGACGGAACAGGTAAGGATGGATGGATAGATGGAACGACCAAAAGATAAATGGATAGATGGATGGAACATCAGAAAGGATGGATGGATGAATGGAACAGAAAAGGATGGATGGACGAAACAGGTAAGGATGGATGGATGGATGGATGGATGGACAGAAGGAACGACCAACAGATAAATGGATGGATGGAACAACATAAAAGGATGGATGAATGGATGTACGGACAGAAAGAACGACCAACAGATAAAAGGATGGATGGATGGATGGATGGATGGATGGACAGAAGGAACGACCAACAGATAAATGGATGGATGGAACAACATAAAAGGATGGATGAATGGATGTACGGACAGAAAGAACGACCAACAGATAAAAGAATGGATGGATGTACGGATGGACGGACAGAAGGAACGACCAACAGATAAATGGATGGATGGAACAGCATAAAAGGGTGGATGAATGGATGTACGGACAGAAAGAACGACCAACAGATAAAAGGAAGGATGGATGAATGGATGGAACAAACCACAGATAAAAGGATGGATGGATGGATGGTGTATAAGCAGACAGTTTCATTACAGGGTGAATCAGCATTTTTGAATGAATCTCTTGAATGATTCAATGGCATTTTTTAAAAGTCACTTGTCGTCACCAAGTGTAATTAGTGTAATCAATACAACATTCATTTGAAGCATCACGTTACTTTTAAAAGGTGATTTATTTTGATCGCCGTCTATAAACTTCTATAAACATAATATGAATCGATGTATTGGATCCATTTAGAATACGATTGTGTGTATATCTGAATCAAGTTCACAATCTTCTAAAGATTAAACGTGCAGCTCTTGAAGATACTAATCAGCAATAGAATTTGCCCCGTGAAATTCAAGTGGTACAGCTGAAAACTCTACTTTCATATGCACACAATGTATTATTAGCATCATTGCATGAATTGGGGTGAAAGGGATTCCTGGGATCCCAAAATATATTTGTAGTAGTGAAGAAAATATAGACAGCTTCAATCTGCTGCAGCCTTTCTGCCCATAAAAGTCTCTCCTCACCTGCTAGAAGCCAGAAGTTGGATGAATGTTAATATCGCCGTACAACCGAGGTCAGCGGCATTAAATGAAAGCAACATGTGATGAATGAACTTTCTAGTTCATGAGAGAGTTAATCATCTACTACAGCTGAGGGTAATAAAAAGCTCTCATGTACCGATACTGACGAACGGTTTCTCTTCTTTCTCACAGACTCTCAAACATACTGAGCCTGTGTACATGCTTGAACGCACATTAAATGAAGTAAACGTACAGTATCGCTGCCCAAGCAGTGCATACATAAACCGTTCACATAGTCTGCGCTAATGAAAGCCATACTATCAGTTAAATAATTGCAGATGGATCGGGTGTGCAGTGACTGAACGAGTCTAGAGGGCTGTACACTGATTCGGGTAGGACGATTTTGAAACTGGCAAGGCTATGACGGATAAACACCACAGCAACTTGGGCTGTAACTAACGATTATTTTGACAATTGACAATATCTATCGATTATTTTACGATTAATCTGATTCGTATTTTATGGCCAGTCGATTAATCCTTTAGTTAACCTACTAGTAAATAACTGTAACCCCTGCCATTAATCTTTCATTTTTTACATTTACATTTAATCATTTGGCAGATGCTTTTATCCAAAGCGACTTACAAGGGGTTTCATGCCTCGCTCAAGTGTGGCATGGGAATCGAACCAGCAACCTTCAGGTAACAAGCCTAACTCCCTCAACATTATGCCACGACTACCCCATGACTATTTTTCTCATAGATTACTTCCTTTACAAATAAAAAAAAAAAAAAAATCCCAAAGAATTCCAAGAATTAAAAGGCATCTCTTAGTCCATGATGGTTGCATTTTAGGGCTGCAACAAACAATTGTTTCGATAAATCGATAAATCTAATGATTATTTCGTCGTCGATTATTGCACTGATTAATCAGTATGCTTCGTTCGATTATTCCACTTTAGCAACTATTTAAAATATTGAGTTATACTTATAAAAACCACTGGTCTTATTGTAAGCCCTTTAATTAGATCAAAAATTGTTGACGTTGTCAATAATGTCAACTAATCGTTTCAACCCTACTGCATTTTGATGCACTATGTACCATAATAACATTTCATGAGTTCATTGTTTTTTTTTGTAACTGAGGGTTGAAAACTGTTCAGCTTTGGTTAAAACGTAGCGCTCGTCACTGTAACTTTTTACCCAGCCGTCCAATCACAGTGGAGGAGGGGCGGGACAAATACAACACCAACCAACCATTATACTTCCACAACGACTAAAAAACAACAAATCATAGCATCAAAAGCATCTCAATGGGAAAAAACGCTCTGAAGCGCCACCAGCTGGCCGTTTTCAGCTGGCTAAAAGTACTTTGGTGGACACATGTTAATTGAATATTTAAAGTTAGGCATCTGGTCTGTTAGTCTCTTCTTCATTTATGCAATATACTGGCACCAAACATGAGAAAACTTGAGTGTTCCTGGACAAAGGCGGGGATTATGCCAATTGTGAATGAGCATGAACACACGCCGTATTTACGAATACATCTGTACATATAATCAAATGTGATGCTTATGAAGCATTTGTGAATCCGGAGGATAGTTTTCAGATTTCAAATGACAAACTTTTCATGAAAGTTTCATGAAAGAGGCCCAATCCGTGCTGGTTTATTAGGAAAATGGTTCGATTATAGAATGCATTTGTCGCGCTCGTGAAAAAAGACTACTGAATACTATACTTGTCATACTAGCATCTGTTCTAGAGAGTTTTGTTTCGTGTGAATCATGACAGGGGATTAGGGATATGCATTCCATGCAAATCAACATATTTCTGTAATTAACGTACTTCAGCGAAATTCAAGCCCCAACAGCAATTCATTCATCGATCCGAACACATTAATGATCATAGCAACAACCTGGCTATTGATCTACAACAAAGGTCGGTGTTAATACGATCTGTTCGAAAGGTGAGGTCAAATTTTTGCTTGGTCATTTCAATAGGAATCCATCAGTAATTTAGCATGAACATTTTCCTACACTGATTTTACAACGGATTCAAGTTGGTTACACGGATTCACTGCATTGTCCAATAGAAAGCGACTTCTGTTTGAGCTGTGCATCACACATCTTTTTGCCTGCAAAATTTCACTAATGTGACCGCACCTTAAAACGTACAATTTGCATCTTAGCTCATGCCCAGACGCACTCATATGAATAAATTGTCATCGAAGAGCAGCACAATGTCCTTCGTGTCGATCTGCGCCTATCAAGTTTTGAGGTTAAAGCCAACTTGAGGTCTGAACTCAAAGGAAGCACGCAGTCCCAGTGCTGCAGGGCCGCTGGAGAATTTAACCGGCAAACCTGACACTTACTGACAAGCTGACACTCGTCTGACTGGAGAACTGCTGTCTGTAATTTCTCTCCGTCTCTGCCAATTCTCCTTTTCTATTTTCCAGATGGTTTCATGCATTCAATCCTTTCGCTATCTGTGAGAAGAATGTCTTTCTAGAACAAAGAGTTTGGAGATTCACAATATATATCCCATGTCCGATATCAGCATTTACTATACTTGGAGAAACACCATAAGGTACACGTACTGACCTGGAAAATCTGTGGCCTGAAGAAAGGAACGGAAGTAAAAAAACGACGCGTCATCATTAAAGGTCAGCAAACAATTGAGTCTTCGCAAAGCCCCGCCCCCTTTAGTTACCGTTGCCATGTCCGACAAGCCACGCGCTCTCACGCCACACATCATGTTCTCAGTGAAAAACACATCGAGGAGCAAAGAGGACATAGACAGAGCAGGTTACTTTTGATATAAAACAGTTTCACATTTAAAATAGTCATTTTTTTAAAGAAGTTTGAACAAATAGCGTATAGTGTCTCTTTAACGTGTCGTGACAGATCGCTGTAGCTCCTTCAAGCGGCTCAGAGGGAACGAACATCAGAAGGAATGATGTTTAAACCGTGGAAAGACGTGAGGACACACAATATTTCAAGTTCAAGTTCACCAACGTTAATCTACTAACTCCCCTGACTGCTTTGTCGGACAAAAATGGCAGATTTGGGGGTTATGATTGGTCAGATCGCCTGTCAATCAAACTGCAGATGAAGGGTTAATTGGATGGGGATGGGTCCTCCATTTCGCCATTGAAAAGGGTCATGTGATCGCGGTTGGTGTCCATCTGAATTGACGAGAAGCGGCTCGCTGCAGCCTGCGGTGGACGTCCAACCCGGCCCAGATCCAAGTGTGACGTCAGAAGGCAGCCGATTTTATCGGTCACGTCAATCACAGTATTATAGCCGATTGCCAACACCAAACACTCATCCCTAATCCCTAAACCTACCCGTCACTGTAACCTTAAATGAGATTGAACATTGAGAAGACTTAACCTTCACCCAATTCTTTATCATTTACTTATTATATTTGTCTTTTTTGACAGAGAGCACTGAAAGCCTAAAACCTACCCTTAGCTATTACTAAAACACACATAAAACCAAACATTACGAATAAATGCGCTTTCAATCGGAAACCTACATACAACAAATAGGGGTTTCCAGGGAGACACTGGGATGGGAGACACTATAGAAATACATGGCCTATCTATCATGTCACGGGATGAACGAACGACTGCTAAACTGAACTATAAAGCCATTCTTAAATCAATGCAGCTTCTCATTATTTGGCCTTGCATTGCAGTTACTTTTTCTCATTCTAAATGTGATAAACATCACGTTAGTTTATGTTTTGGGGAATTTGACTATTAAAATGTAACATTTTAACTACATTCTGCTTAAATTAACGAAATGACTTGTATCTTTGAATCTCATTCATCAAATTTTCAAGTCAGTGAAATGATCCAAACTTCACATCACGAGCTTCTGACGTCACACTTGGATGTGGGCAGAGCTGTACGTGACCAATAGTGATAATTTATGAAATAAAACAAATTAAAATGACGAAATATGGAGATATGAGGTCTGACGGCATCAATATACCACTAACTAACGGGTTGGAAAATGGCAAAGTTACACTTCATTTATTTTCACCTTTAAAGCAATTTCTTAAATATTGAGATTAGAACGTAGTTAGCTCTATTTGGCCAAGGAGAGTAGCACTTTAGATTCAAACAATAACTACAAAAATAAATACTGGTTTCTATTGCTATCCGTCTCGTTTCTGGCTTTCTTTTTCTGTTTCCATATCTCTTTGCGTACTCTTTACATCTGTTTCTCCTCTTTCACTCACTTTCTGTCTCTGTTGCCACTTAGCTCGAAGTGCTTACGCAAGCTTTCAAATTTATTCAAGCAAGATCAAAATGAAATGTTAGGGGGAAGTACATGCACTCAAACCCCAGTGTGGTACTTACCGGAATTAATGGGCATGGGGGGGGGGGGACGCTTCCAATAGAAAAACTAAAACCAGAGTCTGTGACAGACCCGTTTTCGCAACTCACCGGAGATGAGCGTTCACCACAATAACGGTAATAACAGTTTATCCTATTCGAACAGCACTGAGACATCTGCTTCCAAATGCTTAATTAAAAGTCGTTTGGAACATTTAAAACAAAAAACTCTTGAGATGGTAAGTGTAGATACTAATGATTCCTCTCTAGAGTGGGACGTTAATTGTATCAGTGGTGCGTGTGATGCTCAACGCTCATGCTGTTTACTAGACGCCAGGTGCACTAAGCATGTTTTGCGTGCTTGTTTCACTTCTGATACAACCGTGAGCAGTTGTTCAAAAGAAAATAGCGGATTCTAAATTCGGATTAGGTCACAAAATCCAATCTTGGTGCTTCGTTTGATCCGAATGATATTGTCAGTTTGTGTTGTTCAAAACTTTTTAGTAGGATTGGGATGCCTTTGATCTAAAAAAAAAAAAAAAATCCCAGCGGAAGGGTGGATTTCAGGAACAAAAATATAATACGCGTTGAAAAAATACATTTGTATCGTGTAATATATACACACACATTTATATTTCGATTTTGCTTTTGATTTAGATTAAATGAATAGCTTCCTATTAAGCCTTTCATTACAGTAAAATAAAAAATAGCTGTCAATATATTATATATACATATAATATATATATATATATATATATATATATATTATATATATATATATATATATATATATATATATATATATATATATATATATATATAAATATATATATATATATATATATATAAATATATCTAAATTTATATATATAAAATATATAAAAATATATGTTATTTTATTATTTATATTTAATATAATATATAAATATATAATATATATATATTAAAAAATATATATATATATATATATATATATATATATATAAAATATATAAATATATATATATATATATATTAATTTTTTTTTTTTCAAACAAAAATAATATATTTATTTTTAAGTGTCTTTATCATCACTCTATATAATCTACATTGGCACAGTCATCAGAAATGAAACAGTCAAAAGGAGTTTCTTTTCAACCGCATCCCTTATTGAATGTACATTTGCTTGTTTTGGTTGTGGGTCACGTGAGGGGCTACGGAAACTCTAAAGGGACATGATGATGGGAGGAATAAAGAATGTTAATGCTCAAGAAACGCTGCGTTTACTCTCAGAACTTGTGTGTGAATGCAAAGTTTCTAGGGGGAATGCAAAACTTTTGTGGGAAAGCGATTTTTCCTTCAGTGCCTCCAGATGGGTCTGATTGATTCTGATTCTTAGTCTTCAGATAAAAGCACTTAAAGTGACCCACACTGACTCTTCTACCTGTTGTTCTTTACATAGCTAGAACATTGTGAAACGTAAACCTATTCGGATCGAGATTTGGTCATCTGAAAAAAGTGCATCAGAGTTATCCATATTTTGCTTTGAAAAAAACGGCACAAAATCAACCCGATTCTGGATAGCAAAACATGGGATTTCCAAATAAAACTGTTTGCTATTTAAATATATTGTAAAATGTAATTTATTCCTGTAATCAAAGCTGAATTTTCAGCATCATTACTTTAGAAATTCAGAAATCATTCTGATATGCTGATTTGATGCTCAACAAGCATTTTATTATCAATGTTAAAAACAGATGCGCTGCTTAATATTTTATCATAATATTAGCTTTATAAAAAATTATTAGATAAAGTTCAAAAGAACAGCTTTTATTTAAAATAGCAAACTTGTGCAATAATGTCAGTGTTTACACATTACATTCAATGCATCCTTGCTGAAATAAAGAATTAAAAAAAATAATAATAGGTAACACTTCAGTATAAGGAACACGTATTCACTGTCAACTACAACTTCTGCCTTAATTAACTCCTAATTTACTGCTAATTAATTCCTAATAGAGTTTTTGTAGGTATTGGGTACGATTAAGGGATGTAGAATATGGTCATGCAGAATAAGGCATTAATATAAGTACTAATAAACAGTCAATATAATATGCATGCTAATAAACAACGAGTTAAAAGTGAGAATTGAAGCCTAAAATAAAGTGTTACCGTTTAAAAAAACGGTAGTGCATATTTGACTAGACAATATGATAGCAGAAACATCATTTAAAATGAATTAAAACAACCTTTTCTATGCCACTATGACCTGATCTTCATCCATCATTTAAAAATCTGTCAAAAGTGCAATTAATTATTTTTATATGCAAATGTATTAGTATATCTTTAACTACCCATTGTGAAAAGGTCAAGTTTTGAAATGTTACACTTTAGTTTAGGATCCAATTCTTATCAACTTCTGCCTCTATAAACTTATTAATAGTTAGTAAGGTTGTTGTTAATTTTTGGTATTTAGTAGAATTATAGAATATAGTCAAGGCATTAATATGTGCTTTATAAGTACTAATAAACATCCAATACCCTAGTAAAATCCATACTAATAAACAACTAGTTAATACTGAGAATTGGACCTAAATTGTTTAAAGAACACAAAGAAAACACACAATTCCCTCCACAACCTCGAATCCTGTACTGTAAAATGGCTGCAGCGCCCCCTGTCTGCGACTCACACAAACTATGCAAAGACTTCTACTTCTGAGCACCTGATCAGCAAGGAAATCCTTTTCCCAGCCATGTTTGAGCTGGATGCGGTGGAAAACTACCAGAGAAAGTTGCTCAGACTGCAGTGGCCTCCCTTAAAACATCCAGTTGACTCCTGAGTGAAAGTGCCGAGTCATCACTCCGTCCTGCTGCACTGCGGGCAAGGAACGAGGCCGTCGCTCCGAGCCACCTGGCTGCCGGACAGACACGTGTTTATGCGGAGCATCAAATCTGCAGTGTCACGGCGCTGGCTGACCTCACGGCGCGAATGTCCTCACAACCCTAATTATGCAGAGATTTTGGCAAAGCATGCAGAAGCATGAGCTTGTGTTTTCCAGTGAAACAAGCAGGGTTGGGGAGTAACGAAATAACTTAGTTACGTATTTGAAATACAACATTTGAGTCACTGTACTTCATTACAGTTCCATTTTAAATGGGTGATAATCAGATTACAGTTACATCTGAAAAGTGATTACTTTGAGTTTTAATGTCATTTAAACAGCGATTGGTGATTCTCTGACTCTGACCGTCTGAAAGTTCAGTTTCATGTTTTCACTTTTTTCATGTTTTTGTGAGTCATTTTATAATTCACTCGTCACTGCTACTTTTTCTCACAATTTGTTTTTTCCCTCACAATTGTGAGTTTGCATTTCAATTGCAAGTTATAAAGTCAGAATTGGGAGATATAAACTTGCAATACTGACTTTTTTCTTGCAATTGTGAATTTAGTATGTGAGTTTCTCAATATTGCGAGTTTATAACTCGCAATTGCAACTTTAAAATCACGCAATTCTGAGGGAAAACGTCAGAATTGTGAGATAAAAACTTGCAGAGACCTTTTTTGTGTTTGTTTCAACACTTATTAGTATTCCAAAGTATTTAGATGAAGTTACTAAACTTGAGTAATGTGACAAAATACGCTACAAATGACTTTTTAAAGCATGCATTTTGTAATCTGTAGTGAAATACATTTTAAAAGTGGAAACAACCATATATATACTTTTACAAAGAGAAAGAGACGTAACGGATTGGTCAGAATGGGCAGATGTTGTGATTCTGATCTGAATTGTGAACTGTGTAACTGAAGGATGACTTCTTTCATATCATGAGCACCGCATGATCTGACTACGTATAGACAACCAACAGAACGCAGTACTGTCCGCCAACTCTGCAAATTCTGACTTAAAGTGCCCCTGTTATGCCTTTTTGGATTTGACCTTTCATGCTATGTATATATAGTTTATGAAGGTAAAAGTTTCAAAGATGAAAGTGCAGATAAATGGGGTTATTGTCTCCCAAAAGAAAGAAGCTGTGGAAATGAGTCGCCAGTAATTCCAGTCTCACTTCCTGCTGAACCTACATAAGTTAGTAAATATTTGCATAACGCCTGCCTACGTCTGCATTAGCTGCCCACAAACAACGTCTCAAACACTGTAGTTAAGCCGAGACTGGAAGAGTTGGTTCGTTTCATTGTGCATCAAGAGTCGAGGAAGCTCCGGAGCTGAAATTCAGATATGATAACGGGTGTTTGGTTTCCGACACATGACGTAAGCAATCAACCAATCGCAGCCGACTGGGCCGTCTGACCAATCAGAGCAGAGGAGGCTCTCAGAAAGGAGACTGAACACTTTATCAAACCATTTCAGACACTGAAAAGAGGTGATGCTGCGATGCATATGAAGAGAAAATGTGTTTTTTTTTTATCTTGAATGCATGTAAACTTAGGAGACCTTAAAAATAAAGTTAAGAACAGTACATTAGGGGCACTTTGATGTTTCTTTCATTAAATCAGTTTTTTTGTGGTTTAAAAAAAAAAAAAAAAAAAAAAAAAAAAAAAAAAAAAAAAAAAATCGCACAAGTGGACTTTGTTTAGCTTAATTGTGCAGTCCTATCTTACGTGTTTACAGAGGCATCTGTACTTGGTATTTTGTGTGCATCCGCTCTTGTGCGTAGGTGAGTGATTGTGGTCGGCGTGTGGTAAAGGTTGTCGTCAGATGGCAGAAAATGACAGGCGCTGCATATTCATGATTTATAGCTGACAAAAATGGCTAAAAATAAGTAGCGCAACATGGCAGAGAGAGACTGTACCTGTCAGCATGTCACGCAAGAAAACTTAAGTGGACCTCCCTTCAAATACAGTGCATTTCCTTCCTAAATTTGTCCTACAATAGGTTTAAATGCATCCAAGGTAAAAAAAAAAACAAAAAAAACACTTTAATTTCATGAAAATATACATTGCAGCATCATCTATTCTCTCACAATATCTGAAACGTTGGTCTAAAGCTTGCAAGCCGTGTCAGAAATAAAATGGCGTGTCAGAAAATAAAATCTTCCTCGGCACTTAAAGGGTTAGTTCACTCAAAAATGAAAATTCTCGTGCGAGTACAGTGGATCAAGGCCAAAAAAAACGAAATAACGACTTTTCAGCAATATCCAGAGATGGACGATTTCATAACACCGCTTCGTGAACCTTTCCGAATCTTTTATTTCGAATAAGAGGTTCGGGTTTAAATTTTGAATCACTTATGACACAACTAAGCCTCGTTTACTGAAATCACGCGAGTTTGGCGCTCCGAACCACTGATTCAAATATCTTCATTTGTGTTGTGAAGATGAACGAAGGTCTTACAGGTGTAGAACGACATGAGGGAGAGGAATTAATGACTGAAATTACATTTTTGGCTGAACTAACTGTAGCACAGTTCGTAAATATGGGAAGGAGGCGGCGGGAACCGGCGAACGTTAAACATAACTTTTAATCAAATAACTAACCAACAATAAAACAAAAGTAAAATGGCGCATAAAAAACATAATAAAAACACAACATGGTCCTCTCTCGTCCTTCACTATCATCGCTCCTCTTTTATTCTTCCGGAGCTCCTCCGTGAGAGATACGAGACCGGTGCAGTGCGCAGGTGACGCTCATTATCACTCGCGTCACCGGCCTCCCTCATGTCTCTAGCCCGCCCTGCTCATCACATTAACCCTTTAATAACACAAATGAACTAAGTTATGCAGTAAGAATGTGTGACTCCTGTTGTAGATGTGCTCTTCCCATAACAATGCGATGTCCTGAAATAAATATTTAATTTTTGGGATTTAAAAAAAAAAAAAAATATTTGTAAAATATTAAACTAATGTTACAGAGAAGAGGGTGACTGATCTATGAGCTATTGACTTTAGAAGGCAAGCTAATTGAAAAGAGCCTGTGAGCAGATCAGCACATTTACATTTAGTCATTTAGCGGACGCTTTTATCCAAAGCGACTTACGAGTGAGGCAATTAGGGGTTTGGTGCCTTGCTGAAGGGCACCTTAGTCATGGTATCGAAGGTGGAGAGAGAGCTGTTTATTCACAATCCCCACTTTCGATTCGGCATGGCAATCCGACCGGCAACCTACAGGTTAAAAGCCCGACTCCCTCACCATTAGCAGTACATTTGATACTGCACATCTATAGCAGTACATTCGATACCGGTCCGGCTCCCGTTGAGCGCACACCTGTCTTCTGCGACACACAGACTCGGAGTATGTGTGTGTTTTCGTTTTTGTAGAGACTGTAAATAACAAGAACTTTTGAAGCCCTACTTGCCAAACTGGCTTTTTATCCTAACACACGTTTCAGTACGCCTCCTGGTTTATGGACCATTTGTAGAGCCATAACCACATCACACATGATCCAGATGGTTTTCTTCATGACCATGTGTATCTTGAACTCAATATGTCAGTCTAAAAACTTTGACTGGGTTCCACGAGTGGAGAAAGGGACTAAAGTGAGCCTGAAACCTCATCCAAGATCTGTGTCCAACCCAACTATTAACTTAATCCATCTCAAACCACTTCAGTCTACATGCTGTCCTACTGTACATGTGGATCTAACTCCACCCTGAGATTACAACCCCATCACACACACACACACACACACACACATCCTGATTAATCCTGATTAAGGTTACAGTACAGCCAACGCAAAATCCGGCCCCTTCTGTTCATCAGCTCTATCCCCCAGTGCAGCCCATCCCTCAGGAGAAGCACAGATAAACAGATCTCAAATGAGTTGAGTCGACTTGATTCAATTCTCAATTTCAGGGCGGCTGCTGGGGCTCCAGGACTAATAAATCACACGAGCCTCGTTTGTTCAGTAGACTTCAAGTGCTTACGCTTACAGACTAGGGTTAGGGATACATTCACAATATATTTCACAATGATATAAATGTTGAGCTAAGTGATTCATTTCTGTGAATCCGTTCAGAAACCGTTTTAATAATTGCATTTGTAATAATTTGTTAGTCATCACTCGAAAATGTTTAGAGAGGCACTTTTTCGGTAATAAAAATGTTGAAAAAAAAAATCAATGTTGCACTGATGCAAAAATAAAAATTTTATACAGTAAGCATACATTGAATTGATCGAAAATGACAGGAAAGACAAAAAATTCTGGAAAAATCACAATTTTTATAAAAATATGAATTGTTTTCAACATTTATAATAGTCAAATGTTTCTTGAGCAGCAAATCATGACATTAAAATGATTTCTGTAGGATCATGTGACTGGAGTAATGAGGCTGAAAATTCAGCTTTGATTACAGGAATAAATGACATATTACAGTATATTAGAAAAACAAAGTTATATTAAAATATAACAATATTTCATTTTTTTTTACTGAATTTCTGATCAAATAAATGCAGCTTTGTTGGGCAGAAGAGACTTATTTCAAAACTCCAAACTGAAAATCATATGTGCAAAATTAATTTAGTAAACAACCGTGTAGAAAACATAATTTAAACTAGATTTTTGATGTATTCAGTACAGTACGTTACACTGTTAATTCTTCAATGTGACGAAGGTGTGTTTGGTTGAAAGTATAGTTCCAATGGCTGAAAAGATGTATAACAAACACATAAAATAAGATTTTTTTGATCCATTTTCATATATAATCAAGAAAAATGAAAAATGTTGCAATACTGCACATCATTCAATTCCCTTATCTGCATATTTATTCAGATAAGTGAGGCTGTTGTTGACTAAACGTACTACTTCCTGTTTTCCCTGGAGAGCCCTAGAGGAAATCCACAGGCAATTAACGGAAATGAAACAAACATGAATGACAGAGAGAGAAAAAAAAAAAGAGTGGGAAAAGCTCTCTGTATCTCGAGTGTGACCTGACCTGTAGTGGTGTCTATATACGGCAAGCTTACAGACAAACACACAATCTTTCTCAAGAGCGCTTATGTGTGGCTGTTGCTAAATAGTTATCTGCTGCCAACTAGGGCTGCACAATGTATCGAAAATATTCCGAGAGCCACCTCTCGGACATCACATGATTCTCTTCCAGGGCTTATCTGGCCAAATACACACAAAATAATGTCAAAATGCCTGTCTTGGTGAGTATTCATGTAAATGCACTCAGTTATGTCTTAAGTAGACTAAGTAGTCGAGAGAGACAATGAGTGTAACAGCATATTGGATCAGTGCAGCTCTTAAAGTGACAGTACCCTAAAAAACCTGCTGTTTGTGTGCTAAATTCTTTAATAAGCTTTACATTCAGTGTATTTAATTCATAGAGTGAAGACTTTTTACATTTGATTATTCAATTTCTGTTTTTAAACAAATCTAATTGAAGCCCTGAACCCCCTGGTTTACGCGGAGGTTAAAATGACACTTACTTTATATGAAATGCAGCAGTAAAATGCTGTACACTTTCAGAAGTTACAGAGATGCTTTCTTCTTTAAAACAAAACAAAACAGCAAAAAAAAATTTTTTTTATTTATTTTAAACACTTAAAGGCACAGTATGTATTTTTTCCGGCGCTAGGGGGCGCTAAACTCTTCAAAACAATAGCAAAGGCGTAGATTGATGACGCAGTCAATGAGTGGAACATGGAACTTGTCGTCATGCCGATGGATCTAATAATGTTTATGGATGAGTGAATGCATGTTTTTAACATGACTGTGGTGTGAAGCAGGACGTGACCGAGAATCACGGACGCGATTACTAATGAGAAACAGATATCAATGATTAAAGAAACGAGGACATTTCATTCTACCGAACTACTCATAAGTGCTGAAACTCTACTCATGCAGGTCAGTTTATTTGACGAATTAAAACTGTGAGGGAACGCAGCGCCGTTTCACTCGATCTAACGTTACACTGTCATACTGAACTGTGTTTGAGTGTGTTGAACGTTGTAATGTTTAGTATTAGTTTGTTGTCTGCATGAGATTTCACTGTAAGCTAGATCAACATTAGATTATCACACTGATGATATTCTAACACTTCGTCGTGTTGAGCTTTATAACATTGATCAGTCTTATGTATCCTACATTTACTTATCTCGTCTAATAACGTTCAAGAGCGCGTCTCTGTCAAGTCAAAGTTAGTCGCAAACCTCTCATCATCTCGGAAAGGCCAGGTTTTATTTCTCCTTTTGTCCCCCAAAGTTTGCTTGCCGTGGTCCACAATGTTTGAACGAAACAACAGCAGCACGCCGCTATACGTTACGCAGCTGTCAGCATCTGTTGCCATGGTTACTATGCAGCACAAGCGGAAACCAGGGATAACGCTGATATTCCGTCATCAACAGGCGCAACTGACAAGAGAGGGCACTATTTAAAATTGTGAATAACTCTGAATTTACAAATTCTTGAAACTAGGATGATGAACGAATTCTATAACACTGTGCAAGTGTTTTTTTGGATATTTACATATAAAAAAAAATTACATATTGTGCCTTTAAAGCATTATCGTATTTTTCTTCGATACCGTGCAGGCCTACCGCCGACCAATTTGGTTCACTCACCAAGAGCTGCTTATGTTCACGTTTGGCACTTGGTGAGTGTTTTGGATGTAGTGTGCAGCACAAAATAAGACGTGCATAAATTCTGGAATCTGTGGACATCGGCGTCAGCAGCTCTGCAATTCATGGCTTCATCCATCCGTCCTCTCCACACTCACACACAGCTGAAATCTCAACCATTGTTATGAGGGAAGAAGGGAAAAGAGGAATGCACAAAGTTGGGAGGCAACATTCCAGCATCTGGAAGCGTTCGGGCACACGTGCGTCCCTTTCCGGATCTCTCCCTCCCTTCGCTCTGTCTGTCTGTAGCTTTTTTTCTTTCAAAGAATTTTGTGATCTGATCCTCAGCTAGTCATTCCAAGTGCAACTCAGCAAACACACGCTTTGACGTTAAGAAATGCCATGTGCAATCACAAACGCACAAAACCACATCACAGGTCATTTAGAGTGAAAACAATCAGATACTTCCAAAAGAAACTCTCGCATAAAAGCCAGTGTGACACAGTGCAAATGAACCGTGAGCGCTGCTGGAGACACGTTCACCCAAACCAACACAAGTCAGGGTTTTCAACAATGATGCGGTTTTCACATCTCATTACCGCTGTCACAGAGGTTGCATTGTGTTTATTTGGTGGCATTCAAATATATCTGCATCGGAGATTTTTGGGGTTTTCACAACAGAGACACACCGTAATGTTTCCTTGAGTCAGAAACCTGAGCCGCATCCAGCTCCAAAAACAGTCATTTAGAAGATGCTTTTGTCCAAAGACATCTTTCTTTTGGATATTTTATCGCTGCAGGTCTCTGAATAACACACTGGACGTTCTATTTTAGCACTCTAAGCACATGATCTGAAGCGCAGGTGCACTTAGGGCGGGTCCGAATCCTCTTTTGCTAGTTTAACGACGGAAAAAATGGTCGGCGTGCCAGGCGCATGGTCTAAAAGGGTTGTAACTAGTCTCTTAATAAGTCGTGGGTGTGTTTTGGGCATAACGTGCAATAAACCAATCAGAATGTCATCTTCCATTCCCTTTAAAAGCCAGGTGTGTTGCTACACAGTGGATTCGCTATTTACATGGTGGAATTTGTGAGCGGAAAGACTTTTTATTTATAATATTCGGCATGTACGTGTGCTTCTGCGTGTCCCTGTGTGTAACAAGCAGAGTGTACATGCGTTGTGCATCCGTATATTAATAACATGCTCTTTAAATAACAAAAAAAACACTGTGCCACTAAGTTTAGAGCAGATTTTTGTTGGTCAATGGTGCAGTTGTTTCATGTTGCCTCAAAATAGCAACACGCCAACAACGCACCTGAACACACCTCATCTTCAGACCAGCACGCCCATGGGCGAACAGATGGACGCGAGTGCGTTTGCTATTTAAACAATGTGAGCGCTAAATGTGAAAATGATAACTGCATCTGAAACTAACAAAAAAAGCACCTGTCGTCGCATTGCGCCGGGTGTATCATAGGGGCCATAATTTTTAATTGTAAAAATGTTACATTTTAATTTTACATTATTTTAGTGGATATAAAATGGTCAAATTTCCCTTTGTTAGCTTTCATTTAACAAGTTAACAGCTTGGCCTACTAGCTTAGCATAAGTAACCCCTCTACCCAAGTCCTACTCGGCTCGCTCTGAACCTCGAACCCAGATCTTCCGGCATGAGAGTCAGACACTCTAACAAGGAGGATAAAGGCTCCGGAGGTCAGAAGAGTGAGGTTTATAAGGTTATTAAACCTCACTCCCATCCGGGTCACGGCACCAAAGTAACCCCTCTACCCGGGTCCTACTCGGCTCGCTCTGAGCGGGCCTTGAACCTGGGTCTTCCAGCATAGGAGTTGGATGCTCTAACCTCTAGTATCTGAGTGAGGTTTACTTGCAGAGCAACTACTAGCTGGCCTCCGTTACCCTCACCCCCCAAAACCTCACTCCCATCTGGGTCACGGCACCAAAGTAACCCCTTCACGACCCCGGGTCCTAGGATCTGTCGCTAGAGCGTCTCTTGAGGTCAGAGGAGTGAGGTTTACTCGCACAGCAACTACTAGCTGGCCTCCGTTACACTCACCCCCCTAAACCTCACTCCCATCCGGGTCACGGCACCAAAGTAACCCCTCTACCAGGGTCCTACTCGGCTCGCTCTGAGCGGGCCTCGAACCTGGGTCTTCCAGCATGGGAGTTGGATGCTCTAACCTCTAGTATCTGAGTGAGGTTTACTTGCAGAGCAACTACTAGGTGGCCTCCGTTACCCTCACCCCCCTAAACCTCACTCCCATCCGGGTCACGGCACCAAAGTAACCCTTCACTACCCCGGGTCCCAGCATCTGTCGCTAGAGCGCCTCTTGAGGTCAGAGGAGTGAGGTTTACTCGCACAGCAACTACTAGCTGGCCTCCGTTGCACAGGTTGGAGGAGAAAGGTTAAGGATATCCAGCCCAAGCCGTGAAACTGACGCCATCAGAGAAGGAACGCCATTCCATTCCACAAATTTTCAGATTTTGATTAAAGATTACCATGACAAACTCATTTTTTTATGTGAATTCAGTTCACCACAAAACTAGTATAGTGCGCTAACAAAGTAAATAGGGTCACTTCTGATTTCATGACGACTTTAAACATGCTGCAACTATCTTTAACCCACCGTCTTTCAGTCTCTACACTACGCCAGCCTGGTACAGCCAAGCTGAATAACCCAAACACGGCCCCACAGAGGCCTGAGATTGAGCAATGGAGGTGGGGAATGCACCTGGCGACGGGAGGAACGGGGGCGGCAGCTATTTTTGTGTTGAGTTTGACAGTTGGGCGGCTGATCAAAAACTGACGCCATCTCAGCACAGTGAACGCCTGAAGATGCATGGAGGCCTTTAAGGGTGCTGGAGCCATGAGCTAGACCCTACACCTCCATCAGGCACACTGCTTCAGGGTCTTCTACACATCAACGCAACGCCACGACAACGCATGCACATGCCTTAAAAGGCAACAAACCACTCAGAGGCCAGCCTACTGACCTACACTTGGAAGAGCGCATAACTCAGAGCCCTATGAGGCACAGACGCTCTACGGCACTGGCTCTGGTCTGGTCTGGTGGGTCGTGACCCGAAACTGGTTTGTTCTGACATGGTGCTCAATAGAATGAAAAATGCAAAGTCTATGCATAGTTAACCTAATCCTCAAGTAGGGTTAGTATAGCCAAATAAATAAAACATAGGCGAAATTTGTCCAATGAAACAAAAATCCTTCAGCCTACACAGTTAATGCATTTTAATGGCTGATTTTAAACTATGTTTAAAATGTGTTGGGCTACACAGAATCTGGCTTCTGAAGCAAAACCAGATCAGAGACACTGATCTAAAACACAAAACATGGGTCAATTGCATGATATTAATTTCTATTCATTTATATTTATGCATGTAGCAATGCTTTTATCCAAAACGATTTACAAATCGACAATTTTACGAATGCATTCATAAATACAGTAAAATGTTTGTTTTTTAAATGTTCTGTGATGAAATACATTTATTTAGTTCATCTCTGTTTCTTGATATGAAAAAACTCAAAAGATACAACTTTATTCTTGACAAAAACAAGTATTTTGGCATCAACATTCGCTCTTAATAAAGTCCCACTGTAGTCATTCATTTTATCCCTTAAACCTCATCTTTGATCACCAAAATGACATAAAAGTTTTTCCTGTAAAAAAAAAAAAAATCTTTATGCCTTAAAATAACTTAAATCTAACTCCACACCCTTGCCTCATTTAATATTCGAGGATCTATGAATATGATAATTCGCCCCGCCTCCACTGGCTCGCACGAGCTCAGAGATCCGCTCGGTCAACTTACTGCACAAAAATCGCTTTTTACAAACGTCGGACACGTGACGGTAATTAATACGATTAGCCTTTAGCCTAGATATACATCATACACCTGCTACATTGCAAAATGTACCTGAGTTTACGAGTTTGAAACGGTCTTTTTTCACTGCAGTTTTAAAGAGAAAATCCTCAGCAATGGTGTTGACTTATGAATTTGCACATGAAAGCATATTAAAAATGCCACTTGATTTTCACCACAGGGGCACTTTAATAACATTTTAAAAACTTTTGCCTGCCAAATTGAAGTCATGTGACAAACATGATATTTATCATATAAACAATTAAAGAAACATGTTCAATTTTGAGACATAAAATTAAGAACTTTTTTCCTCGGCACGTCAATCTGGCACATTAAAATAATTGTCCTTTTCTTGCGTCATTGACTCATATCACAGGTGTCATAAAAAGGAAATCTGCTCTGCTTCCTACACATGCACAGATCTTTGAAGTTTTGCTTTTCGGTCATCATTACCGAAACCGCATTTTACATTGTCGAAAACCACATTTAGATCTTCCAAGAAGCAACCGGTTTCTGCACGTCATAATGAAGACTTTGCCACGTCTGACGCAGAGACGGAGGTGACAGGTGGGCGAGCGTAGAGGCGGCTGATGCTGCGGTCTGTGTCAGACAGAAATACCTGTGGTGCAAAACTGATACTAGATCTGGTTTTATACACGCTTAGTGCACTTTTAGGTATCAAACCTTCACCTTTGGCAGTAGTTTTGGGGAAAAACAAAGCAAAAAACAAAGAAAAACAAAAGGAGGGTGGGGGCAAAACTATGTTTTATCTGCTATGTAACAAATAAATCAATTGAGTGCCGAAAATTAAATACAGATTTTGTGGTTTGAAAACACTTAATATGACATCGCTGTTTTATGCAGAACTGCTTTATAGATGAAATGAACTAATAACTGATGATCTTAACAATTAAACTGAATCAACACTATTTTCTTTCTGTACAACCAACATCAACTCTGTTTGCATCATTGAATCATGGTCCTGTTATCACTGTTTTGAAACACTCTGTACTGTATGAAGTGCTACAGAAATAAAGGTGACTTGACTTAAGGATGATTTGGACTGACGTTCGGGGAAACGGGCAAAAGAAAACTAGAAAAGCTTAGGGTGCGGGGGTTTGCTGAAGCAATGTAGGACATTGCACACACACACACACTGCAGTTCAGACAGCAGACACTGCAATTTCATAACAGGTGCAATATCAAGTTTTCCATACACCTGCAGAGACACTTTTCTCGATGTCGCTCACCGGCCTGGTACTTTCCGTCGCATCCCTGCCAGACACTGCGACATCACCACGGTAACTCAGAGCAGGACAAATTGAGTGCTCAACCCTCCTCCGAATGTAACCAAGCAACAGAATCAAGTTATATAATCAGCACAGCATTTCATTGATCAGCTGTTATATGACTGGACATTCAAGCAGCTTCTGTCTCAAAGACCCACACAGCCTCATACTGTTGCGTTGTTGGGATTTTTTTTTTCAGGTTATGCTTACCAATACATACATAATATCTTTTATAAAAATAAAGTTCAACTTCAGCCATTTTAACTGTTAATTACATGTAAAGTTAATAAAATACTAAACAAATAGTTGATAACAACATGATTTTTTTTAATAAATCTGATCATATTAATTAGCCTAAACATCCAAAATGCTGATAATAAAATATTTTTTTAAAATTCAACAATATTATACACATATATATATATATATATATATTTATATTTATATGTGTATGTATGTATGTATATATATATATATATATATATTTATATTTATATTTATATGTGTATGTATGTGTATATATATATATATATATATATATATATATATATATATATATATATATATATATATATATATATATATATATATATATATACACACATACATGCATACACATATATATATATACACACATATATATACACACATATATATATATATATATATATACACACACACATACATACATGCATATATATATATATATATATATAATAAATATATATATTTTTTTTTTTTTTTTGTTTTTTAATGAAAGTAAATAAAAATAAAAAATAAAAATAATCCGACATATATTACATTTTATTACACAAATAGTTAGCTCCAGCACACATGCGACTGGCTCATGGGGAGCAATAAAGGGAGGTCATGTGATGTCATTCTTTCTGTTAGAGGACATTCAATCCATTATGCAATTAAACCTGTCCCCTGCAGACATCTGAAAGAACCCTATACCTCCAGCAACCCGCCTGACAGGCCGACACACACTCACACACACCCCGAGTGAACCCTTCACAAACAAGACACGAATTCCTGCTGCCACTCGCACCTCTGGCATTGGCTGTAATCTGACCAAATAATCTGCACTGACAACCGTCGAGCTGCAAAACCAGTGAACACCGAGAGCCATTAATGTTCGTCTGTTTTCCTACACAACAGCTAATCAATCATGACGTCAATTTGGCTATTGATTCCCTCGTGAACTTCCTGTGGGTTTTTGGAATTGTTCTTTTTGATTTCTCAGTAAATCAAGGTTTACAGTTTACCGGTCCCTCCAGAAAAACGCAGATTTTTTTTTGCGATTGTTGCGGGCAAAAATCTTTGATTATGCGGCACGTTTTCTTAAAAAATGCGATGGGATATTTTTGTAATTTTATGCGATGAAATTGCGGGAACTTGCAAAAACTGCGGTTTGATGAAAAAGAGGGAAAAAAAGGTGATCCCCCCCCCCCCCCCCCCCCCCAACACCCTGTTCTCTCTAGACTCTACCTTCATGTCAAGAGTCATTTCTGATCACTTCAAGCTACTAAATCACTGAATATTTCAGTTTCTCATGCGGATTGATTTCAGACCTTCATGAACACATGAATCAAACTCACAAAACATTGAGTCAAACAAGTTCTGCAGCTTCACAAAAGAAATATTCAACAACTTCTGTAAAAATGAATAAATAAAATAAAAAAAAATCAAATGTGTGCTTCCTGTTTTACAGAGGTAGCGATACAAAGACATCTTCTGTTAAATTAAGAGCTTCCAATGCACAAAGTTCAATCTCTTATTTCACACTCTACTAATATACAGCGTCGTCTGCGGTCCGACACGCAGGGGGAAAATAATGGCGCTTTACTTGTGTGAAGTAAACGCAACATTTTTCAACTTTCTGCTAAGATATATGTGACTTTTTTGCAACGAAAAAGCAGGGAAAAATTATGAAATCATGCATATTTTGCTTGCTGGAATCGGCAATTTATGCGGCGAAAGTGCGGCGTATTTGAAAAAATGCGACCCCCGCATGAATATGTGGACTTTGATTGATTATGCATGAAATCAAGCGATCGCATAATCGCGTTTTCTGGAGGGACTGTTTAAAGGGTTAGTTCACCCAAAAATGAAATTTCTGTCATTAATTCCTCACTATCATGTCGTTCTACACCCGTAAGACCTTCGGAACACAAATGAAGATATTTTTGATGTAATCCAAGAGTTTTTTTTTAATCTCCCATAGAAAGCAACAAAATTACCGCATTCAAGGTCCAGAGAAGCAGTAAAGACATCGTTAAAATAGTCCACGTGACTACAGTGGTTCAACATTAAAGTAACGAAGCGATGAAAACAAAACAAAAATAATGACTCTTCCCAGTCATTCTGTTACACAGTTCAGCGCTTCCATGTTTTACGTCAAAACGCGCATTCGTCGTGCTGCTCATGTGACCGCGTCAGCCAATACTGAGCCGGCGTTCGGACATAAACACGGAAGCTCTGCACTTCACTGCGCCAACTGCGTAACAGAATTACAGGGAAGAGGAGATATTGTAGATTAAAGTCATTATTTTTGTTTCGTTTTCGTCGCTTCGTTACTTTAATGTTGAACCACTGTAATCATGTTGCCTATTTTAACTACCTTTCTGGACCTTGAATGAGGTTATTTCATTGCTTTCTATGGGAAAATATATTAATCTGTGTTCCAAAGATGAACTAACCCTTTAATATTACTTTCATGTTTTGTTCTACAATATAAATTACCAACAGTAATCTACAGTCACTGTTTTTTGTTAAAAAGTGAGTTGCTATATGGCAAGCCGTTTTGACTTTTATTCATTTTCAGGATATGAACTTGTGACATCAAAAGTTACATTGTCACTAGTGCAAATGTCTATTCCTGATATCAACAATTGAATTGCTACTAGTAAAAATGTTCATTTCTGAATTCCTGTTATCTAAAACGGCTTACTTACTAGTGACAATCACTTTCATGATATCAGAAATGAACATTTTTACTAGTAGCAATTCAACTGTTGATATCAGGAATAGACATTTGCACTAGTAACAATGTAATCGTTGACATCAGAAATGTGCATTTTTACTAGTAAGAATCATATTCCTGATATGTGAAACTGGAATTTCAACCAGTAAGAAATGAATTCTTGATATCAACAATTGCATTTGAATGGCAGCCTATGGCGAGATTTCACTAGTAAAAATGCAATTCTTGATATCAACAATTATAGTTTATACAAGTGGAAATCTAATTCCTGATATCAAGAATGAACATTTTAACTACTGAAAATGTAACTGTCGATATCACAAGTTCATATCCTGGAAATGAATAAAAGTCAAAACGGCTTGCCATAGTTGCTAACAAGTCGTTGCCTTTTTCCATCAAGCATGCAAACACATCTTTGTGCTGATTGTAGTCTTCATTCAGCAATACTTTTTGTAGACAATAACAAACTCAGTTATAGAGTTAAGAACTTCTCCTTAGAATGTTCGACATTGAAGATGGAATTGCATTTATTAGCAAATGCATTGTGATTTCAACTTGTCTTGATGATTGTATAGGTTACACAAACATATAGTTGCAGCATAACACTGCAAAAAATCTGATGGGGAAAAAAAATGTGATTCTCTCACTGATTTTATTCACACTGAACCAGAGCCTTACCTGTAAGTGTAACACTATTGTGCTCCACTGCATGTAAACACTGTTATTTCCTTCAAATCTAGTGTGTGGTGTTGTGTGCATTTTTCAATGGCATGGTTTTAACAACGGAAATAAACACCAGGGTAAAGATACACGGCCAGTGGTGGTTCGAGCGTCTTCTCGACACACTGTAGCGGGCGCAGCGTCAGAGCAGCGCGTCTGAAGCGTTGACACGAGCGTACAGTGAGACGGCACACACACACACACACACACACACACACACACACACACACACACACATTCCACACTCGCGTCTATATTCGCCATGTCTGCAGAAGGCGCATCTATTAATAGTCACCTAGACAAACACACTTACCTAAACTACCGGCGAAACCGTCCATTTCTCGGGTAAATATCCAGGGAGATATTCCTGGAGCGACCGGGGGAATTCGTCCTCTATGTGAGAAGAAAGACACGAGCTCGTGCAATGGCACGCGTGTAATGGATGTGATCCGCTTAAATGCAGGAATAAAGGCACGACCGACTGGCGGCTGATTCTCCGTCCGGGTAACGCAGCGCTTTTCTGGGGCGGTCGATCACAGCGGCTCCCTGAGCTGCTCCACCACGATCGTTTACACCTCCGGCGGGGGAGGGAGTATAAGGAGCGCTGGGCTTTCGCGTTTCCGACTCCGCCTGCTTTGGCACGGCAAGCTTCCCTTCAGACGCAGAGCAGCTCTGCGCCACATTACGGAGCATGTAGTGCTCAAGTGCACGCTGCTCTCCTCTCTGTCATTGTTTATGTATTTGTATGTATGCATTTAAATCGTAATCATAAATGCAAATCGCAGTGAGGTTTTTTGGACGTGGAAGCGTGGTGATATCATGTTTTTGTACTGTATACTTTTAAATTACAAAATGCATGCTTTAAAAAGTCATTTGTAGCGTGTTTCGTTACATTACTCAAGTTTAGTAACTTAATCGGAATACTTTGGAATACTAATAAGTGTGGAACAAACACAAAAAATGTAATTGCACATTTTTATCTCACAATTCTGACTTTTTCCTTCAGAATTGCGTCATATAAAGTTACAATTGCGAGTTATAAAGTTAAAATTAGGAGATATAAACTCGCAATATTGAGAAAAGTCAGAATTATGAGATATAAACTCGCAATATTGAGAAAAGTCAGAATTAGGAGATATAAACTCGCAATATTGAGAAAAGTCAGAATTAGGAGATGTAAACTCACAATATTGAGAAAAGTCAGAATTATGAGACATAAACTCACAATATTGAGAAAAGTCAGAATTATGAGTTATAAACTCACAATATTGAGAAAAGTCAGAATTATGAGATATAAACTCACAATATTGAGAAAAGTCAGAATTATGAGATATAAACTCGCAATATGGAGAAAAGTCAGAATTATGAGATATAAACTCGCAATATTGAGAAAAGTCAGAATTATGAGATATAAACTCGCAATATTGAGAAAAGTCAGAATTATGAGATATAAACTCACAATATTGAGAAAAGTCAGAATTATGAGATATAAACTCACAATATTGAGAAAAGTCAGAATTATGAGATATAAACTCGCAATATTGAGAAAAGTCAGAATTATGAGATATAAACTCGCAATATTGAGAAAAGTCAGAATTATGAGATATAAACTCACAATATTGAGAAAAGTCAGAATTATGAGATATAAACTCGCAATATGGAGAAAAGTCAGAATTATGAGATATAAACTCACAATATTGAGAAAAGTCAGAATTATGAGACATAAACTCACAATATTGAGAAAAGTCAGAATTATGAGATATAAACTCACAATATTGAGAAAAGTCAGAATTATGAGACATAAACTCACAATATTGAGAAAAGTCAGAATTATGAGATATAAACTCACAATATTGAGAAAAGTCAGAATTATGAGACATAAACTCGCAATATTGAGAAAAGTCAGAATTATGAGATATAAACTCGCAATATTGAGAAAAGTCAGAATTATGAGACATAAACTCGCAATATTGAGAAAAGTCAGAATTATGAGATATAAACTCACAATATTGAGAAAAGTCAGAATTATGAGATATAAACTCGCAATATGGAGAAAAGTCAGAATTATGAGACATAAACTCACAATATTGAGAAAAGTCAGAATTATGAGATATAAACTCACAATATTGAGAAAAGTCAGAATTATGAGACATAAACTCACAATATTGAGAAAAGTCAGAATTATGAGATATAAACTCACAATATTGAGAAAAGTCAGAATTATGAGACATAAACTCACAATATTGAGAAAAGTCAGAATTATGAGATATAAACTCACAATATTGAGAAAAGTCAGAATTATGAGACATAAACTCGCAATATTGAGAAAAGTCAGAATTATGAGATATAAACTCACAATATTGAGAAAAGTCAGAATTATGAGACATAAACTCGCAATATTGAGAAAAGTCAGAATTATGAGACATAAACTCACAATATTGAGAAAAGTCAGAATTATGAGATATAAACTCACAATATTGAGAAAAGTCAGAATTATGAGACATAAACTCACAATATTGAGAAAAGTCAGAATTATGAGATATAAACTCACAATATTGAGAAAAGTCAGAATTATGAGATATAAACTCACAATATTGAGAAAAGTCAGAATTATGAGACATAAACTCGCAATATTGAGAAAAGTCAGAATTATGAGATATAAACTCACAATATTGAGAAAAGTCAGAATTATGAGACATAAACTCACAATATGGAGAAAAGTCAGAATTAGGAGATATAAACTCGCAATATTGAGAAAAGTCAGAATTAGGAGATGTAAACTCACAATATTGAGAAAAGTCAGAATTATGAGACATAAACTCACAATATTGAGAAAAGTTAGAATTATGAGATATAAACTCACAATATTGAGAAAAGTCAGAATTATGAGATATAAACTCACAATATTGAGAAAAGTCAGAATTATGAGATATAAACTAGCAATATGGAGAAAAGTCAGAATTATGAGATATAAACTCGCAATATTGAGAAAAGTCAGAATTATGAGATATAAACTCACAATATTGAGAAAAGTCAGAATTATGAGACATAAACTCACAATATTGAGAAAAGTCAGAATTATGAGATATAAACTCGCAATATTGAGAAAAGTCAGAATTATGAGATATAAACTCACAATATTGAGAAAAGTCAGAATTATGAGACATAAACTCGCAATATTGAGAAAAGTCAGAATTATGAGATATAAACTCACAATATTGAGAAAAGTCAGAATTATGAGACATAAACTCACAATATGGAGAAAAGTCAGAATTAGGAGATATAAACTCGCAATATTGAGAAAAGTCAGAATTAGGAGATGTAAACTCACAATATTGAGAAAAGTCAGAATTATGAGACATAAACTCACAATATTGAGAAAAGTTAGAATTATGAGATATAAACTCACAATATTGAGAAAAGTCAGAATTATGAGATATAAACTCACAATATTGAGAAAAGTCAGAATTATGAGATATAAACTAGCAATATTGAGAAAAGTCAGAATTATGAGATATAAACTCGCAATATTGAGAAAAGTCAGAATTATGAGATATAAACTCACAATATTGAGAAAAGTCAGAATTATGAGACATAAACTCACAATATTGAGAAAAGTCAGAATTATGAGATATAAACTCACAATATTGAGAAAAGTCAGAATTATGAGATATAAACTCACAATATTGAGAAAAGTCAGAATTATGAGACATAAACTCGCAATATTGAGAAAAGTCAGAATTATGAGATATAAACTCACAATATTGAGAAAAGTCAGAATTATGAGACATAAACTCACAATATGGAGAAAAGTCAGAATTAGGAGATGTAAACTCACAATATTGAGAAAAGTCAGAATTATGAGACATAAACTCACAATATTGAGAAAAGTTAGAATTATGAGATATAAACTCACAATATTGAGAAAAGTCAGAATTATGAGATATAAACTCACAATATTGAGAAAAGTCAGAATTATGAGATATAAACTAGCAATATGGAGAAAAGTCAGAATTATGAGATATAAACTCGCAATATTGAGAAAAGTCAGAATTATGAGATATAAACTCACAATATTGAGAAAAGTCAGAATTATGAGATATAAACTCACAATATTGAGAAAAGTCAGAATTATGAGACATAAACTCACAATATTGAGAAAAGTCAGAATTATGAGACATAAACTCACAATATTGAGAAAAGTCAGAATTATGAGATATAAACTCACAATATTGAGAAAAGTCAGAATTATGAGACATAAACTCGCAATATTGAGAAAAGTCAGAATTATGAGATATAAACTCACAATATTGAGAAAAGTCAGAATTATGAGACATAAACTCGCAATATGGAGAAAAGTCAGAATTAGGAGACATAAACTCACAATATTGAGAAAAGTCAGAATTATGAGATATAAACTCACAATATTGAGAAAAGTCAGAATTATGAGACATAAACTCACAATATTGAGAAAAGTCAGAATTATGAGATATAAACTCACAATATTGAGAAAAGTCAGAATTATGAGACATAAACTCGCAATATTGAGAAAAGTCAGAATTATGAGATATAAACTCACAATATTGAGAAAAGTCAGAATTATGAGATATAAACTCACAATATTGAGAAAAGTCAGAATTATGAGATATAAACTCACAATATTGAGAAAAGTCAGAATTATGAGACATAAACTCGCAATATTGAGAAAAGTCAGAATTATGAGATATAAACTCACAATATTGAGAAAAGTCAGAATTATGAGACATAAACTCACAATATGGAGAAAAGTCAGAATTAGGAGATGTAAACTCACAATATTGAGAAAAGTCAGAATTATGAGACATAAACTCACAATATTGAGAAAAGTTAGAATTATGAGATATAAACTCACAATATTGAGAAAAGTCAGAATTATGAGATATAAACTCACAATATTGAGAAAAGTCAGAATTATGAGATATAAACTAGCAATATGGAGAAAAGTCAGAATTATGAGATATAAACTCGCAATATTGAGAAAAGTCAGAATTATGAGATATAAACTCACAATATTGAGAAAAGTCAGAATTATGAGATATAAACTCACAATATTGAGAAAAGTCAGAATTATGAGACATAAACTCACAATATTGAGAAAAGTCAGAATTATGAGACATAAACTCACAATATTGAGAAAAGTCAGAATTATGAGATATAAACTCACAATATTGAGAAAAGTCAGAATTATGAGACATAAACTCGCAATATTGAGAAAAGTCAGAATTATGAGATATAAACTCACAATATTGAGAAAAGTCAGAATTATGAGACATAAACTCGCAATATGGAGAAAAGTCAGAATTAGGAGACATAAACTCACAATATTGAGAAAAGTCAGAATTATGAGATATAAACTCACAATATTGAGAAAAGTCAGAATTATGAGACATAAACTCACAATATTGAGAAAAGTCAGAATTATGAGATATAAACTCACAATATTGAGAAAAGTCAGAATTATGAGACATAAACTCGCAATATTGAGAAAAGTCAGAATTATGAGATATAAACTCACAATATTGAGAAAAGTCAGAATTATGAGACATAAACTCGCAATATTGAGAAAAGTCAGAATTATGAGACATAAACTCACAATATTGAGAAAAGTCAGAATTATGAGATATAAACTCACAATATTGAGAAAAGTCAGAATTATGAGACATAAACTCGCAATATTGAGAAAAGTCAGAATTATGAGATATAAACTCACAATATTGAGAAAAGTCAGAATTATGAGATATAAACTCACAATATTGAGAAAAGTCAGAATTATGAGACATAAACTCGCAATATTGAGAAAAGTCAGAATTATGAGATATAAACTCACAATATTGAGAAAAGTCAGAATTATGAGACATAAACTCGCAATATTGAGAAAAGTCAGAATTATGAGATATAAACTCACAATATGGAGAAAAGTCAGAATTATGAGTTATAAACTCACAATATTGAGAAAAGTCAGAATTATGAGTGATAAACTCACAATATTGAGAAAAGTCAGAATTATGAGTTATAAACTCACAATATTGAGAAAAGTCAGAATTATGAGTTATAAACTCACAATATTGAGAAAAGTCAGAATTATGAGATATAAACTCACAATATTGAGAAAAGTCAGAATTATGAGATATAAACTCACAATATTGAGAAAAGTCAGAATTATGAGATATAAACTCACAATATTGAAAAAAGTCAGAATTATGAGTTATAAACTCACAATATTGAGAAAAGTCAGAATTATGAGATATAAACTCACAATATTGAGAAAAGTCAGAATTATGAGATATAAACTCACAATATTGAGAAAAGTCAGAATTATGAGTTATAAACTCACAATATTGAGAAAAGTCAGAATTATGAGATATAAACTCACAATATTGAAAAAAGTCAGAATTATGAGTTATAAACTCACAATATTGAGAAAAGTCAGAATTATGAGATATAAACTCACAATATTGAGAAAAGTCAGAATTATGAGATATAAACTCACAATATTGAGAAAAGTCAGAATTATGAGATATAAACTCACATACTAAATTCACAGTTGCAAGAAAAAAAGTCAGTATTGCAAGTTTATATCTCCCAATTCTGACTTTATAACTTGCAACTGTGAGTTTAAATCTCGCAATTCTGAGAAAAAGAAGTCAGAATTGTGAAATGCAAACTCAAAATTGTGAGGGAAAAAAAACAAACTGTGAGAAAAAGTTGCAGTGACGAGTGAATTATAAAATGACTCACAAAACATGAAAACAGTCATGGATCATCAGGTCATGACAGGACAGTTCAGTTGACTTTTTTTAAATAAATTCATTCATTTTGTCTTGTTCAGGACAGAACTAAATAAAAATAACAACATTTTTATGATCCTCTTAAAAGTATTAAATGTTGATGAAACTGAACTCCTCTTTTTCAGACGGTCAGAGTCAGAGAATCACCAATCGCTGTTTAAATGACATTAAAACTCAAAGTAATCACTTTGGTAATCTAAAACACTTTTCAGATGGAACTGTAATCTGATTACCACCCATTTAAAATGTAACTGTAATGAAATACAGTTACTCAAATTTTGTATTTTAAATACGTAACTAAGTTACTTGTATTTCGTTACTCCCCAACCTGTGTATCCCCTGGTGATACCGCTGTATTCTTCTGGTACCCTGGAATACCAACACTTACAAATTGGCAATTCATTTTCGCAAATTTAGGGACCGTCTTTAAAGTTACATACGACAATGGTATGCACCTTTCTAACTTCTATAGCATTTGAAGAGAGCAATTTACAGTCATAAAACCAACTGTAAAGTGTCATCTAGGTCTCAGCTATGATGCACAACTTTTATGTTTTTCGTATTACTGAATCATGTGTATAAAATGATTGTGTATTTCATACTATATACAGGGCGTATCATATGTGCATACAGTGCGTCGGGAGCTGAAGAGATAATGAAAAAGAAATAATATTTGTTTTCAGTTCTTTTTAAAATAGGGGTGTGGAGTGGGTGGCCTCCAGCATAAATTTTGCCTACGGCCTCCAAATGTCTGACTGTATATGGTCTCCTACATAAATATGTCATAATTTAAAACTCAAAAACATTTGAAGAGAACAATTTACAGTCATAAAAACAACTGTCAAGTGTTCATTTATGCGTCAGCTATCATGCACAGACGTTTTTTACACATGTTTATTTTAATAAAAACGATGTACACTTTACAGGTGGAGTTATGTCTGTAAATGATTCCATTCAAATGCTTTAAATTATGACATTCATGGATGAGCCCATATATAGTATGAAATGCATAGCCATGTTTACACAGGATTTGACAGTTTATTTTAATAAATATCAAAAATATAAAGGGTGTGCATGATAGCTGACACCTAGATGAACACTTTACAGCTGGTAAAAATTGCTCTCTTCAAATGACATTGAGTTTAGAAACGTGCATACAAATATTGTGTGTAACTTTAGAGATAGAGAAATCTCATGCTACCAACCTCATGCTCGTCACTTACTGAAAGTACTTTGGAGTAGGTGACCATGTAAATAGTTGATAAAACACAGGGTTGTATATTTGAGTCCATCCATAGTATCTAAAAGATTGAAAATACCTGGTAGTATCCAATCGTCACGCTTAAAGTAATAGCATTATGGAAATTGACTGAGCATGGTTCTCTCAAAAGTAAAAATTCTGTCATTCTGAGTAAATCACTCTCAGGTTGTTCCAAACCTGTTTAAATGTCTTTGTTCTGCGGAACACAAAGGAAGATATTTGGAAGAATGTCAGTAATCCACCAGATCAGTATTTATTTTTCTATAGTAGTCAAAGGGGGATGAGATATTCATGTTCAAAACACCATGGTGCACTTTTGCTACTTAGTTTAATGTGGCATGTATTATGTAAAGCGTAAGTAAAATAGACTCTATTTTTGGAAACAGTAAAAAAAAAAAAAAAACTTCAGATTGAGAGTCACGAAAGGAATCATTTTGACAAGTTAAATGATCTTTATAGCTGCATGTCAGCAAGGGGTCGAATGGTTCGAATTGCTCACGGTTTCGGTTCGGTGTGTGCTATGATCAGGGGAAAAAAGGACTAATTTTAAATAAAGATAAAGAAAATAAGAACATATAATCAAACTACAAGCATCAGCACGAATAAATACAGCAGAACAAAGATACAAATACAATAAGCAGTGCCTCTCAGGTGCATCTAACAGTTTTCAGCCACAGAAATTGAATAAAGTAATCAAATGTAAATGTAACTGCATATTTGACTGTGTAAATTAAAGATTAATCCTCATCTAAGTTGCAAAAGCTATTCAAAGTTTATTTATAAAGCACTTTTTTTTAAAGCAACGAGTGTTTATCAAAGTGAAAACATGTTCATTAATACAAACCGTCAGCACCATAAAAGAAAAAAACTTAGGACACAATAAAACAGTAAAAGAAAGCAGCTCTCGTATGGCCTCGAATGTCAGACTATAAAAATAAGTTTTTAGGCCAGATTTGAAGACCTCAAGTGTTTGAGCCTGTCTGATGTAGAGAGGCAAACTGTTCCAGAGCTTCGGGGCCGCCCCGGCAAAGGCTCGGTAGTTTTACCCTTGGAGCAGTTCAAAGCAAATGGTCAGCAGAACTTAGTGCTCTCGACGGAGCATACAGATGAATCAAATCTGATGAATAACTTGGCGCTGAATCATTAAGAGGTTTAAAAACAAGCACCAAAATTTTCAAATGAATCCTATAATGGACCGGTAGCCAGTGAAGAGCATTGTTATTTTGGTCAGCAGCCAAGTCCAACTGTAGCCCAAGACTGGTTGTCCACTGAAGCTAAGCAGGGCTGAGCCTGGTTAGTACCTGGATGGGAGACCTCCTGAGTTGCTGCTGGAAGAGGTGTTAGTGAGGCCAGCAGGGGGCGCTCACCCTGTGGTCTGTGTGGGTGCCCAGTATGGTGATGGGGACACTAGCACTGTCCTTCAGATGAGATGTTAAACTGAGCTCCTGACTCTCTGTGGTCATTAAAAATCCCAGGATGTCCTTCGCATTTAACACCAACATCCTGGTCAAATTTGCCCACTGGCCTCTGTCCATCATGGCCTCCTAATCATCCCCATATACTGACTGGTTTCTTCACTCGGTCTCCTCTCCACCAGTAAAGCTGTTTTAGGTGGGCGTTCTGGCGCAATATGGCAGGTGGATGTTACACATCGGTGGTGGATGAGGAGATTCCCCCTTCCATATGTAAAAGACGCAAGAATGGGAGTGTTCCCGCTTTCGTGTGCCCGTCAATAGGCGAGCTGCCGCATTCTGGACCATTTGCAGTCTGGAGAGAGAGGCCTGACTAATACCTAAATAAAGGCAGTTTCAATAATCAAGGTGACTTGAAATGAAAATATGCACAACTCTTTGAAAGTCTTTAGAGGAGTTTCACCTTGGAGAGTTTTCTCATTTGGAAAAAACATGATTTAACTCCTAAATTAATCTGTTTATCCAATTTAAAATCACAATCCATAACAACACCCAAATTTTTTACATACGGCTTCACATATGGATTCAGCTCACCGAGGTTTAGGTCTACTTTCTCACGGGTTCCCCCTGGCGTAAACAACACCACTTCTGTTTTCTTCTCATTAAAATTAAGGAAATTTAGTGCCAAAAAGGTAGTATAGAATAGAGGCGCTAAAGAACAGGTATCTTTAAGTTTCAGGGGCAGATAAATTTGCAGGTCATCTGCATAACAATAAAAATTCCCATGATAGTATACAGGGAAAACAAAATAGGCCCCAAAATGGAGCCCTGGGGGACCCCACATGTGAGCGCGGCGATTGAGGAGACATAGTCTCCGAGACTCATTCATTTAAGAGCAGTGAGTGGTTTCCTTGTCTTTTGCTTTTTGATTAACATTAAAAACAAGGATATTCCTATGTTTTTGTCATTAAAAATATTATGGTGCCGTCATTTTAAGACACATTGTGACAGTATCCAGTACACTGATACTGTACTTTCACTTAAGACGTAACCGACTATGTCTGGTAGGATACTCACCAAGACATGTGTGTTGAAATAACATTTGTGTGAATTTGTCAGTTGAAGCCCAAGACTTGAAAGAGAACCAATATTTGCCCGTTGTCTGAGATGCGGGTTCGGGAACACACACGGATCTTCTCACAGTTCTCATTCGCGTCTCCTTGCACTTGAATGTTTAAATTGGCAAGGCTTAAATGAGTTTAGTTTACACACCGATAGCAACGTGGTCTCACCTGACTGATACATAAATGACTGCTCAGAGAGCACACGGCACTCACATTGAACAAAGGTTTTACAAAGAGTGACCGTTCTGTCCAAGTTTTTTTGGTTTTGTTTTGATCATCGTTGCTGTTGTAATGCATTGGAAGCCAGAATGCGTATCCACTGACAGGAACATACATTATCTGAACTGTCTGTCTGTTTTACGCATTGTTATTTTGGTCAGCAGCCATGTCCAACTGTAGCCCAAGACTGGTTGTCCACTGAAGCTAAGCAGGGCTGAGCCTGGTTAGTACCTGGATGGGAGACCTCCTGGGTTGCTGCTGGAAGAGGTGTTAGTGAGGCCAGCAGGGGGCGCTCACCCTGTGGTCTGTGTGGGTGCCCAGTATGGTGATGGAGACACTAGCACCGTCCTTCAGATGAGATGTTAAACTGAGCTCCTGACTCTCTGTGGTCATTAAAAATCCCAGGATGTCCCTTGCATTTAACACTGGCATCCTGGCCAAATTTACACATCAGTGGTGGATGAGGAGTTTCCCCCTTCCATATGCAAAAGCTCTTTGAGTACCCAGAAAAGCGCTATATAAATGTAAGGAATTATTATTTTTAACAAACCATATTGCCACGAGTTCGCACATACAAATGATCAGACGGAGTAAATAGTATGCGCATTTGGCATGCTGTCCGAGGAGAGGGCTCCGAGCTCGGTATTTTGGCCCGAACCCAGAGTACTCCCCCATATTTCTGGTTAGGAAAGCAACCGGACGAGTGTGAGGAGACAGGATGGTGGAGGGATGCTGAAAACGTATATATATAGATATATAGGTCTCCACGATTAGATATGATGATTGCTGACTGCTGGTTGGAATGATGCATCATCAGATTGAAAGTCTGCTGTCTTTTTAAAAATGATCCAAATCAATTTTTAGAGCACATACATAACCAGCCAGTGTGCAAGACTATCTCCTTACCTTAACCCGATTCACAACGGTAAGCTTGTAATATTGTTTTGTAATAAGAGTGGTACTGGTGGGTTTCCGCAGGATATTCGAACATGCAGCCGTTCATCTTTGCGTCACTACGTCACGTCTATTATATAAAGAAACAGTCGCAGCTAGTATCTGTGTCATGTGAGGATGCTGCAGGTGACGGATCATTTATAGCCTTTTTCACAGCAGCTGCAATAATTAAACTTATTTTGATGCCGGATTGTATGGTATGACAAATGAATATTAGAGATACAGAAACTGAAATCTACAGGAAACTCTGATACACACTAAATACACACAAATGCAGATGTTGTTATCATTAACAATTTGAAAACATGGTTTGATGTGATGTGAGCTAAGCAATCGTTAGATTTAATCACCATTGGCAGCGCGATTTATTGAAATGCTTTTTTTCCTCATTCGGTCAGAACAAAAGTGGCAGATTTGTTACTTATTTGTTCAGATGACATTATCCGGTGAAAAAGATTCTTATTTTGGTCACACTTCCAAGATGTAGAATCTGCGATTCCGAAGTACTGATGTGTTTCACCGACAGCAAACATTAGATTCATCCGCGCTGAGGAGCCGTGCCGGCGCACAACCCGCATAAAGATGATAATTCTGCAAATAACTGCAATTGCAGGTTTCAAACAGAGATGGCGACAAAGAGGCGAAACTTACGGACTGCAGCTTTAAGTTGAACCGTGGTGCAAGTGCGTGCAGAACTGTGGGTGGAGAACGGTATTTATTTTGATGCTCCTCACCAGACATTCTACTCACTATAAGTTACTTTGCATCTCTATTAACCCTAACCTAACCCCAACTTGGAATGAAGTGTTTGGAGAACATCTGACCCACAGGTGCCCACTGTTAGTTTTAAGCACATTGTGTTGGTGTTCAGTTCACACTGGACCATTGAGGAAAATCTACACCATGGATTGTTAAACTAGTGCAGCGTGGCTGGAAATGCTGCATGCCAAGAAATGTTTCACATGGAGAATTCCAACGATTTAAGAGGTATTAGTGTTTCTAAAACGGAATGCGGGATTTTTCGCGTTGGAGATTCAAATCAAATTTGATTAAGGGCGAATATAGAAGGCGCCAGAAGCAATGCTTGGGGCATCGTGTCGTCTGGCCACTCAGCACAGGACCCATTCGAAGAAAACAGAAGAGTGTTTTGGTGAAGCAGAAATACCAAAGGTTCAGACTATTGTGTTGGCCAAACAGACCGCTGCTTCTGCTCACTGCTGCAAATACGAGCACTCATTGTCATAGCCTGAGCTGGTGCACTGAATCAGGACAGAGACAAGATTGTCCTCAAGACTGACCCTTGAATCAGCATGCTGGGATCTTCCCTGAGAGATTCTCATTGTGCGTACGGGAAACGGATTGTCAGCATTTCGGCTTCACACCGCATGCGCCGTCTCCCGATGACTTCCCGGCAGAGTCTGACCTCTCGCTCCAGCCAGAAAAAGAGAAAATCAGACAAAGCTCCCTTTATTTTTCACTGCTGAAGGAAGAGGGAGGGAAAGAAATAAGGACTGGAGAAAATCTTTCTTTTTCTTTGTTTTCTCTCGCTCTCTGTCTCTGGGCCAGTGAAGAGAACGGCACACAGGCCAAAGCTGTGGTCTCTACTGTGCAGTAGCTATTTTTCTTCCACTTTGAAGATGACGAATCACCCAAACTCCAGCCAGTATGCTGGGCATTAATAATTCATCAGATGACTATGGGAGTTTAAGAAAATGTTGAGTGTTAAACATTCGCAGTGAGTCATCCCATACATTACGGCTAACTGACATTATTCTCCTTCCAAGTCTCTTTCTGGCAAATTACGCAGCTTTCAAACAGCCCGATCCAGATGTGAACAATGCATTGTTTGGCCAACCTAAGCCAGTTTAAATCTCACCTTAACCTTAGCTGGGAATACGAATGAATTCAAGAAAAAAATTCAATGCACATTCCCTCTCAGAGATGATAAATGGAGTATTTAAAATAATTTAACAGTATAGTAGGCCTACAAAAGCATAAGTTCAATGATCCATTGACCAAAAACTCTGACTTAATGGACCGAAAATGTGCATTTTAAGACAATTTCTTAAACGATAATGTGCTTTAAATAGTGTAAGTTAAGAAAAAGACACCAAGTATGATTATAAAAAAAAGTAAATGACCTAATTGACCCTTTGCAAACAGTTTGATTGACAGGCGATCTAACCAATCATAACCCCGAATCCGCCATTTTGTCCGACAAAGCAGTCAGGGGAGTTAGTAGATTAACGTTGGAGAACTTGTCATTTAAGGGGCCGGTTACACGACACCATTTTCAACTAAAAACAGAAACTTTCTATTAGTTTTGACTGTTCATTTACATGTCAATGGTGTTTTGGAGGCCTGATAATGCAAACATTTGAAAAAAGGTTTCAAAGTGTTCGTTTTTGAAAACGATACTGTTATTGGCTCTGCGTAAACTACAAAAACGTGAGTTTGTGAAATGCATGCGCATGCGTATTACATGTTTCAGTATTACGTGTTCCTTTATAAAGTGACATCGCCATCTACTGGCCTGGCAAACGATTTTAGTCATTTTCACTGATCCACGGATCGTTTTATCCTCCAATATGATATGCAGGATAAAAAAGTAGGGTAACAATTTACTATTTTGTTCCCTCAATTTATAAATCATGCACACGATTTAGTAAATCGAGGGAATGAATTATCAAATTGTGCGCACAATTTAATTTTTTTTTTTGCATTTCATGTGCGGGGCTCGTAGTTTTGATAATGGAGTCATCTGTACGTGAATAAATGCAAAGGACTCCATCTTTTTTTTTTTTTTTTTAGTATATGTTTGACATGCTCGAGAGCGCCCCCTTGCGGCTGACTTGCCCTACTGCTTGTTGCTGGAAATACACTCAGGATGCAAAATTCCTTAAAAAACTAGAATTGTCCATTTTGATTTCATGGTGACTTTAAATAATTTCCTTATTAACCACAAAAGACTTGTGTAGACACAATAAAAATAGGAGAAATGAAATATGAAATATTATGTTGCCTTTAAATACTGTCACTGCCTTTGTTTTCATTTTTGCATTCTTTAGCGCAGCAGTGTTTGAAAAACGTATTGTATTTAATTCATTTCTTATTTCTTGATAGAAATGTACTCAAATGTACTCATTGTAAAATGCATAAATAAATGTACTTATTTAACATCCATAATAGACTAGAGTATTTCCACCAAACGCCACCAGGTCATTTTCACCTGTACAATCGCTCCCTCTAGTGGCTGCAGTGAGACGGTGCATTACAGTCAGACCTGTGTGCCACAAAAATGTCCACAGCTGATGTTTACACAGCACACATTCAAGCAGTTCTGTTGGCTAAACGTGACATCGCTCACTGAGCGGTGTTGCCCTCAACTGAAACTGTTATATCAAGCCTGGGTTAGTGGTTTAATGATGTCGACAGCTGATTAATGGCACTCTCAGTCATCGTGAGGTCTGGATGGTGATGGTGAGAGGATCACTGGGGAACTGGAAGCCATCTGTGTGGTGGTGCTGACAGACAAATGTGTATGATGGTGGGCTCATTAGCCATGTTTTCATAACCCCATTAAAATGCAATTCTTTGCTGTGTTTTACACTAATTGGTGTACATTTGTGGTGAGGGGGTAAAATCATTTTACATGCTATCATTACCTCCTGTATGGGAACTCTGTAGATGTGAGCGCTTACTTTAGGGAACACCCACATGTCCAAACACCCTTACTCACAAATACTAGACGCTCTCAATCCAGATGTTCCGACTGCATATGAAGACGCACTTTAATTTAGCATTAGGTTTTGATAAGAGGATTTCAAAGAACAGCAACAAGAGAAATTCCTTATTTCTTTATTTTCTTAAACCACTTTTGTTTGCAATAAAATGCAAACTCTAATTCAATTACTTGTATGTGTCATCAATCAGAAATATTTTATATATAAAAATGGTTTTGCAAATATGTAAGCCATAGATAAATATCATGTTCTTTGAAACACTTCATGAAAAATTTACTTTTTACAAAAAGTAACAAGTAAACAAACTTTTGCACAAAAAAAACTTGCAGCTTTTTTTAATGCATTGCATTCATTATTTTAAATCTACTTTGCTATATTAGTTTTGATAAACAAATGATGTTTAAAAAAATCAATTAAATTTCTGAACAACATAAATAAATATCGAGATTCTGAATATAATAAAAAAAGCTGAAAGATTAACATACTGTATCATAACCAATCAGAGCATATTTGATTTTCAATATACAGTGTGATTTTGGACCAATGAGATTCTGCTAGAGGCTGGTGAAAGGGAAGAGAGCATCCCATGCTGGAGACACCGGTTCGAATCCCGCTCGGAGTGGGTCGAGTAGACTAGTTACATTTGGTGCCGTGACCCGGATGGGAGTGAGGTTAAGGTGAGTGAGTGTAACAAGGCCAGACAGTAAGAGCTATATAAGTAAATTTCGCTCCCCTGGCTTCAAGAGGTGCACTAGCAACTGATGCTAGAGGACGTGGCCTTTAGAATCCTTGTTAGTGCACCTGCGTCCCATGCTCTATATGCTGGTTCGAATCCCGCTCAGAGTGGGTCGAATAGACTAGTTAAATTTGGTGCCGTGACCCGGATGGGAGTGATGTTAAGGGGAGTGAGTGTAACAAGGCCAGATAGTAAGAACTACGTAAGTAAATTTCGCTCCCCTGGTTTCAAGAGGTGCACTAGCAACTGATGCTAGAGGACGCGGTCTATAGAATCCTTGTTAGTGCACCTGCGTCCCATGCTTTATATTCTGGTTCGAATCCCGCTTGGAGTGGGTCATGTAGGACAGGTTACATTTGGTGCCGTGACCCGGATCGGAGTGAGGTTAAGGTGAGTGAGCGTAACAAGGCCAGATAGTAAGAGCTATAGTAACCACTGGCAATAGACTAAGCTGAGCAGAGATCAACTTTATGCTAATGACTATTATTGAATTAACCTTGAATTAGGTTCAAATTCTGGGTATGATTTTTATGGTGCGGGTCAAATTTACCCTATTTGGATTCATGGCAATTCACCAAAAATCACTCTATGAAAAACAAAACAACAACAAAAATCAGGTAAAAAAAACAACATATCCCTTTAACATTAATACATCTCAGACAATTAATAATGATAACATTTTTAAAACTGTATATGAATATTATAAACAGTATTGGAATGATTTCTTCAAGACCATGATCATGGGTTTGATTCCCAGCTAAATTAAAGCTACAATATGTAGATTTGTGGCCACTAGAGGTCGCCAATTCAAAACAAAGGCGTAGCTTGATCGTCTTCACCTCACAGCTGGTGGAAAAGAATCGGGATGGGACTCGAGCAGAAATCATGTTCACGAATGCGATTATTAATGTTACTGGAGTATGAAGCAAAATAGTTGGAAACATTTGGGATATTGTAAGTACTCAACCGAACAAAATATAGAACACTGACCTAATGGTTTTTAGATATTTTACTGCAAAAATAAATGCCAAAACATATTATGCCTTTAAAATGTTTAAACTGATAAAAAAAAAAATTACCCCTTCAATGCAGTTTCTTTCGATAAAAGCATCTGCCAAATGCAAAAATATAAATGTAAATACCCCCAAGAGGGTAACTACAAAATTCTGTGCGCACATTACATAATACATCAGGATGGCGAAACTTTGCAGGCACATTCATCACCCTAAATGAGGACAAAACCTGAAGAAAAAAAAACAAAGTATTTCCGCCAACTCAAAATCAAAGTGGGTCAAATGGACATAAGCGCTAGAGACGTGATGCACCAAATACTAATCTGCCAATTGACCCTTTGCAAAGACCCGCCCCCTTTAGCTCCTCGATCATCTCTTCATACTAGTTCATTTATAGCATCAAATAAACATGAAGGAACATCAGAAGGAATGTTGTTTCAAGACGTGATTCAAGTTCACCAACGTTAATCTACCAACTCCCCTGACTGCTTTGTCGAACATAATGGCAGATTCAGGGTTATGATTGGTCAGATCGCCTGTCAATCAAACTGCCGACGAAGGGTCAATTGATAAAGCTGGATATCCACGAATGACCTTTACGTAGAAGAGATTGTTTGTGTTTTAACATTTTTTTACACTCATGTTCAAACACATTTTGAATGCATTCAGGAGGGTGATTTCTTTTCTTTACTGTTGGCACAGTGGAGCATTGGGCCAAAGTTTCCCAGCATTCAGTCACACCCCCTCCCATCTGAAAGCTCAGTAATCTAAACTTTCATTAAGGCTCCAGACCCCCTGCTATACCTCATTACTTCATATAAACCCCTTCAACCCAAAGCCCCCACTCCAACACACCGCTACAATAACACACAGCAATTCATAGAGTTGTACGAACACATTCGTATCGACATGCTGACACGCTACACAAATGAGTGTATTTTTGTAGCACCCAGAAGAAACAAAAAAAATATTTGCGTGACCTATGGCACATCTCTGTCATTTTCTTCAGTAATTCCTTTTAAATGCTCACACCCAGAGCTTTCCAAGCGAGCCTTATAAGCTGGCGCAAAGATGGTGGGCAGATAAACGAGTAGGAGGCAGAGTGGAGTCATTAAGGACGTGTTGATGGAGGGATTTTGAATTATGGTGAAGGTAGAGGGAGGAGAGGGGAACAGAAATAAGACGCCTGACTAGGGACTCTCCTTTAGAGCTCTTTACACTCGAGTCCATTCTGTTTATGTGTGGGCTTCACAAGGCGCCTACACTTTTAACACAACTGCTCCTCATATGAATGAACAATCCACTCCCTGTCTGCTCACGTTTGCTTTCATCAAACACCACCAGCGCTGAAACCATCTATTAGTTCAGGTCTCAAAGCCACAAAGGGGAGAATACTGCGTGAAATGGCTTCCACACACAGGCCGACTGGGACGTCGAGGCCTGCGGTTTTTCTCTCAAGAAGTTATATCAATAATGCGAGTGGGTGTAACTTTTATGATTGGCAAAACCTGCAATGTGTGCACAAAATAATGTTCACTTTTGCGCTTAATCGGGTTACACTTTATTTCGATGGTCCACTTTAGACATTCTACTAATTATAGAAAGTCATTGCAACTACATGTCAACTAACTCTCATTAGAGTATTAGTAGACGGTCCGCTTAATATCTGCTAACACTTTATTTTGACATTCTACTGACTGGAAGTAACTTTGCAACATGTCAACTTATTCTACTAACTCGAACCCTAATCTAACAGTCAACTATTGTCTACTACTGTAAAACTCTAATGAGATTTAGTTTACATGTATAGTTGCAAAGTTAGTTAGTAGAATGTCTACCATTAAAGAAAAGTGTAATTGAATTGAACTTAAATGTCTTAAAAACTGTACTTGTATGTATTGTAACATTGATGCAAAAAAAGACTAGTGTCCTTAAAGATAGTACAGTTGTATTACTGTCTCTGAACACACTTAAATAGACTTTTAAAAAGTGCACTAGAGCAGCACGATTTAACGCGATTAAATCGCACACCATTTGGCAAAGGCTGCGATTATTTAATGCGCAGCTTGTCGGAGCTGTACGGCTCTGTGATCAGTAGTAAATGCTTCTCCATCTGAAAGCCAGAGGGCGCTCTTGCGCAGAAACTCCAAATATGCGCTGCGGCAGACGAAGATAACACGCGTCATATCTGAATAAACAGAAGATCGAAACGCTTTGATTGATTAAACATGACTAATAAACACACGACTGCCTTATTCTGTGTAAGAAGCCACATCATCTCACAGAAGCTCAACTGTCGTTATGAAGCGAGTTTGGAGTAAAAACATGCTATTAAATGTTGTCTTTTGTTGGACAAGATGATAATAAATGCTTCTCATGTCTGGAAAGATGTTTTACATGCGTTACTTTTTCAAACGTACAATATAAGCGACTCAAACTCGCAGTGCTTTCAGATGGATCAGCATTTGGAGCCGTACTTCACTGACAAGCTGCGCATAAAAAAAAAAATCACATTTAAATCATCCAGCCCTAAAGTGCACTTTTTAATAATATCAAATTAAAGATTTTACTTTAAAAGGCATTTTAAATCATTGTTTGTTCAAGAAGTATTTAGATACATTGGCTAACATACTAAAGCACATACAATACTATACAGTATGTATTTTATATTATATTATATATATTATAAATATATTTTAAATGTACTATGCTACAACTTCATCATTTCAAATATGTCATTACAAATATAATTAAACACATGACATTTTGTTTCAATAGAAATGACATTAAAGTATATTTACATTCGGCAGTACACTTTAACCAAAGACGATAAACGTAATTATGAAATTATATAAAAAGATGTACTTAAGTCCTACTTAAGTGGGTCAAAAAACACTCTTAAGATCAAATAAATTAAACTATAATTTCAACTATAATATATGTTCTTTTGACAACAAGTAACATGCAGTTGTGTCCAAAAACAAACAAAGTCTATTATTTCTGTTTCTGTTTTTTTTTGGAGAAACATTTTTAGTATCAGGAAACTATATTCATGATTGCCATTAAATAATGTATCACGCTTGATATTTGCAATAATAGCTTTTAAATGACTATAATGGAGCACAGGGAATACAAATACATGCATGATCTACAGATGTTAGATCACAGGAACATCAGCACAAGAGCCTGGCCTGAAATTCTCTCACACTGGTCTCAGGCCATTTGCTTATTGTTGAGATCTGGTTTGTATCTTTTAAAAGAGTTATGTTTGCTCACTTGAGAGCCGAGGAAATGGTTTCTTCACTCCTGTGTTGGCAAAGTTAGAGGACCGCCAGGGATAAAAACGTAAGATCCCGGACATTTCTTTTTTGTCAACTAAAAACAGTATTTGGGACAATGAAACCACACAATCTTCATTATCAAGAAGCTCTGGTGCTTCCTTCACTCTGATATATATGTTATTCATATAAATATTTATTGGACATATGTAATGGAACATACCAAAGTGGATGCCTTCCTCCCTCCTCAACCTCCCATTAACTGAAATAAACCAGACCCAGTGTGAAGAGACAAAGCAGAGAATTATGCAGGAGGATGCCACTAGGGGGCGAGAGGTGGCTGTTTTGTGAGATAACTCTGTTCTAAATTTGCTATCTGGATAAAATAAGCATGTTTGTGGAAATCGTAATATCAGCTGCTGCTTTTATATCGAGGTTTCTTAGCACGCTGCTAAGCACGTTCTCTCACAGAAAATGCACACATACCCACAAACCATTCAAAAATCCACCCAGACCACTGCCAGGCTATTCAAACTTCAGTGCCAACATTTTATTTCTTGTTTTAAACTTGAAAGTGTACATTTTCACCACAAACATGCCTAGATTTAACCGTTCCCAGCTGGTTTGCTCATTGCACAATCCAGCAAGGCTTTAGTTTTGACAAGTGGGTGAATGGAAGAAAATGATCCAGCAAGCCTGTTTATAAATTAAAGATGTGACCCTTAAAAGAAGAGACCTGCCAGGAATCATAGTAAAGTGCACACAGGGTTCAGAATTAACATATGCCAAGCCAGTTGGCCCGTAACTTTATTAGGAACTGCAATATAATGTTTATGCTGAATAAACATTGTTTTGCAGTAACGCTGAAAGAACGATAGCCCGACGGTGTGCGACTCAAATCAAAGACATTTGTCACCGTATGTGACTTTTACCTCCGTGGAAAGATTGCCATCACAAGTTTATCTAGGACGAAAAAACTTTTACATTTCTCCAGAATCCCATATGGCAAATGAGTATCCGAATTCCCACATTAAGTCATGCGTCTTGCCTTTTCTGTGACAGGAGCAGTTTAATCAAAGACTGACCAATTGTATGTTTTAGTTTTCATTTTCATTCAGTGCTGATTCAGTTTATATTTATTAACTGTAATATATGAATGAACCTCCTCAAATGATTAATTTTACGTATATATTTCTATACTGTTGATCTTTAATTATTCCTACAGGTATACAATTTTGACTGTATGATATATCTTGTAAATATGACTTTGAATGGATAAATAATTTTTTAAAAGCGTTGTTTAGTGATTAGACTTAACTTGGCTCTTGGTTTTCAGAACGTTGGCTTAGACCCCTTACAAAAGATTACTGCAGTTTTTTAGAAGTAATACTACAGTTTTTGTTACATATAGAAAAATGTAGTTTTTTGGACACGAAAAAACTGCAGTATTGCAGTATAACCTAAAATGTCTGTAGTTTTACTGGAGTACAACTTTACTGCAATACATCTAAAGTACTAGTAAAATAAAACTGCAATACAACTGCAGTTATACTTCATGCAACTTTCAGTTGTACTTCATTTTACTGCAGCTGTACTTATCCTACAGTTTTACTGCTGTTGTACTGTGACTATACTTCATTATACTGCAAATCTATGGTTGTGCTTCATTAAACTGCAGTTAAACTGCTTGGTACTGCATTTCTACTTCAATATACTGCAGTTCTTTTTTGTAAGGGACTAAGTAAGAATTATGCAAGGGAAATAATTTCGTTCACTGTCATAGGGATGAAATATATGAATATTTATTAAATATAATATATTTTCCGATAAATACAGTTTCATGGCAGAAATAATAAAAACTTATGAGCCCATAGAAATATTTATGGCAGGTATATTTTCTCAGTTCACCCACCACTGGAGTTAAATTTGGAGACATGGCAGGAGTGCCTGCGGAAGACATGGAAATTATCAAGGTTTATATTTAGAAAAGTGTGAACAGAGTGTGATCGGCATGCTGGGTCATTCTGCAGGTGTGAAATGATTGGCCGTTCTTTAACATTGGATCACTTTATCTTTCACTGTAGTGTGATGCCATGGTTCTGTTGAGTGTTTCGACATTTAATAAAACAATCTTTCTTAAAGGGCGGATTTATTATGATTTCATTTTTTTAACTTCAGTTAGTGTGTAATGTTGCTGTTTGTTCATAAACAACATCTGCTCAGTTATGACGTTCAAAGTTCAATGCAAAGGGAGATATTTTCTTTTAAAGAATTTAAGGACTACAACAAACGACTGGTAGGGACACAAACAAGCTTTTTTCCCAGGTTAGTGACATTACTAACCCTGAAATTTACATATGCCCCGCCCCCGAGAACGCCCCCGGGGTCATGTTGGGTTGCTTTAGAGAAGAGGAAGAGTTGTTGTAGTCGAGTGTTGTTGATGCCGTCATTTTACGCCGGACTGCTTCACAAACGAGGGTCAATTCAAGGAAAAAAGATGAACGTGACGACACATGCTAGTGATGAGTCGATCAACTCCACAGCAACTGCATCAATTTATCCACGAACCGTTCAGAAACGTCTAAAAGTTGTGACTTCGTCCTGAGTCTCTCCATCAGTGTAAGGATGAACATCGTCGTCATTTTGGCTGCGTGAGATTCTCCAGCTTTGTTGTTGTTGAGCTGTTAAAGCTCCGCCCTCTTCTGGAAAGGTGGTGGGAGCAGCAGCTCATTTGCATTTAAAGATACACACACAAAAACGGCGTGTTACATCTTGTAAAAGGGGCATTATGAGTCCCCTTTAAGCCTTTCCCCTAAAAAAGCATTATGGGTTATTTGTGTAAAATATGAAGTAAATAAATATTTATTTATTTAGATAGAGGGTTGATTTGAATTTGGTTTAGTTTAGAATTGGTTAGTATTTATTTTGCACACTACAGTAAATATAGATAATAAGTTGTCATTCTTAAATGGCATAGTACTACTACTTACAACTAACACATTTGATTTGTTATGCACTTTTCTCAAACCCAAAGCCCTACAAGTAAAGTTAATATTGAATATTAGCCCACAAGACACAATAAAATTCAATAATTCAAAAATAATAGAAATTCAAAAAAATTCTGAAAAAATTTGTCCTTCATATTTCTCAAAATGTAATTGTCATATCTTATCATTTTTTTAGGAAAAGTTCATCCAAAAAAAGAAAAATCTGTCATAATTTACTCATAAGAGTGACATTTTCATTTTGACCGAACTGTTCCTTTAAAACAAATCCTCTCAAACCTACCAATTTCAGATTCGGCTGGTTAAAGTTTGGATTGATGCGGGTTGACTTTTTGAGCACCAAATGCTGCTTGGACAGTCCAGATCCAAAGCATAGCTCCTCAACACGAGACCTGCTCTCTCGTCATGATCAAACTGCAGGAAATGAGCCGCAGTAGGATGTGGGCCGAGACATGACCCAAATTCTGAGGGCTTTTGAGCTGCACTGTGGGGCCCTCAGGGGCCAGAGCCCCTTCAATGCCCCCTTCTATCACCCCAATCCCTGCAAAAGCCCTGATCAAAGCCTCGCCTTACCCTGCTCACCTTCACAGAGTGCCCCAACATAAACAGGAAAGCCGGCTAATGTGAAAACACTGAATCATTTTCCATTTTTCTCACTGAAGGATGGCCGTTCTATTATAAACACCCATGTAGGGTCTCGTTAGAGGACAATACCTAAACTTCGGCGGGTCAACTTCACATATGGTCTGACGTAATAACAGTGTCACCTCAATGGCGTGTTGATATTGTAACACTAAGATGTTGATAGTGTCTCTTGATTGCTTTATTTAAAGGAGTTCTTCAAGATAGCAGTTTTAACAAGAAGTCTTCAGACATATGCATGTTTACATTCCTCCTGCAAAGGCCGCGCACGAGTTTGGGTAAACTTAGCGTCCCAGAGAGAGCGAGAACAGGGGAGTCGGTAGAAGAAACGTGAGTATGGCGTCTGCTGTTGATCAGGTTTCCAGTAATAGGACCAGAACTACCGTTTAATTTCTTCATCATAACACAGACCACCGAAGGCAGGAGGGGTGGAAAGAGATCAACCCAAATCCATAAACGATTTGACTGACTCACCCTAAGCAGTCAACTCAAAGTCAAATCCAATTGTTTGTAAAAAAACAAGTATATTGTATCATCTCAAAGATGCTGATCGCATTTGTTACGCTTATCTGAGCAAACTCGGACATGAGCTTCACGCCAGTCTATGATGGCTCTCATTTCTGAAGCAATCTTGCACATTCAGTAGCAAAAAAAAAAAAACTGCAGGGAAAGTTAAAATAATCCACATAGTCATATTTTGCAATACAGACATCCATGCAGAGATGTAGCTCTTTCACAGATGTTGATATCTCATGCGGTCTCTGAGTTGTCTCTGTGACTGCTTCAGACGCCACATGCAATTGTGTTTTGGTTCCTTTGAATAGAGTTTATACCTTCCCATTGGTTTTGCATCTTGAATTTCATTCATTGAAATAAGCATGTTTGTGGAAAACTGGCATTTTGGTCATTTTGTCTACTCACAATGACAAAACATGAACAGATCCAAACCTTTTGACGTGAAATTGAGCAGGCAGGGGAAAATATATAAGTAGCCAAAATATAAAAATCACTGGCAAAATATTTACTTTGCAATGTTGCTTGCAAAAAATAGTATTTTGTCCGAATACAATGGCCTTCAATGGAGAAAGATGCGTATGGACAGCAAAATGGCGTAATTATGACATCTAGTACATGAGTTTTGAGTTCTGACAGATACAGTATATTTTTTATAGTACATCACCTCAACAGATCAAGTATAGTTTTATTCCGTTATGTTATATGTTATGACCCCTACAAACTCTCTTTGTAGATTTGTAGACTTGCAAATTGACTCTTGAATGTCAAATCTGTTGATACAACGATGTAGCATATAGACACTCACTGCCACCCCTTATGAAAAAGAAGTAAACTTCAAGTTCATTTTATGAAGTATAATTAAAGTTAAAGTATATTTTTAAGTATACTTCATGAAGTAAGTATACTAATATCAATGCACCAGTAGTAAACTTGTACTGTAAGTGTGCTATTTCAATAATGCTTGGGACTAAACTGGTCCACTTTTTAGTATATAAAACAAAGTATACGTTAAAGTGTACTATAAGTGTAACAGTAGTAAACTTTAGGGGGTTCACAACTATGTGGCTCATTTGTACTTGCATCTGTACTGCAAGTGAACTTATAAGTATACTATTAGTCAACAATATTTATACTTTTAGTACATTTTATGGAATAACACTTTGCTTAGCAATCTTCTATCATTTGTTTTTTTTTTCTTTTTCACCTGTGTTTTGATCTGGAGATTTAGTACTAGAAGATGCATAATAGTGCCCCCTATCTTATAACAGTGAGAACATGAATAGCCGGACAATTCAGTGAATGGGAAAGAGTTAAGTGGATTTTCGCCCACGGTTTCACAGAAAAGGCGTAAGCTAGTCCTGGACTAAATTTGCATGTATGAGCTGTTCTAACTGAAAGCAACTTGCACTGACATATCTTACTGACTTATCTCATTTTTTGGTCTTAAGATACACACTGTAACACGGAGTCAGCGGGTTGAAATCCAAGTGCAGCTTTATTTCCAAAACGTAGTCATACAGGCAATGGTCAACTCAACAGCAAACAGTAATAACAGGGAAAAGGCAAGCTCGTAGTAAATAATCCAGGCAAAGGTCAAAAAGGCAGGCTGATAAATAAAAGGACGATGACACAGGCAGGATCCGAAAACAGGCAAAACAGAGCACTCAGAAATGTTACAGGAATAACAATACTTCGCAGTGTGGGTGTGTGTAAGTAGAGCTTTTATAGTGGTGAGATGTGAATGTAATTAGATGAAGGTAATGTGCCACAGCTGGCTAGGGTGATCAGTGATTGGGTGAGGGGCTTGTGGGAAATGAAGTTCCTGTAACAGAGTCCATGATGTGGAAGGGCGACCTCTGGTGGCAAGTGGGTGAAAAATGACGGAACGGATTCATTACACACACAAATAATGTTTTTTGTTTTTTTTGTCTGTTTTCTGGTGAAAGCTTATAAATGTTACTTAATTGCCTTAATTGAACTAAGGCCTGATTCTGGCTTAGGCTAAGCCCTGTCTGTGAAACCGGGCATTGAGGTACATTCTTATGTATACTACCAATGCTCTAGTCAACATATCTGTTTTCTTTATAAATGAATATTTTCAAACAACGTAAGTTTATAAGACATTATGTAAAATCAATGTGAAAAAGTATTTAATAGGCTACTTAAAGGATTAAACACAACTACAAGCCAAGTATACTTAGATTACTTACTTAGTAAACAAAGATAATTATACTTTTAAGTATATCTCCATCAAATGTTTTGAGTCCAAACACACTCAGACTTTTTTCAGTATAAGTCAAATATACTTAAGTGTAACATAAAGAAATACATAAAAAGCCGACTGAAAGTATCTTATTTTTAGTTTAAAAGAAGTACATAGCACACTTGAATAAACTTCATTTTTAAGGGGCGCACAGGTCTCAGGATCTCTGCTGGTGCCCAGCCTCAGTCTGAGAATCCATTTCAATTTCTCTTTTCCTCTCACATTCCCAGATAGCATTATCAGTTCTTCTTAGGTAATTTCTTCTTACTGTAGGTTTCTTGTTTCTCTCTCTTCTTTCTGCCTGAGAACCTTTAGAGCTTTCACAGTCAAATAGGGCCATTATTAATTTCTGAATGAAGACAGACAGCTGGACAGATCTGGAGATGACTCACTATACCATGGAAAATGTGAGCAAATCTCTGCAGTGTCTTCCCATCTGCCTGGGCTCCTACTCTGGGCTAGACAGCAGTGTGAATAAAACATATGCATGCGTTCATCAGGTCTAGTAGTTCAACAATATTTTATGGTAAGAGCATAAACTCTTCTTTGAGGTTATGACTTTGAAGGTGCAGGATTTAAAGATTAACCCACGCAGTGCAAATAAGACATATGAATGGTGGTATTTTCTGTCGTTTTGCTGGTCGCTTCAGAATATTTTTTGAAGGTGCATGCATTACACACAGTCATTCATAATGTATTGCCAATCATCACCAGTGTCGGGGTAACGCGTTACAAGTAACTTGAGTTACATAATCAGATTACTTTTCCAAGTAACTAGTAAAGTAACGCATTACTTCTTAAATTTACAACAAAATATCTGAGTTACTTTTTCAAATAAGTAACACAAGTTACTTTATTTTCACATGTATTGACTGACAGCTCTCCTGTCATGTTGAGAACAACAGAGTAAGAGTACAGAGGTGTTGTGTGCGCTGTGTAAACATGATAGCTACACTCAAAAAAAGATTTCAGTTTTATGTAATTTAATTGCATAGTAATTTTCCATCCATTTGGATTACATTGTTTTAACATAAACAAACTAATAAACTTAATGTGATTCATATTTGTCAGTCATACGTAAATGAAATAGGTAAGATTGATGTAATAATTGAGTATGTGAATAGCGAGAGATTAAATGTCTTTTATCTTCAGTTGATTTCATCAGTTCTTGTGTTTCTCTGTCCTTCAGTGATTCTGCTTGTTAACAGCAGGCGTTCATCAATAATGCTCAATCATCACTGAATGATCTCATTAACTCTGACACTGCTTCATCGGTGCTTTAACTCAGTAGTGCGCACTCACATGACCACTAAACAGTGTTCATTAACCTGGGCATTTTTCATTTACGTATGACTGACAAATATGAATCACATTAAGTTTATTAGTTTGTTTATGTTAAAACTATGTAATCCAAATGGATGGAAAATTGCTATGCAATTAAATGACATAAAACTTATGTTTAGACTGAAATATTTTTTTGAGTGCATTAGAACCGTTATTAGAACCGTTCTAGACTAAATGTGATTTCCCTGAAAGGTTTGAGCTGCGGCCTCTACTATACAGGCGAAAATATGAATTTCCTTCAGCCTGAGACTTATTCTTTTCATTTTTGCTGTGAAAGGGCCTTAACATTTGCTAAAAAAAATATAACTTTATTAAAATACAAACAAGGAAGCCCAGCCCAGGTGAGAAAAGGTAACGCAAAAGTAATGCAACACATTACCTTTCATAAAGAATTAGTTACTTTTTTAGGGAATAACATAATATCATAACGCATTACTTTTAAAAGTAACTATCCCCAACACTGATCATCACAGGCCATCGATAGATAATCGTAAGTGTAATTTTAAGATACATTGCCATTTTATATTTTATTTATTCCTTAAATGCATATGTTTTTTTTTATTGAACGGGTGAAATAAAGAAAACTTTTTTTGCCTTCCAGATTGTTGTCTGAAGGGTTGGAAAGATCTGACCGCACACCACTGTTATATTCATTAACTATATATGTCTGGGAATGTTCTGGATTTTTAAGATTGTCCTAGGTGTGGTTGAGTTAAGGATGGGGAACTTCTCTTCTGGCCAAGTCTCTTCCCGGCCGCTCTCTTCACATCTGAGGTCCTGCCAGTGTAACCTCTTCACAGCATGGACTATAAAACACATAATGCATAATTGTGATATCAAATTTCACAGTGTAAAACGTTGCAGAAAAGAAAAAAGTAGGCTATACCTTAAACTGAGCACCGTGGGTTCAGTGTTTGACAGTTAAAAACACAGACACACAAGGGAGAATACAAGGATTTCAAAATGTGACATTTTAAATGCCTGCTTTTAAACATTTACGCCACAGACTACAGAATTTATTAGCAGGAAGCACAAAGTCTGGCAGGTTTACACTGAGAGGATCTTAAACACGTCTCCTGTCCTTACCTCATCTCTCTGTTCCTCCCTCTGAACAGCGGGCGGCGCCTTGCCTATAGGAGTCATTAAAAGTTTTATGTAACGTCCCACAATGCATCACGACTGTTATCGCCGTGCATTTTTTGGACACAAATGTATTTCCTGCTTGCGGTCGGGGCAAGTTGAAGTCTGTCATTTACGAATGGAAGAGAAATAGAAAGAGGAAGTAAACAAACGCTGTAAACTGAGGCTCCTGGCATTGGTATTTTTTGCACTGAGCTTCATTCCTTTTCAGTTTTTTTTTTTTTGTTCTGTCCCTCTTGGTGCAACAAAGTGATTCTGGACTATATTTTTATTTAATGCACAGAGCACATAGCAAATATTCTATTTTGGATGCTAGCATGGAATGCTAATGTGATTAAGTCTTAACCGGCTTCACCAAAATGACAATCCTAGCAAACGGGCTTTTGCTAATGTTCCCATTAAGTGATAAAAACGTTATTTTTGAATGTTCTCTGAAAGTTTAAAACATCATGTTTTTTTCTTGGTTATGTGAACTTTAAGGGAATATTCCATTTATCATTTTCCAGACATTATGGGAATATTTCAAAATGTTCAGAGGACATTCACACGTACACTGTAATGAATTACTGTAAAAATTACAGGATTATTTGACAGCCACTGGCTGTTTTTTTTAAATAATACAGCATATTGCTGTAAACTGCAATGCATTCTGGGGTCACTTGTTGGTTTGACTCAAATTTACAGAATATTGCTGTAAATTGACCCTTCGTGATTTAAAAAAATACAGTTATTTACTGTAATCAGAGAATACAGGGAAATTCTGTAAATTAAATTACAGTAACTACTGCTGCCAGTATTATACTGTAAAATTTACAGTAATTTTTAAACAGTGTAACAAGTATAACACTCAAAAATATTTTGCCATCTGCCACTTTAAATGCTCGATGGACTCTGATTGGCTTTCTATTTTTATAGTTCATCTACTGAAAAAAGTATTTCTAAATGTGATTCCAACAATATCGTTCCTCTGTGCCGTTACGTTATCATTATAGTTGTGGTTGTATATTTAGAACGATTTTCACAACTATATCTTGATCGTTATCGCCGTAGTTATCATCCTTGGTGTGAACAGGCCTTCCAGGAAATTTCTTTCTTGTGACTCTCAGCTTGCCAACATCAATCAGACTCAGATCTGTATCATTTTTCGAAACACAGCGCTGATATTTTTGGGGTCTAAACTGACCAGAGAGGCCTGTAAACATACTTCAGTGGCAGATTTAAGTAATTACGCCTGTCCTTCTGGAGTATTGTACTGTTGGTTTTATGAGGGCTGCATTTGGTAACATCAAGTCATGTGGCTGTTCTCTGTGGCTTCTCTAATGACTCGCATGAAACGAGAAGACATTTAGAACTCTTGTTACCAAAATCGATGGATCAGCACTAAACATAAAAGCCTCATGCAGCTTCCAGCATCTTTCCTATGAACTTTGAAAAGCGACCCTCCCTCAGGCTTTTGTGTAGGGTCATTAAATGCCGTATTTTTTCAGCTGGCTTAACTCCATATATAAGTTGTTGTGTGTGTTGGTCTAATCTGGTATTGTGACACACAGCGAAGAGAAGTCAAGTGTGTCTTCAAACACAACATGGTTGTAATTAGTAAAAATACTGGGGGGATAGTACTGAGATGTTATAGTACTGCCAACTGCTCTGGTATCTTTCATGTGGCCTTTCCAATCTCTCCTGAATGGCAACCACTGGAGAGTATTTAGAAGCTTCAGTTATACTCTCTGTTCGTCTCAACATGTGCTGCTTCAAAAAACGAGTGAACTGATATGTCACATTTCACAACGTGCTTAAGATCAGGGCTGGGTGGGTTACTTTTAAAATGTATTTCACTACAGATTACAACATACATGCTTGAAAAAGTCATTTGTAACATATTTCGTTACATTACTCAAGTTTAGTAACTTCATCTAAATACTTTAGAATACTTTGGAACACTAATAAGTGTGGAACAAACACAAAAAAGATAATTGCAAGTTTTTATCTCACAATTCTGACTTTTTCCCCTCAGAATTGTGTGATATACAGTTGCAATTGCCGAATTATGAGATATAAACTCGCAACATTGAGAAAAGCCAAAATTATGAGATATAAACTCACAATATTGAGAAAAGTCCGAATTATGACATTTAACTAGCATACTAAATTCACAAGTGTAAGAAAAAAAGTCAGTATTGCAAGTTTAAATCTTGAAATTGTGAGAAAAAGAAGTCAGAATTGTGAAATGCAAACTCACAATTGTGAGGGAAAAAAACAAATTGTGAGAAAAAGTTGCAGTGACGAGTGAATTATAAAATGACTCACAAAACATGAAAACAGTGGAAAACATGAAACTGAACTCCTCTTTTTCAGACGGTCAGAGTCAGAGAATCACCAATTGCTGTTTAAATGACATTAAAACTCAAAGTAATCACTTTGGTAATCTAAAACACTTTTCAGATGTAACTGTAATCTGATTACCACCCATTTAAAATGTAACTGTAATGAAATACAGTCACTCAAATTTTGTATTTTAAATACGAAACTAAGTTACTTGTATTTAAAATTGTATTACTCCCCAACCCTGCTTACGTCGCACTTCACAACAAGCTTATGTCAGACTTAGTTTTGTATTGTTTAACTTGTAAACCCTCACATGCATATGCATATGATATAAATTTTAAATAGTTGTATGTTTCTTACACACAGTTTCTCTTCAAGAAGACATTGTTTCATCAGCTGGGGTTCTATGGATTACTGTCATGACAGCTGAATGTGCTTTTTTTTCAGAACCTATTCTCTTATATAAACTCACTTTTCTTTCTAGAAAATCTTTGTTTGTGTTCATCAGACGAAAGTCATACACATCTGGCACAGCATGAGGGTCAGTAAATGATGAGAGAATTTTCATTTTTGGGTGCACTATGCCAATTAAAATACTACCAATGTAGGCAGTTCACTTGGTTTTTGAAACATAGCCATTGTGCATCCACTGAAAAAAATGTGAGAATATTCTGTCAGCGACACCTCAACAGCGATGTGTTGAATTCCACGGGGCACATGTGAGAGTGTGTTTTGTATACCAGACTCACACATGTACCAGTGTGTACGAACATATGCCTTAAACACCGGAGACTCATACATCACTGTCAAAGCGTACACACTGCATTATACGCTAGTAGCCTTGGGCGGGGCAATGTGTGCAACAAATCTGTTTCGAATCAAAATGAGACAAAAAAGAGAATTTAAATAATGATACTGAACACAAAATATTAAATTACGGAATAGTTTCATAATAACCCATTCCCTGAGGTCAGTAATAAAAATGAATGTAAACAAATCCAAACATCTAATTTCTATCTGCTTCTCTGTGTACTTTAACATTGATTAAGGACTTTGAGCAAAATGTGTACAGAAGTGTAAGATTCTGGTAAAGGGAACCTGACCTCACAGGCCCAACCTGCCCGTGTATATACGTAGACAAGCATGCAAGCATCTCAACGTGCTTGTTATTGTTCCCACATGAAATCATCAAGCATTCTTTGCTGTTTTGTAGCATCATAAACAGGGTTGGATAAATGCCTGTCCTGCAGATGGGTTGAGTTAGGATGAAAGTTAGGATCCGTACCCTTATCTCTCTCCTGCTCCAAATGGACCAAACATATGGGCATGAAGCAACGCATGTCCTCTTTACATTTCAACTATGGCAGCCCATGTTGGTCTGACTCAGACCATATGATTCTCTTTAGAAAACGGATACTTCTGACTGTAAATTCTGATTGGATAAGTCCTGTTGTAAAAGAGTGATATACACAGACCTATACTGCACATTTTATCCCCCTTATTTTTAACATAGCTTGAATTTGGTACCATACTATTTTTATTGAAGTGATCATGATCATGCACACACTAGAATGCAATTACACAAATAGTTCTCTCAGGACCACTAACCTCAAATATGATTGATTGCATAGAGTTTGTATTGGCAGTATGGTTCTGTTCTGAGCATAGATAAGAGCAGGGAGAGCAGCAAAATCCCCCTTAAGCCTGAAACACACCAAGCCGACGCCAACGAACTAGTGGCGACGAAAGCAGACCGCATGCGGAGTTAGCTCGCGTCGGCAGCTTCTGGGTCCAAAGTTGCCCTGAGACACCAAACCGACACTCGACACCCAAATAGCACGTCTATTCTGCGCCTGCATAAGAAGACATGCCTTTGCGCACCAGCAGGTGGCAGTAGCTGAACAGCCAATCAGAATGATCAGATAGTCCGACTTACGATGAGCTCCGACGGCGACTCAACATGTCGAATGAAATGTCAATGAGGACCAACTTCAGCCGACGGTGCAGAACACACTGAGAAAACTTAGTTGGCCGACGAACAAAAACTGCTTGACGGCCGACCGTCGGCTTAGTGTGTTCCTGGCTTTAGGATAACAACAGAACCAACATAAATGTGCAGATATGATTAATGTTAATAATTTAACATGTACACATTTTTCAAAAATTAGTCTGATTCAAGGGAATCAGAAGGACGAATCCTGACTGACGAAAGGAGGAGCTGGGGATGGAGGAGGGTAATTTGCTTCTGAGCAATGGGATAGCTACTGATAATACTGAAGAGCTTATATATTGATGCTGTGATAGGAGTCGTATTCCTATAGGTAGACGTGAGTCACTTGGAAGTCAGTTGATGCGAGCTCGGCTGACGCGTCCTGCCAGAACTCTATGCTATGCTTGATTTTAGTGCACTGCTAGTCACTGTTATTTAGCCTACCTATAGCGGCTAATGAAGTCTTGCACATTCACAGGAAATGGCATTCTGTAACGGGGAGGCAGCGGATGGAATGCAGCTTTATGCAGAAACGTGGTCAAACAGGCAATAGTCAAAATAATGGCAAACAGGTATGGAGGAGGATAGGCAGAATCGTAGTCAAATGTCAGGACAGACAGCAAGAATCAGACAACGGGGAAAACAGGCAGAGTCAAAAACAGGAAATCAAACATGGGAAATAACGCTTGGAATTGACAGGGGTAAACAAATCAAGACTTTGCGATGTGAATTCGTGAGCAGTGCTTATATGTGGTAAGTGATGTGGTTCAGGTGCGAGTGCAATCAGTCCGGGAAAATGTAGTATGATATCGAAATGGGTGTGTAGTGCATTGTGGGGAGTGAGGTCCATGGTAAATGTGCATGTGTCCCTCTAGTGGACTTCACGGGAACTTCATCTGAAATTCGTGACATATTCTTTTATGCTGACAATTTTATTATTTCATGTTTATTTTTTTATCACTTTGGTATTTAATCTTGAGCCAGGAAGTTTGGGTGGGACTTATCGAAGGATCTTTATTTTGACATTTTATTGTGTCAAAGCCATGAATCTTAATTTGCTACTTGCAGAGGGAGGGACATTTTCATTCTAACACATTTGACTGGACAAATATTTGTGTAGTGAGTCAATATTCTACATCAAGCACAAAGTCTGTTCAATTTAAATGTGTTTACAACACATGGCTTCAAAGTAAAAAAAAAAAAAAAAATGAAACAATCATGAAGCGATATGACAGAAAACATTGAGAACACCTTAACAACCTCAAAGCACCACCATAGAATTCTAGTGTAGTGGCAGCAAGTTTAGCAAGCACCGCTTCTATTTTCTTCAGAAAATGTAAAAATCTTGGTGAGCCATGGCATAACTAATCAAGGGTAAACTGTTTAGTATATCATGTGTCCTTTTTCTGTCATTTTATTGCATTGTATATTCTACTAAAAGCTGTCATGGCTGGTTTTTGGTTACGTCTCTTCAAAGACTGCCCTTGTTCCTGTGTTTAGTTCCTGTTGTTTTTGAGTGTTTTCATTTGTCACCATAGTTTCTGATTATGTTCTTCGCCTGATTTTAGTTGAGTTCATAATAGTCCTTGTTTTATTGTTAATATTCTGGTTTTCCCCTTTGATATATTCGTATCTTCTTGTATATTTTATTCTTGTCTTTTTTTAATATATTGTTGCCTAAAGATCCAAACTCTCTCTCTGTCAGTATCTAGCGGTAGTGTGTTTATGAAACTTCACATGCAGATATGAAGCAGATAAGGAGATTAAAGCCACATTAGATTATGACCTCATTTCACAGAGATCAGAGAAATTGCTTTCAGTGTAAAATCGCCTGCAATTTTTCTCATTGGCCATCTGTTGGCTGTTTATGTTCAAGTTCATATTATTTTCAGAATAATGTCTCAAATTCTCATCTGAGAAGTTTTTTTCTTCAGTGCTAAGCAACGTATTCACGTTGCTATGTTCTTTTCTGTAGAACGAACACAACCTGTTAAGCACAATAGCACCACAAGGACAGTATGATAGCTGTGGATTATGGGATAAGATTACCTACTCTGGCACTGGCAACATCAGAAGCGTTCTGCTCTGTCAGTGAGGTTTTACATAAACCCAATTATGGAGTAAATGAATTAAATAAGACGGATTATCGATTGTGTCCATAAACAAATGGTCATTTCTACACCCATTTGGTTCTCCCTGGAGCGCACATTGACTTGATTACCATACTTTACAGTATTTGACATGATTTTGCTAACCCACCTCATCCGTACCCCTCCTTACGCTCTTTCACGCTGCATTGCGCAGGAATATTTCTGACAGATGTTCTGTATTCGAGCATGGCAGAGGCGATGTGCAAAAATCCGGTTCCCCACCGTCTCCCCAGTACAACCATTTACATCTGCCTACCTCTGTCTCGCTCTCTCTTTTTCTCTACCCCTCCATGTCAGTTATTGTTTGAATTCCTTTAATGACAGTCCATGATTGCTGAAGTGAATCTGGAAAACTTCTTATTGGAAAATGTCCAGGTCAGAAGTCATTTTTTGGACAGGATCTTGCTACAGAAATCGGGCCTATTTTAGAGTCCCTCCTATGCACAAGTCTGATGGGCTGCTTGAATAACGGAGATGTTAGAGGTTGCAACCTTTAGCCTCCTTGTTAAAGTGTCCAACCCCCATGCCGGAAATCTAGGGTTCGAGGCCTGCTCGGAGCGGGTCGATTAGAACCAGGGTAGGGTGGTTACACTTGCCATGTGCACAACAGTCAATATGTTTGATTTCTGCAATGTATTCAACCTCTGTAGGGGCAAAAGGGATAAATCTTGAGAAACTGAGGATCATTTCATCTCAAAATCATAAGAAATAAAATATATTGCTTAAAGGAAATGAAGCCAATTTCTAGGGATAAAGTTTAAAAGTAAAGTCTAGAAAAGTTTAAAAATAAACATTTTGTCATCATTTACTCACCCTCGAATTCCGTCTCCACCCTTCATTTTGTGCAAAATGAAGTTCTAATATTTATCAAACTGGCTGGAATTCACAATTACAGATGTGCACAAAAACCTGAGTTCGAATCTCATTTGCGTTTTTTCCCTATTTTGCTTCCCATCAGCATATTTCATATTGTAATAATTCAAATTCCAACCCTGCATGACTTTCTTTTTTGTGCTGTTTGTGGGTATGCACATACTGTACGTGACTCAATACCGATGTTAGTCTTCTGTAAATATCAAATATGACAAATATGATTTTTGTTTCATATGCGACTGCCTCATGTTTGCTCACTAAACCTAAAGCACCATAAACATCACATTCATGTGCTGTTTCCATGGTTGCACATGGTCTTGGTCTTTGCGGGTCCTCAGATCTTTAATGGCCTGTTTCTAAGCAGAGCTGCTGGTCTCAAGCAGCCGCAGTGAGTGTTGGATGATATGCTTGCAGTAGCTGAGAGGGACATCTTCACCGTCTCAAGTTGTGTCGTTCTTTGAAGTGTTGGGCAGTTGCCAAAGCGACCACATCCCACTGTCTGCCCTAGTCTGGGTCAGAGAACCTGCTTCATCTCACAGCCAATTATAGGATACTGTTATCTGTTTCTTTCTCTCTCACTCTCAATCTTTATCCTATTTTGTCACCATTTGGTTTTTGTCCTTGTCATTTTGCCGGATCTTTAGTAAGTAATAATTTAGCAATCACTGCTTTTCTGATTATATATCATTGCTCCAGAGTAGGAGCAATGATTTTTTTTTTTTCGAAACTCAGAATACAAAAATTGATAGTTCCCTCGAAAATGAAAATTCTGGCACCCTGAAAATGTACTCACCCTCATGTCATTTCGAACCTCTGTGCATTTCTGTCTCCTGCAGAAAACAAAAGTAGATATTTTGAAGAATGTTACAACCAAACAGTTGTACCATTTACATTGTACACTCTCACAAAAATTGGCATGAAAGCTGTTAATGGCGCAGTACCCTTAGTAAGTCACTAATATATACCTTTTAGGTACTAATATGCAGGGTTGGGGAGTAACGAAATACAAGTAATTTAGTTACGTATTTAAAATACAAAATTTGAGTAACTGTATTTCATGACAGTTACATTTTAAATGGGTGGTAATCAGATTACAGTTCCATCTGAAAAGTGTTTTAGATTACCAAAGTGATTACTTTGAGTTTTAATGTCATTTAAACAGCGATTGGTGATTCTCTGACAGTCTGAAAAAAAAGTTTCATGTTTTCGACTGTTTTCATGTTTTGTGATAGTTGTTTGTGAGTCATTTTATAATTCACTCGTCACTGCAACTTTTTCTCACAATTTGTTTTTTCCCTCACAATTGTGAGTTTGTATTTCACAATTCTGACTTCTTTTTCTCAGAATTGCGAGATTTAAACTCACAATTGCAAGTTATAAAGTCAGAATTGGGAGATATAAACTTGCAATACTGACTTTTTTTCTTGCAATCATGAATTTAGTATGAGTTTATATTTCAAAATTCTGACTTTTTTCAATATTGTCAGTTTATATCTCATAATTCTGACTTTATAAGTCGCAACTGCAACTTTAAATCACGCAATTCTGAGGGAAAAAGTCAGAATTGTGAGATAAAAACTTGCAATTACCTTTTTTGTGTTTGTTCCACACTAATTAGTATCCCAAAGTATTCTAAAGTATTTAGATTAAGTTACTAAACTTGAGTAATGTAACGAAATACGTTACAAATGACTTTTTAAAGCATGTATTTTGTAATCTGTAGTGAATTTAGGTGTAAAGGTAGGTACACATATTTACATTTTGAAAGGGTACTATCCCCCTACATTACAAAATTTGGTCCCACTTTCTATTGGGTGCCCTTAACACCTATGTATTTCCATCAAAAAACAAGTACAGTGTACTTATTGTGTTCTTATTGTATTGCAAAACCCTTTTTCTGCTACTGAGGTGGATACGGGTAAGGTTAGGGACAGGTTTGGTGGTATGGGTGGGTTGAGGTGTAACGGATGGGTCAACAGTGTAATTTTAAATTTTAAATTAATAATTCTAAAATGGACAAACTCCTAAAGATGGCTGCTTGCTTGTTTATCTGGATAATAAGGTCTATAGTGTAAGTAGTGTGTTCACTCTGAAATTCCAAAAAAGTAAAAGTAAGGGTTTGTAACCTGAAGGTTGCTGGTTCGATTCCCATGCCGGCAGGAATTGAAAGTGGGGATTGTGAATGAACAACACTCTCTCCACTTTCGATACCATGACTGTCCCTGAGCAAGACACCTAACCCCTAATTGCCTCACTTGTAAGTCGCTTTGGATAAAAGTGTCAGCCAAATGAGTAAATGTAAAGGGATAGTTCACCCAAAAATGAATTATCATATGATTTATTCAGCTTCAGGCCTACATAACTACAGTAGCTTCTGGCAAAATGGCCATGTGCATACTACGCAAGGTGAGAAGACTAAACTTTGACCCAACGTAGGAGTATTGTAAGCTTAGACGCCTCTCAAGCAAATAGGGCTGGACGACAAACTCAAGTTGCTCCTCTCTCATACAGAAAACCTTTGACATTTTTACAAACTTAAATACACTTTTTGTTTTGCACTATTATCTGTTTTACAGGGAAAAAAAGACTCCTTTGATACATGTGCACTTTGTAAAAATGAAATAAACCTCATTAAATAATGAGTGTGAAAAGTGTGTTTTAAGAGAGTTTATTTTTTAAAGGTCCATATGGCTGAAAGTGCCCATATTTGAAGAAACACCCATTATTCTCTCCTCACTCTTTCAGCTGTGTCGTTCTCTCCCTCCAGGCTCCAGTGTCTCAGTGTTTTGAGTTGGGCAGGGCAGCGGGCCGCGGCTCATGTCTGTTCTTCCTCCAGCTGTCAGAGGGGCAACAGTGCCGGACTGTCCCGGGGCTCGGTGCAAATAAACAAACTGATGAAGGAGTGCTACAGCATGGAAATGTACCCTATTCACAGTACTGCAGTCTGCACACCTCACCACCAGCACACGGACCAGGTTCTTAACGTTCTGTACGTTACTGAAGGCCTAGTATAAATGACTCATTAATTACACACTTAGTACTTTGGTTCTAATATTTCATCTTGCATACGTTGTCAGTTGATTTAGTGTTTCAGTGCGAGTTCTGGAGTGAAGGGCACAATCAGGTGTGCAGTGTTTGAGAGTAATGCTGCCTTCTGGTAACCCTTGCGAAAAATAAGTGCGCTTATTTGAAATAAACGTGCACTTGTAGTGTCCTTCAAATCTTAAAAGTATATTTAAAAAAAACTGTACTTACAGATAATATAATATTACTGAAATAAAAGGTGATTTAATAAAGAGAGTAGGCCTACACTTTAAGATACTATGTTGTTTAACGTTCACCATGATTTTGCTAATTAATATTTTGTTGAACCTGGAGCAACATTTCTGTCTGAAAATGTAGTCTTAACCCCTGAACCTAACCCTACCCATAATTTATCCCTAAAATCAGAAGGAAATGATAGGTGAATATCACAAATGTAAAAGCACCTAAACTTGACCTAAACATTAAACTTGTCCCTTAAATCTGATTGGTTAATTGGAATGTTGTTCCACGATTAACAAAGAAAAAAATTTGTACTTGGTGAAATGATGTTCATTGTTATATAACACCCTTATGTGCACTAAGTGTACTTTGAAATAATATCAATTTAAAGCTGCAATATGTAGTTTTTCGTCCACTAGAGGTCGCCTATTCAAAACAAAGGCGTAGCTTGATGACGCAAGTTTGAGCGAGGAATCTTGGGATATGTGGTCTTCACCTAACAGCTGGTGGAAAAGAATCAGGATGGGACTCCGGCAGAAATCATGTTCACGGATGCGATTATTAACGTTACTGTAGTGTGAAGCAGAGCAGGAGCGAGTGTTGTGGAGCTGAATGAGATGATTGATAATGAGAGACGAACGACGGGACTTTTATTATGACACAGTCGCCACTTCAGCTTCTTCCAGTGATACGTACGGGGTAACACAGTACTAAGATAGATCCATATTACAATATCATATTAAATGCTGGATGGCTTGTGTCGATAAATGGCATGCAATTAATTTTAAAACGTTTTGTATAATGTATTACTGTTAAAATAAAGCAGCATCTGATTATGCTATGTTAGCTACTTGACAAAATAGTGTTTTTCTCTGAGGTATGGTACAACATGGTACTCTCGGAAAATCAAGAAAATGAGATTTAAACAATAAGACTAAATGCGAGCTAGCTTTATAACAATGATTCGTTTTATGGCAATACATGTAACCAAACAGTTGTTCCCTTTTCTAATAACCATGTAATACATCAAAGCATCTTTGGTGTTTCCATGGTTTCTACAAAATAAAACCGGAAACCGAGGGTAAAGTGGATATGACGCTTTTGACAGGCGACTCTCTCACTCTTGTTTAAAATCAGATTTTCTCACGATTTACAAATAGTTGGAAACATTTGGGATATTGTAAGTACTCAACTGAACAAAATATATAACAATGGCCTAGTGGTTTTTGGATGTTTTACGACATATTGTGCCTTTAAAACATTGTGGTCATGTTAAAGTTTTGATTAATTATCATTAAAATATGATAATGACATGACATTTAGGATTTAATATCTAAAAGTAGTGATGCTACTAACACACACACGCACACAAAGTTAAAATGTCTACTAATTTCTTCTAAAACATGGTTAAAAAAATGATTAATTTCCCTGTGCTACATTTTACTTCTTTTTTTGTCTCTAAAGGTTTAATTAAATGCAGCTGTTCGTCAATATGCTTTCAACAAGTTGCAGAAAAGTTGTTTTCACTGTAAATGTATGTGTTTAAGTTTAGCTGTGTAACCATAAGAGATCCTTATTGATTTTGAGACAAATGCTGCTGTGACTGTAGAAAGAAATTACATCAGGTCACTTATTTAAAGACATACTGTTCCCTTAAAGAGCTTTAATGTAATTATCTGTCGCTACTTTTTGTTAATAGCTCATTGTAGCTTCTTTTTCAAAAGATTAGCTTGACTGAGCTTGGTTTGGGAAGCTACAGTTTCAGTGATGTCTTCAGTCCTGCAGGTGTGTTAACTCTCTTGGTCTCTGAGTCTTCATGTGCTGACCGGACACTACACAGACCATATGTGCTGAAAAAAAAAAAAAATCCCCTCATGCACCTACTCTCTTTGCCCCCTTGCTCTCTTTGTAACCAGAGCAAAGCCTGATGGGACGTCAGTGCTGTTTACCCTTACAATGAACAGAGCCCTACACTATGGAGCAAAACCCCTGTGAGACCAATGTCCTGCCCCAGGTGTCTGTGATAATATCTCTCATCTGTCATAAAGGGCTGAGAGCCAAATAACTAAATGACTCTTACAAATGTGAGGAAGACCAGACACTGATGCTCCATCATGTGACCTCAATGCTCTTCATAAATATACTGTTTTCTGTCTTATGTTTGGAACCTGTTCAGAAAACACAACAGTCATGCACAGTTGTGGCAATGATGAAAAGGAACAGATCTATATGCAGCAGTAAGGATTTATTTACAAAAGAACACACTCTAGATGAGAAACGTGAACAGAAAAGCCAGTAACACACAACGACCAAACAAACCAATCAATGAAAACAATCCACAGGTGTGCAAATTAATCAAACAATGAAAAACCATAGAAATGAACTGTAAACACAGGAAACTGAACTAAACACATGCAAAACCCAGCCAAACAGACACAAAACCCAGAGAGGATGAAAGCTCATGGCAGAGTAGAGGGAGGGAGGAGCCATGGTGGAAACTTGACAGCCGGAACCAGCGGACATCAAATCGAGACGGAGCCGATGGTGGTTGAGACCTAGGCAGAGCCGAAGACCCAAAGAGTCCAAGCGACACTGTCCTGGAAACAAAGGCAGAGCCGTGGGCACATGCTGCTGAGGTGAAGCCAGGGTGGAGGAATGACGAAGAGCCAGGATCAGGAGGGAAGGCGGAGCCCAACGGACAAAGCGCAGCTGAATGCCCGGAAGACCATGGCACAGACAGAGCGATGAATGACCAAAACAAAATCGGAGGGACGAGGAAGCTTGGTGGAGCAGTAGGGTCGACTGTTCCAGGTGGAGCCTGGTCGACTGGCTGAGATGGAGTAGTGGGCTCAGTGGTTATTGGTGGAGCAGATGGGTTGACAGTCCAGGAGCTGGAAAACAATCAGTCCATGGCGTGTTCATTAAGGCACAGAGCAGGTAACGTGGAAGGAGACGAAGGGCTGATGAGAGGCAGCGCAGGCAGGGCTGAAGAACTGGCCAGTGTGGTCAGAGGTTTCACAAACTGCTTTCCCGGTGATACAGGACAAACGAAAATCTCAGGAAATGAAAATCCTTGGGCAAGATATACTTGGTCAGCACGGAACAGCCAGACATTTCATGGGGTACTGGAAGGCAGGGCGGGAACACAGATATCAAGAACTCAGTACTGGGTGCAAGGTGCAGTCAGTCTCAAATTCAATCAGGGGCTCAGAATTTAGCACATCCACCTTAACTGAAGAGACAGGGCTCCATTTCATTCCCTTATACTTCACCAGTATGGCTTGGGCTCTAGCAGATCTGTGGCTCAGGCTTCGGCTCTTCATATCATGGCAGACTCAGGCTCATGGTCTGCGGTGGGATTCCATCCATTGGGCTGAACTTCTCCTCTCTCTTGTATGGGGGAACCGTTATGTAGTAGCACCCAGTCTACATACTCCTCGAATGTCTCTTGAACTCCGTCTCCAGGTATTGAGACCTACCCGGAAAAACAGACACAGGCTATCATCGTACCTCGGTGTTCCTCGGCGGTTCATTCAAAAGAAAAGATATTGTCTTTCATACGATTTTGTGAGGACTTCATACTTCACATTGATATTTTATAATGTGTAATAGCTTACTTATTATAAAGCGAAACTAAGTGGAAAAACAATACGGGAAAGGGCCGGTATATGCGCAATTAAATGCTACTCTGCCGCCACCTGCTGGTTATAGTGATAATTAATATCTTTTTTCATTTTTAAATAAGTGTTTTCTATCAAATGTTGGATTTCCTTCATTTTGAATGGTTCGGTTTTACAAATGGGCCAATCTCAGAAGGATGAATAAATTATGTTTGTGGTTTAAACATAACATTTGAAGTGCTGGAAAAAAATGCATGAGGGTGTCCAATTACAGATACGAAATATCTTAAATGTTCCCATTTGCTTCGTCTTTATTGCAATCAATAAAACTGGTGTATTGGCAAATTAGATAAATGTGATAACTGCATTAAAATATGAATACAACAATCATTTGGTTTTGCGTCGATGATGAAATGCCCATGCCGGCTTCACAAAAACCAGGAAGTAACTGTGCATATAGTCAATTCTGGTTGGTTGATTGGAATGTTGTTCCAGGATCAACAAAGATGTTGATCCAGGAACATGTTACACTTGTTGAAATGGCATTCACCATCCAGGCTCATATATGGCAAATAGCACACACTGTTCTGGTTCTGGTTTATATTCTTGCAAGCAGTAGTGTGGGCTTTTCCTGTGTGCCAATTAAATGTGTGTATTGCTCAGTCCATCTGTCAGGATACAGCTCACGTAGCTATAAGGCCTGGAGGAAGGAAGTCTGCTCTGCCAATGGACTGGAACCTGCAATCCAGTTGTGCACGGCTGGACAGGGGCGTGAACCCACTGACCTGTTGTTCGACTGCCTGTAAAAGCTGCTGAGAGATGTGGGTCGGATCCGTTATACAGCTGATGGAATCCGTATGCTTTCAAACTGATGTTACCAATGCAAAGTTTCAGTCCACTTCAGAATGCCAAATCATATCTCCCTCTATGTGCTTTTTTCCAGTCAGACAATTCATTAATGTGTTTGCTAATGCAGGCAAAGTATTGCTCATACTTTGATCTAAGGATTTTATGAACTCCTGAACCTGAATAATACATTGCATAAATTGCTTTTCAAATTTACGATATTCACCTGGTGGACAATAAACCAGGTGAAAAAAAAAAAAATCCATAAACTTAAAAAGTTAGTTTTGTTTCTGCTCTGTTTTCATGTTGTTCCAAAGTTATAAGACTGTCTCTCAATATGTGAGAACAAATATATTTGGAGAGTGTTTTTTTATACACACTGAACAACATTTACTCATTTGGCAGACACTTTTGTCTAAAGCGACTTACAAGTGAGGCAATTAGGGGTTAGGTGTCTTGCTCAAGGGCACTTTAGTCATGAATAAAAGTCGAAATGAAACCTGATCAATTCATTTGAAACTTCTCGATTCAATGATGTTTTTATGAACTTTTCAAAGTTTCAGTTGTGTGGACTTTCGATGGAATGTCCGAAATCTCTCAGGTTTCATTAAAAATACCTTCATTTGTGTTTTTGAAGATGAACGAAAGTCTTGATGAGGGTGAGTACGTGATGACAGGATTTTTATTTTCACTTGGTCATCCCTCCAATGTCACAAAGTCTTGGTGTGGGCTCTTTTGACTTGAGCCGAAAAACAACATATCAGAACACCCTAGCAACACTCTGTCAAACAACCAGAGCACCCAAACATCATGGTAAGAAAAAAAAGCTACAGGACCATTTGTTGTCATTTATTTATTCCTTATCATATACAGTTTAGTTTATGTTCTTTAAGACTACCAGAGCCAGAAACATCCCTCTACAACACTCTCTTCTTTAAAAAGACACCTTTAATCAAGTTCTGATTGAGGATCAGTGTTCATTTTTCATGTCTTTTTCATGGACATGATTGGATCATGCATTATGGACCCTGACCTGGCAGTGCAGCAGAGCATGCAATTACATTTGGTAAAATACAGCAGAAAAAATACTTCAAGAATTCCAGCTCATATGAATCCCGTTTTATTTGAGAGAGAGAGAGAAGGAATACTGTCACTTCTGGTTTTGATTTCGTCGGGTACCACAGGCCTGTAAAAGTTTTGTATTTGAACAGAGTAGGGCTTATAAAACTTAAGATGTCCCACTCTGTCCAAGAGAGACAACGCTACAACTTATTAAATCATCATCTCTGAAGCTCCTGATCTTCCCTCAATCATGTTCAAATAGACATTTATGATCCAGAAACATTCTCGGTTTTCGTCAGAAGCTTTTAAACGAGGATGTCCGTGTCCAACTCTGTCTGTGCATGAGTATGCGCTCTGTTTTAAAATGAATAATCATCTTGTTTGCTCACTCTTTCCTTTAAAGAGGACCTATTATGCCTTTTTGACGCATGAAAAAGGTCTGCAAAGTTATAAAGCACAAAGTCCTTCCAGCAGGAGTTATTCTCTAAATCAGTGCGCACTGTTTCTGAACTCTACACCTCCAGTGTAGTTTTGAGTTTTCTTCCGGGAACGAACACGTCACAATATTCCTCATTTAAAAAATTCCCGCCCAAAGCGCGCGCACACACACACCAATGTTGTGTTTTCATGTTTTATGGGGACATTCCATAGGTGTAATGGTTTTTATACTGTACAAACTGTATATTCTGTCCCCCTACACTACCCATACCCCTAAACCTACCCATCACACAAAATGTTCTGCTATTTTAGATTTTCAAAAAAGATAATTCTGTTATTATCTTGTTTCCACATAGGGACTAAATAATGTCCCCACAATGTCAAAATTTACTAGTATTACTATACCTGTGGGGACATTTAGTCCCCATAACGTAGGGAATATTCACACACACACAAACACACACAAAAGAAAGAAAAAGAGGTTGAGACCTGGTTGAGTTGTGTTAAGTAAGTGTCTTGTCACCATGTCCAAGAAATGCTTTTTCCACCTTGGATCTGACAACAAAGCCACTTTAAGGCAAGCCTCCAAGGTTAGCCAAAAAAAAAAAAAAAAAAAAGCATAATGATGTGGTACATAAAGGAAACCAAAGGCCATTTTTTAATGGATGTCAATGGCTTCACTAGGTTTAAAAAGCTGCTTCTATAGGAAAACAGGGTAACATTTAATGAATCGATAGTCTATCGGCTAATCTTCAACATGTTTGCCATTAAACATTCCTGTTTCAGAGAGTACACAGAAAAATTTTTGCGATCGGTGGGATGCAGTTTACTGCACTTCGCATTAATTTCTATGGTATCCTTAAACAGTGATTGTCGCACAAATCTGAAAGAAATTAAATGATGTAATCTAGACACAAGACTGTGCTTTCTCCAGTGGAAGAGCCACAAACCCTGATCTCCCAATAATAAGACCATCTCTGCTTACATGGTTATGGTAAGGGCCGTGATATTTCCAAAACATGCTTGAAGCGACTGACCAATCAAAACACACAGCTCCAGCCGACCAATCAGAGCACGTCGTGCTTTTCGGAAGGAGGGGAAACAAATAGAGCGTTACTGACAGACTGGGAAGAGAGGAGTTGCAACAATGGAGAATATGGGAAAAAAACGAATGTGTTGCATTCAAGCATGAAAACATATTCTAGTGAAGCTCAAAAACAAAATCAAGACTTTGAAAAATGGCATAGGTCCTCTTTAACCTGGCGCAGATGGAAGGCAAAAACCAAGAGGAGACTGAAGGAGGTCATACTTTTCTCTTTTTTTAAAAAAAGTCACATTATTATGACATTCTCTTGTGAAACATTGTGAAATTTCCTCCCTGTCAATAAGTGTTTGTGTGAGTGCTGAACTGGGTGCCTATGGATGGGTGAAATGTGGGTCAGCGACCCCGGGGTGTGCGGAGGGGTGTGGGCGCACTTGAAGACAGCTGCTCCCAGTTTGGGGTGTGATTTATGCAGGCTTGTTGCAGATCGCTGTTCCTGTACTGCTGGAGTAGAAACTGGCCAGGCTGCTGGCTTCAGTACCATAAATCAATCCTCGCTGGCTTGGCCAAGTCTCCTATATTCCACTTTAACTTCTGGAGCACCGCAGCTAAACTTTACCCCATTAAAATCTCACCATCCTAACATTACCGTCTGTTTTCTCTCATACAGTCTTGTCTTGGAAGCAAAAATTAATGAACAATTAATCCAGTTGCACAAGCTCACGGTTGAGCAAAATATTGAATTTACGTTATGTTCCTGTGTGAATTTGAACAGAATTGTCTAAATAATTTCATATATACATATACATACTACCATCAATTTTTATTTTATTTACAAAATATCCTCCTCACAAATAAGTATCTAAATAAGTACCTTAAAAAACATTTTAATCTATTGATTACACAAAATAATAGAATATTTTACAACAGTTAGGTTCCAGTCCAGATTTCACTCCTGAGATTTCAGAGCATTCTGGGAAATGATCCATGCAGTTAAATGTAATTAGTAATATATATTTAATGCAAATTAAAGACAAATGTTTTTGCTGTTATGTGCATAATAAATATATATTTATAATAAATATTTATGGCTAATGAAAATTACCCCCCCCCCCCCCCAAAACAAACAAACAAATAAATAAATAAATAATTCTGTTGCGACATCATTTCGAATCCAGGAATTGAGCTTGAATGGAATGAGCAATTTCAGTTCAATTCTGAATGGTGCAATTTAATGTAATAATGCTATCAAAGGTTTGCCTTTTTAATTTAATATCATTTTAGGTCTTGATTCAATTAAATTTGAGGTGCTTGAATGCCATGTGCTGCAGTGTGTGTGCAAACACCAGCACAAGTCTCCATATAGCCTGGGACTTTGTGCATCTGGCCTGAGCCCAGCCTGTCCTCCACCGTCTGCTAACGGGCCGTGCCAGCTCAGCTCCGCACTCCAGGTCCAGGGGTGGAGGGACTCTGGCCCGCTGCCTGGCCAACTGCGGTTCAGAGCCCATGTCATCACGCGGTGTCAGGTTCTCTCACATACCCAGAGCGCTTAACAGGACATAAAGTCAAATGAAATGAAACACGTGTGAGCCTGAGAATGGAGGACGGCATATTCAAGCCGCGGCCGGTCTGCTCGTGTTTGTTTATTTGTCAATTGCACGGCTTACACTGCGTTCACTGTGCATTGAAATGCTTAGGCTCAGGTTGCAGAACATTGACAGAACAGACAAACACATATACACTATATAAACACAATGTAGCTATAGTCAACTGTTAAGATTTATGTAATGTAATGTTTGGTAATGTTACTGTAAGATATAAAAAATTCACATTTGTGGTGTTGAATTAAAAAAAATGTTAACAATAAGGTCAATTAGTTAAACATTACTTAATGTATTAACATGAACTAACCATGAGCAATACTGAAATGTCCAGTGAGTGGCACTAAAAGCGTAACGCTTTGTCATTAATGTCATTAATTCCTCTCCCTCGTGTCGTTCTACACCCGTAAGACCTTCGTTCACCTTCAGAACACAAATGAAGATATTTTTGATGAAATCTGATGGTTCAGCGAGTCTCAATTGACAGCAAGATGATGAACACTTTCAGATGAACAGAAAGAGACAGGTCATGTGACTACAGTGGTTCAACCTTAATATTATAAAGCGATGAGAATACTTTTTGAGCGCCAAAAAAAACCCCAAATAATAACTTTTCAACAATATCTAGCGATGGATGATTTCAAAACACTGATTCACGAAGCTTTACCAATCTTTTGTTTCAAATCTGTGGCTCGGTTCGCGCATCAAACTGCCAAAATGACGTGAACTATTGAAATTATGAATCACTTCTGATGTAACGAAGCCAAAAGATTCATTGGTTCTCTTTTGTTTTTGCATGGCCATGGCAAGATTCATTGTGTCATCACAAATAAAACAATTGACTCCAAGTACAAGTACGCAATATTCTGGCAAAATCTTTAACAAAACTTTAATAATATTTACAGTTTTTCTCAATCGACATTTCTCCCAACTCAGGTAACTGTTCTCAAAACAGTGATTTGAAGAGTTTTCATTCATTTCATACAAACTACAAATCACGTAAATCACTTTCTCAAAACACAGAGCACAAATGTTTTTATCATAGTTCATACAGCCAATCCAAACAAAACAATTTTTACTGGTTTCACACATATCACAATCATTTATGTACCATTTGTCCAATCACGACAAACAAAACTCTGTTGTCATATTATCAAATGCGCATGGTATATTTTCATTTGGCCACAAACTGGTTGAGCCTGGAAATAAATGGAAAGTATACACAGTGTAAAGAAAAGAATACTAATATGCAAAAGAAGGGGAAGAGAAAGAGGTGTAAGAGTAAAAGTTTGTGGAGGAGTGTAACGAGAGGGAGAAGAACAGTGAAACAGGTAGAAAGAGATGAGGATGTAGGAAAAGAGGAGATGAGTAGAGTGGAGGAGGGAGGAGAGACAGAAGCTACAGACGAATTTCAAACGCAATCAGATTTGCCCTAACTGACCATGTAAGAAATCATGGTCTCTCCTTAAGAGAACCTAGGAAACAGATCTATAAGTGTTGTCCCGTGATTAAAAAGTCCTTCTGTTTTTGAAATGTTCAGAATGGTAGTTTCATTCAGGTGGATGATTAAGAGTGTTGACATGGTGGTCCAGAACGACACCACCAGCCACAAAGCAAGATCCCAGTGGAGAAGTTGAGACTTGTCAAACATGGATTCAACATTCACAAATTTTTCCCATCCTCGCCAGCAATGTAGATGAAATTCTCTTCCAGATATTATTGAAAGGCATGATTAATAATTCAGTGATTGACATACTGTACAACTGCAAATACACACACACTAACACACACACCTACACCCCCCCCCCACACACACACACAGTTGTGTTTTCATGTTTTATGGGGACATTCCATAGGTGTAATGGTTTTTATACTGTACAAACTGTACATTCTGTCCCCCTACACTACCCCTACCCCTAAACCTACCCATCACACAAAATGTTCTGCTATTTTAGATTTTCAAAAAAGATCATTCTGTATGATTTATAAGCTTGTTTCCTCATGGGGACCAAAAAAATGTCCCCACAAGATCACAATTTACTAGTATTACTGTACCTGTGAGGACTATTTGGTCCCCATAACGTAGGGAATACCCACACACACACACACACACACACGTCTGTATTACTATCTTAGTGAGGACATTACATAGATTTTTCACTTGATCAGGTCAATGATATTTTCTAGCACCTAACCCAACCCCAACTCCTAACCCTCTATCACAGAAACATTAGATTTAAATAAAAACCTATTTTGGCTGATTTATAAGCCTCTTTATATATGTGTGTGTGTGTGTGTGTGTGTGTGTGTGTGTGTGTGTGAGTGTGTTGTAACGTCTGTCAGATGGCTGGAAGTCTGCCCAGATGAAAATGAGAAAACAGGAGACAAGAAGAAAAACCTAGAAGGGGCACAACTACAATCACTCTTAAAGTTAGTACATGATGTTTTCCTGGTCTCATTTCTTACACTTTGAATTTGTGAATTTCTGATACAGTTTTGTTGTTGTTGTTGTTGTTGTTTTTGATAATTAAAGGATAATTCCTATGCGGCTATCACGTGACCAAAAAAAAAAAAAAAAAAAAAAAAGACCAGACCTACCAGAAGACCCTGATTTAATCATTTCTCTTTCTCATTTGTTTCTATGGCTGCAGTAGCTTTTATCTATTATTTTTTGTTTATCATTATTTTGTTATTTATTTTAAATATGATCAAAGTTTGCGCAAGTAGATGTGTTAGAGCAATCAAATGTAACATTTATGTATTCATTGTTCATTGTACTGCTCTAACTAATTTTATTACTAACACATTAAGAAGTAGAATCCCAACTGTGTGAGAGACGGAGGGAGAAGAGAAAAAGAGGAATGAAGATGGAATTGTCTACAACCTGTAATGAACTATGGGGCTGTTGAATGCTTGAATCTGATTGGTTGACGAGCGTTCTAAGGTGTGCAATTATTTTCAGGGAAACGCATGGCTATATTAGTTCCAGGCAGGTGTTGAGAACATTACATGTCCATATCACTTCACAAATGATTTCAGTTATTTCAAAGTTCCTTTCTGCCGACAACAGCAAAAGAACAAAACCCACTACGACAAAGACCAAGCAAATAAATATAGTAGTGCTGGGCGGTTTGACCAAAAATCTGTATCACATTTTTTTTTAAATTCTGGTGGTTTATCATGTTTTTTTTTTTTTTGTTGTTTTTTTTTTGTTTTTTTTTTCACTGGACCTTTATTTTGGCATATTTTACTGTTAGGAGTAGAGGAAAAATATATTATATAAACATTGTAAACTGTATTAAATAAAATGTAATCAAATGAATTTAATTGTTTAATTAAGTTTTTTACATTTTTACTTTGTGATTTCTGTCATTTTAATGAACACCTTTGGGTTTGTGTTTTTTAAATGGTGTTATTATTATTATTATTATTATTATTATTATTATCTCTATTAATTGAAGTACACTCTATTGTACAATAGTAATATTTCTATTATTTCAAGTTATACCGAACTTTTATTTTGACAGGGTTGTGACGACCTGTAACTCCCTGTGTTACACGACAAATGTCGAAATCATAGCTCATTCATATTTGACTTCAGATTTCAATAACAAATAATGTCCGATTCATTGTTCAGCCCTACTTTTGATTTATTTATCCAAAAATTTTTAGGGACGTCCCACTTTATACAGTAAGTTCTTGTGACTGTGATTTCATGCGTGTTTTCTGCATCCCGGAAATCATAAGGCTCTACATGGTATTTGCGGTATTAAAGGGTTAGTTCACCCAAAAATGAAAATTCTGTGTTTACTGATATATGCATCAAAAAAAATTAAAAATTAAAAATCAGAAAAAAATACCTCCTGTGTGTACATTAATAAATAATAATTACATAATTCACGTTTAGTAACTCATGAATAAATCGTTTCCACCCTGCATTAAGGTTCACAGGTAACTAATACCGGAATTAAATTTCCATGATTAATTTCTCATAAAGTTATGTTTAATATCTTATCTTTTATTTTCAAAATAAAGTTTGAATTCCATCTTGATAAAAAATAAATAAGTTTTTATACAGTGCTATGTGTCAGGGTTCGGCTGCGTAGATAGCGCAACGAGGAAGGAGATAAGATAAACAGGTAAACTTTAATAATCCAAGCAGGTAAATCCAATGGAGACAGGGGAACACAACCAACGCATAGACATACAGACAATGAGGATAAAACAGAACTGAACTTAAATACACAGAGAACATGGGGATAACGAGATAAGTGATTGGGAACAGCTGTGGTGATTAGATTAGTGTCCATGGAAACAGATTGTGGCGGGAACTTCAAACAAAGGAACATGTGACCAGATTGAAAACCACAACAAAGTGACAGTCCATGTGGTGGAGACGGGACACTGTGGAAACGCATCATGACCTTTTTGGAGAGTATCATGGGCAAGACAGAAACTTCTGGTGAACAACATGTGGCAGATATGAGATATTAAAAGAAAGCCACAAATACAACAGCCTTCAGTCTAATTATGATAGTAAATTTTTGCTGCGTTATGAAATAAAGCAAGAATCTGGTTTTGAGTTAAATAAGTGTGAATAAACACATTTATTAAGCATTTATAACATGTGAGTTATAACACTCTCCAATTAGGTTCATTAGTTAAACATTAGTAAATGTATTAACTAACCATGATCAATACATTTACTAATCTTCATTAACGTTATGTAATGAAAATACAGTTGTTCATTGTTTGTTCATGTCAGTGCATTAACTAATGCTAACAAGATTTTAATAATATATTAGTAAATGTTGAATTTAACATTAACAAGAATAACACGTGCAGTATTAGTTAACTAATGTGGTTAAGTAATGTAAACCTTATTGTAAAGTGTAACCAAAACCGCTCACTATTTGGCAGGTATTGCATTAAAGTCACCATTTTTATTCATGCTGTTATAACTGCTTATTAAGGATTTATAATGCATTTGTAAAGGACTTATTACTCATTAACAAACACCTTCATAAACCCCTTACAAAGGGAACCTTAATGTAAAGTGTTACCGACATTTGTAAGCACTATTTGATGAAATTTGATGTTTTTGAGACCTCGGTGCTGCGTTGTTCCTGGTCTTTGTCACCGAAGGAGACGCATTCCCCCCTCTCATGAAGCATACCGGCTCTTTTAATGGCCTACCATAACACAATTCATGTATCTAGAGCCCCACGGCCCGCTAAGTGTTAAACAAACCGAGGAATGTGTGTACTTGATGGACAAACTGAAGCGAATTTGATGGATGAATGAAAAAGAAAGAGGAGAAAAGCAAGCAAAGCTACTATTTTCATGAAAACGGCCCGCACATGCTTATCGCTAACGACATGAAAATGCTGATACAATCAGGCATCTGCGGTTTACAGCGTCTAAGCGAAATCAAATTATGAGTCACTTAGTCATAAATCAACTCCAGCTTTAAAGGGGAGGCTTTCATCAGAGACAATCGCCCAGGCAGAAACACATGGCTGCAGAATGCAGAGGGCACTGACAGCTGAACATCTCACTGACTGTTTTTATAAAGCTGATGTAACCCATCGTGTTGTTCTTGCTCGACAATAGCAGCCCCCCAAGTGGTGCGGGCCGTTCAACCAGCTCAGGCCTTTCAGTGATGCAGGTCCCATAGCGGGCGTGAAATTCCCCATTACTGCGCCTCTTTCTCTGGCCGCGGTCAGGCCCGTCTGCTGCGTGACTTCCAGCTCGCTCCTGCAGACAAGAGTCAACATTGTGCTCTGTGTGGGACTGTCTTTATGGAGTCGCTCAACTCAGACTCACACGCAGAGAAAGAGATTAAGATGGGCCCGCATGCAGAGCAAAGGCTGAAGGGAAATCAACATCACATGATTAGCTGACACCAGGAACTATTCTACTTGATTTACTGAAAGGCGAAGCTTGATAAATAAGCACTAGCATTGACATTTACTGCTTGCACTGTCTTATAGAGTGTGTCAAGTGTAAGTTGACTAATTTTGTCGAATGAAATGCAAAATATAGTATTTCATGACAAACGTATTCACAGCAAACAGAAATATGTTCTAAGAACATTTTGCTAATGTTAAAGGGTTAGTTCACCCAAAAATGTAAATTCTGTCATTAATTCCTCTCCCTCGTGTCGTTCTACACCCGTAAGACCTTCATCTTCAGAACACAAATTAAGATATTTTTGATGAAATCTGATGGGACAGTGTGTCTCTGTTGACTGAAGGATAATTCAGATGTCCAAAAAGATACTAAAACATACACTCACCAAAAGGATTATTAGGAACACCATACTAATACTGTGTTTGATCGCCTTCAGAACTGCCTTAATTCTAATTCAACAAGGTGCTGAAAGCATTCTTTAGAAATGTTGGTCCATATCGATAGTACAGCATCTTGCAGTTGATGGAGATTTGTGGGATGCACATCCAGGGCACGAAGCTCCCATTCCACCACATCCCAAAGATGCTCTATTGGGTTGAGATCTGGTGACGCTGGGGGCCATTTCAGTTGTCATGTTCAAGAAACCAATTTGAAATGATTCGAGCTTTGTGACATGGTGCATTATCCTGCTGGAAGTAGCCATCAGAGGATGGGTACATGGTGGTCATGAAGGGATGGACATGGTCAGAAACAATGCTCAGGTAGGGCGTGGCATTTAAACGATGCCCCCACACCATTACACCACCACCACCAGCCTGTACAGTGGTAACAAGGCATGATGGATCCATGTTCTCATTCTGTTTATGCCAAATTCTGACTCGACCATCTGAATGTCTCAACAGAAATTGAGACTCATCAGACCAGGCAACATTTTTCCAGTCTTCAACTGTCCAATTTTGGTGAACTTGTGCAAATTGTGGCCTCTTTTTCCTATTAGTAGTGGAGATGAGTGGCACCCGGTGGGGTCTTCTGCTGTTGTAGCCCATCCACCTCAAGGTTGTGCGTGTTGTGGCTTCACAAATGCTTTGCTGCAGACCTCGGTTGTAACGAGTGGTTATTTCAGTCAAAGTTGCTCTTCTATCAGCTTGAATCAGTCGGCCCATTCTCCTCTGACCTCTAGCATCAACAAGACATTTTCGCCCACAGGACTGCCGCATACTGGATGTTTTTCCCTTTCACACCATTCTTTGTAAATCCTAGAAATGGTTGTGCGTGAAAATCCCAGTAACTGAGCAGATTGTGAAATACTCAGACTGGCCCGTCTGGCACCAACAACCATGCCACGCTCAAAATTGCTTAAGTCGCCTTTCTTTCCCATTCAGTTTGGAGTTCAGGAGATTGTCTTGACCAGGACCACACCCCTTAATGCATTGAAGCAACTCCCATGTGATTGGTTGATTAGATAATTGCATTAATAAGAAATTGAACCGGTGTTCCTATTCAAAACAGTTCATGTGGTTCAGCCTTAATATTATAAAGCTAGAATACTCCACCAATAATGACTTTATTCAACAATATCTATTGATCTAGCTTTTGTTTCGATTTAGTGGTTTGGAGCAACAAAGTCACGTGATGTCAGTAAACGAGGTTTTGCTACCTCGTAAGTGATTCGAAACGTTTTGAAATTTCAATGGTTCACCACTCGGGGGCGATGATTTTTCACCAAATACTGATGTATTCAATTGATCTGCTAATAGTTAAATAAATCAAATTAATTCATTAAATCATAGCAGAGGGGGCATGGCCCTCGGTTAAAATTGCTGCTAGAAATACACAACATGACCCTATATCAAATTATTTTTAATATACATTTATTTCTAAATGTACTAAATATACTTCAAAGCCATTAACATATTTATTGATATATCACTTATGACTTACTGATATAAAATTATAATTAAACTTTATTTGGAGTATTTCTTTATTACACAATTCACATTTCTTTAACTTATGCCTAAAAGTGTTTTAATATCACTATTAAGGAAGATTGTGTGATCTTTGTAAAATATCAGTCTTTAAATGCAAGATATTTAAAGTGTATGTAAAGTATTCTTGCATTAATTCCTCTTTTAGCACAATCAAGTACAGAACATCTTTAGTTGGAGCGCACTACTTCTGCTCAATTAAAGTGCATTAAGTACAGTATTAGTTGTTCAAATTAAGCAGACTTTAAGTACAACAGTTTAGTATACCAAAAGTACAATTGCAGGGTATTTTTATCCAGCACATAAACAGGTAAATGTATTTGTTGTATGCACAATAAATGTATTTCAAATAGGGACGGGCATACATATCCTCATAAATCATTATTTTTATATTTGAATTGAACATGAATATTGTTTTCCTGAAATTTCCAGCTGGGCCGCTCCACGCAGACCCCCCCCGTCTGCTCAGCCTCACGGGACGTTCGGATCTTGGAGCTGCATTAGTGAGTCTGAGTTGAAGGATTGTTTCCCATAGCAGTGAGTGTTGTGCGCTGTGTTTCCGGCTGCTGTGATTGGGCCAGTGGGATGATGGATGAGGTTCTGAAAGCTCTGGCCCTGCTGTGAGTCGGGCCAGTTAGCTGCACAACTCCCGCTCTCATACACACGTGCTTCACTCCGCCGCTGGACCCGGTTGTAGCGATCACCGATACCCATTATTCACAGACTTACCGTAGCAGCCTCTGTCAGCACCGCCAGCCTGCTCGCACTATCCACAGGCTCGATTACAAACATTTGCATCCTACCAACTACGCCAACTTTTCCATACTCGCACGTGTGTTTGCTGGGATAATGTTGCATGGAAGCCATGCCGCATCACTTGACTTGTTGTCTGGATCTGGGTGATTCCAGAACAAGCAAATGGAAAGGAATCAATTATTGACACAAGGTGCAATCTGGCTGCCTCAAGCTCTCTAAGTTCATGACTCTGGTTAGTGTCGATGGTGAAAGCTGGTCTTGAAGAAGTGAAAAACCTCCTCACTCTTTCTCTCAGTCTCATTCTTTCCTCTGTTTCACACTCTCCCTCGCTCTCTCACTCAGGAACCGTCCAAGAAATGCGACTCCTTCCAGTGAAATGAAGTGTTGTTAGCATGCAGTTGCTATAGGGAACCAGCATTCGAGAGAGAATGTTTTGGAGCTCAACCACATGTCTCGGAGGATTACCGAGGATTACCCTCAAACTGTAAACTCTCCTTCCAGGGTTAATCTTGTCCTTTATATGTTTTCACACAGAGTGGACCTACAGCGCAGTGTAAGGAAGTTCTGAGATCCAAAAAGTTCAAAACTGCACGTAACGTGCGGCGTACGGCTATCCTAAGCAAACACCGCATTTTGCCCCTGGGATTGTAAGGTCCAGATGTGCTTGAATGACTATGTAGAAGTGAACACTGACTGAATGTAGTGTGATGAACCGTGCATCAGCGACAGTTTGATGTACTCTCAAATCAGTCACCTCTAAAAATAGAAATTCGGAATTGCCAATAAGATCTTCAAATAACCTTTATTCTGTTTTCTTTGTAACATTTTTCGATAATAATAATAATAATAATAATAATAACAATACTAGTCAAAAGTTTGGAATAGTTAGGATTTTTGAAAGAAGTCTCTTCTGCTCATCAAGGCTGCATTTATTTGATCAAAAATATAGTAAAAACTATATATTGAAATAATGTTTGAATATATTTTAAAATGAATTTTCAGCATCATTACCCAGTCTTCAGTGTCACATGACCCTTCAGAAATCATTCTGATATGATGACTTGCTGCTCAGCTTTTAGCAATTATTATTGTTGCTCACTAATTAATAATTAAATAAATAATAATTATTATTATAATCAATGTTGAAAAAGTGCTTAATATTTTTGATGGCAATCATTTTATTTCAGGATTCTTTGGTGAATGGAAAGCAATTATTTGAAATAGAATGTCTCTTATTCTTACATTAATCTTTTTTTGTTATCTTACATACTCCAAATATTTGAACGGTAGTGTCTGACGGTTTCTACAAATATATGAATTTTTCAACATAATTTCTGAAGAATTATATGACACTAAAGACTGGAGTAAATTCATTTTAAAATATATTCAAATAGAAATCAATATTACTCAATTTTTTCATATTTTTGATCAGATGAATGCAGCTAGAGACTTCTTTCTTAAACATAAAAATAATCATAATAGAGTAGAGAATATCTCTACTCCCCCGGTTATTTTCTATTGAAACAATCTCTTTAATAATGAAAGTTTGGTCATTGCCTCAGAAATTCCTCCTGACAAATAAGATTAAGAAAGTTTCATACAAAATAATTCATAGATTCTAACCTACCAAACATTTTTTTTACAAACTCATACAGTGATTTTGAAACAAAATTCTCTTTCCGAGGAATTTGTCTCAGGATCTGACAGGATACAGTGTTTCTGGAAAGATGTTGATAATTTTATTGCTGTGAGCATAAAAAACATTTCTCTTATCCTATAAGCATCTTAGATCATTATGTTAAAGACCAATACTCAAAGGATGCTGGCTTCATTATAAATATTATTTTATTTGTATATGTAAATTTCATATTCACAAATGGCAAACCCAATTTCACGGTGTTTGAGAAGAAGATTAAAACGTGCATAAATGTAATGTCAGGCAATTAAAACATGCAAAAACGTTTTCATATAAAAAGAATCTATTTGTGTTTATTCATAAATGTCTGGTTATGTACACTCTCCTCTGTTTTCTTTGTTTCCCTTTCCTTTTTCCTTCTTTCTTTCTTTTATGAAATTCTAATTGTATTATGAAGCATTTCATATCTGTAATATGGGATATATTTTTGTACACGTTATCTGTTGTTAATAAATATTTATAAATAAATAAATAATCTCAATTATTGCAAACATTTGGCTGGTGGTATAAAAATAAAAAAATCTTATTATTATTATTACACAAAAAAGAAAGAGGAGATGGTGCTGGAGGACATGTGAGCATAAATCAGAGAGGGAGGAGGAAGTCGACAGACGCATTAACAGGAAAGATGATTCTCATTAAGCCAAGCTGAGAAGCATCATGAATGATGGATGGGCTGCCGAAAGGCTTCTTTTCATGAAGGCTGTCGGATGACTGCTGAGGCTCCTCAAGAGGTCAATCTGTGCAAATTCACTGCCTTTAAACCCATCCTGGAGAGGATGAGGATCCTGGCTGATAAGCAAAGGCCTGCAGGTTCAAGCCTCATAAGAAATGATCTATGAATTATTATGACTGCGTGCGTGAGTACGACATGAAGCCCCAGTGTGCTTCAGGACGAGTGTCGCTGTAATATGTGTTTTACAAGCTGTTTTAGATAAAAGTGTCACCAAAATGACAGATGAGTTAGTCATTAGCCATCAATTTCATGACCTGTTTGAAATTCGTTTTACTTTTTCTTTTAGTAGCATGCTCACACTGCTCTTTTCTATAGAATGAAACCAGTATAATCAAACTACACACACACTTACACACACGCACACTCATACACACAAACGCTCATGTTGAGTTTTATGGGGATATACATAGACATAGACACAATGAGTTTTATACTGTACAAACTATATAATCTATACCATGTTTTTTAATGATAGAGCTGTGTCAATTGTACCGTATACTTGCCAAATGTGGCCCAAATTTGCTATGCTATGTGTGGGCCACTTTAGGTTCACATTCAGAATCTCCAGTGATTACATTCCGTCATCTTTGCCAAAATGGACTCAGATATGTTTTAAGATATCTGGGTCACATTTGCTGCATTATATGTGGGCCAGTTTAGGCTTACACTTTGGTTAGCCAGTGCTTACTGTGCCGTGCATTTGCCAAATGTGGTCCAAAGTTGGCATATTGTATTCGGGCCATATTTTCTATGTCATGTGTGGGCCAAGTTAGGTTCACATTCAGATTTTCCAGTCGTTACTGTCCCTCATCTTTGCCAAAACTGGCTCAGATATGTTTGAAGATAACTGGGACACAATTGTTACATTGTATCTGGGCCAGTTTAGGCTCACACCCTGATTAGCCAGTGCTGACTGTGCCGTAAATTTGCCAAATGTGGTCCAAATTTGGTGTAAAGTATTTGGGCTATAGTTATTATGCCATGTATGGGCCACTTTAGGTTCACATTCAGATTCGCCAGTCATTACTGTCCCTCGTCTTTGCAAAAACTGGCCCAGATATGTTTTAAGATAACTGGGCCATATTTGCTGGAACAAATGTGGGCCATATTTGGTTTACACCCAGATTAGCCATTGTCGATTGTGCCACATTTTTGCTAAACATGGTCCACATTTGATTTGTAATATTTGGGCCAATTTTGTGATATCTCATTTATCATATGAGATACTTTAGGCTCATGTTCTGATTACACATTGCCATGAGTGTCGCATCTTTGCCGAAAAAGGATGTGATTTAAAATATTTGGGCCATATTTGCCATGTACATGTGGGCCACAACCATTTGCTATCTGGGTTCAAGTTTGCTGCCTGTCTGCATACTGACCTAACACAATAAAATGCAAAAATGGAAAAAAATTAATTTTTAAACTGATGCTGGTTAAGCTATATCCTCACACAGAATATAATCAGTATCTTTTATGCCACTATATAAACATCATCTCTCAACATGGTGGAGGGGGAACGGATTCTGACAGCTGGATGGGGGAACTTATTCAGACAGCTGGATTTTTGTCGTCGAATTCTGGTCCCCCCATTTATCATACACAATGAGGTTGTAGTGTTTATCAAACTGTGACTGTTCTGTTCATGCCAATATCTGAGTGGGCAATACACTGAAATATAGTACCCTTGTGCTTCAAGAGACACGAGTTAAAGTCCTGGTTCATGTATTTTTCCTGATCCCAACTCCCTCTGTCTCTTCCAATTTGCAGCCTGTCTACATACTAACCAATCACAATAAATTGTTAAAAAAAACTAATAATTAAAGTGATGCTGGTTAAGCTACATCCACATACAGAATATAATCAGCAGCTGGATTGGGGACGGATTCAGACAGCTGGATTTTTGACTTCGAATTCCGTTCCCCGTTGGATCATACATAATGAAGTTCTAGTATTTATCAAACTGACACTGATTTGTTCATGCCAATAGCCCAGTGGGCAGCACACAGAAATATAGTACCCTAGTGAGAAACCTGAGATTGAGTTCTGGCTCATATATTTTTCCTGAATCCAATCTCCCTCTGTCTCTTCCAGTTTGCTGCCTGTCTACTGACCTATCACAATATTTTTATTTTAAACTGATGCTATGTTAACATGGGGGGACGGAGTTCAACAGCCATATTTTGCCATTGGATTCCGTTCCCCCCATGTTTTTTACGCAATGTGGTTCCAATATTTATAAAATTGGCTGCATGTCGCACTTACTGTGAGCTGTATGGCTTGAGTTGTAGGCTCTGGGATTTTTCCACATCCCGTCTGCCTATTATCTCCAATTTTGATTCCTGTCAACACATTTCATATCATAATAAATTGCAAAAAGAAAACAAACGAACATTTAAACTGATGCTAGTTAAACTCCATTGACACACTGGAAATAATTTGTATCTTTTAAATCAGTGCATCAACAGCTCTCATGATACAGGTGGGGGGAATGGATATTGACAGCTGTAATTTTGACGCCAGATTCCCCCCCCCCCCCCTATTTTATTTTTTTCAAAATGAGGCATATTTCAGATTTTGACAACTCTGTTTTTGCTGTCAGATTCCATTCCCCCTCATGTTTTAGGCAAAATGAGCTTCTAAAATTTATCAAACTTGCTGGGATTCATACTCGCTGATAGCCTAGCAGTGTGCTAGCATCTAGTGCTGTTGCTGTTCTACAGTGTAGAATTGATTTACCAGGTTACATATGATCGTTTAACAACAATTACAAGAACATTAGCTACAGATGCCTTAGCACATCAGCATTCTGAGCCAAGTAATATTTAACACCATATATTACCATATATTATAAACTATGTTAAGACTCTGAACTATGACTATCTCATGTATCTTAAAAAGAGGAATTTAATTTTTGGTCCTTGTAAAGTTTCAAATTAAACTGTTATCTTCTCCTTTATGAGTGTGAGCATCAGTAGCAGGGCTGGGTCGGTTACTTTTAAAATGTATTTCACTACAGATTTAAAAATACATGCTTTAATACATGCATTTGTAACGTATTTTGTTACATTACTCAAGTTTAGTAACTTCATCTAAATACTTTAGAATACTTTGGAATACTAATAAGTGTGGAACAAACACAAAAAAGGTAATTGCGAATTTTTATCAGAATTGTGTGATATAAAGTTGCAATTGTGAGTTATAAAGTCAGAATTATGAGATATAAATCGCAATATTGAGAAAAGTCAAAAATATGAGAAATAAATTCACAATATTTAGAAAAGTCTGAATTTTGACATTTGACTCACATACTAAATTCACAATTGCAAGAAAACATATTGGTATTGCAAGTTAATTTCTCCCAATTCTGACTTTATAACTTGCAATTGTGAGTTTAAATGTCACAATTCTGAGAAAAAGAAGTCAGAATTGTGAAATGCAAACTTACAATTGTGAGGGGAAAAACCGAATTGTGAGAAAAAGATGCAGTGACCTTTTTTACAATTATAAAATGACTCACAAACAACTATCACAGAACAAGAAAACAGTCGAAAACATGAAACTTAAATCCTCTTTTTCAGACGGTCAGAGTCAGAGAATCACCAATTGCTGTTTAAATGACATTAAAACTCAAAGTAATCACTTTGGTAATCTAAAATACTTTTCAGATGTAACTGTAATCTGATTACCACCCATTTAAAATGTAACTGTAATGAAATACAGTTACTCAAATTTTGTATTTTAAATACATAACCAAGTTACTTGTATTCTGTTACTCCCCAACCCTGGCAATACTATAGGCGGGAATTTGTTCCAATACTGTTCCAACAGACTTGCTCCTGATCGATTGCTCCTGTCTGCCTCGCTGCTAAATTGTTTGGGTCTGTTGCTCCTTATTACTTTGTTTTGAATCTAATTATTGTCATTGTTTGTTGTCTACTTTATCATCACTATATATCTGATATTGTCTAATATTGCCTATCACATTAATCTGACATCGCTATTTTTTAATCTTTTCAATGTAAATCACTATCACAACTCGTTAGCATTACGCTAAACTTTTCTACGAATTCATCAAACAACTGGTAATTCGGATCAGTCTACGAACACGGTAAGCTATGTCATCTTCTCCCTTCATTGTTACTTGCACTGCATGTCACATGCATAGTATAGCTTTCTCTGTCAGCGATGAGGGATTCATATGTCATAAATGTAGGGAAATAGTCAGGCAAACAGAGAAAATCTCAGAATTAGAGACACTCAACCAAACTTTAATTGAGGATTGTAAGAATTCAAGGGCTTTAGATACTGTTTTGGATGCGACTAGCTAAGTGAACTCTGTACATTGTTCGGTTCCGGCTGTAGAGCCCGTGCAGCAGGGCAACTTTGTGACCATGAGGCAGCCTAGTCGTGGGAAAAAACACCACTCTTCCGTTCCGTTTAGAACATCAAACAGGTTCTCCCCACTCAGTGATGCACCCACTGAGAATCCTGTTGAAAGTGCCATAGTTATTGGCGATTCTATTACACGGAACGTGAAAATAGAGACACCAGCCACCATAGTCACATGTTTACCGGGAGCCAGAGCGCCTGACATCAAAGCAAATTTAAAAGTGCTGGCTAATGCTAATTGTAAATACTCTTGAGATTATGATTCATGTCGGCACTAATGATGTTCGACTTCGCCAGTCGGAGATCACTAAAATTAATATTAAAGAGGTGTGTGAACTCGCACGTACAATGTCAGACACTGTAATTTGTTCTGGACCCCTTCCTGCTCGTAGGAGGGATGATATACTTAGCAGACTACCATCACTCAATGGCTGGCTGTCTAAGATGTGTCCATAGAATAATATAGGTTTCATAGACAATTGGAAAAGTTTTTGGGGCAGACCTGATCTGTTGAAAAGAGATGGTATTCATCCCTCCTGGGGTGGTGCCGCTCTTTTCTCTAGTACTATGGCACGTAGTCTTAGAGCTCAACCTCGACTAACTGGGGCCCAGGTCAGGAAGCAGACAGACTGGCTAAACCGACCGTCTGCTAGCTGTCTCACGTCACAGAAGTCAGATAAATCCCAACACATAGAGACTCTTTCACCTAGATATCATCACATAGAGACTGTGTCTGTACCCCGAATTAATAAATACCAAAAACTTCCAAACCCATTTAAGAGTAAAAATTTTGTTGATGTTCAACAAGTAAAAAACAGAGATAATAAAGATAAACAAATGATAAAGCATGGGTTGCTTAATATTTGATCCCTTTCTTCAAAAGCACTTATTGTAGAAAGTGAGTATTTGCTTTACAGGCCAAACCTGAGAAAAGGGCACCTTCTGGTAAAAATAATACTAACAATTTTTGAAGCCTTGCCAACAGAATAAGACACATTGAGGCACATTTATAGTTAAATGGGCCTGGGAGTAAAAATTGCATCTTGAATGGGTTTCAATGGGGACATTTTTGTCCTTAAGGTCCTGAGAGGAACTATTTTGTGCACCTAGAGTAAAATAGATTTATTAAAGGAAATTGACCCTTCACAAACAGTTTGATTTGCAGGCGATCTGACCAATTATAACCCAGAATCTACACTGTAAAAAATCCAACTTGCAAAAAGTTGTAATAACTATCATCTATTAGTTAACTGGACAATAAAACTAAAAAAAGTTGACTTAACAAGTGGAAATAAGTTGGTTCAAAAATTGTCTGATCAATTGTCAAAACCATCAAAAGTTGGTTTGGTAAACCCAACTTGAAAAAGGTTCAAATTACTGGTTTTGTTGTGTCGGCTCAGCAAAAATCTATGTAAAAGTCAGTTTAACTATGTTTAATACATTTATTCAACCTAAACCAAGTTTCTTTCCATAAACTTAAAAAGTTTAGTTTTGTGAACAAGGTTTTGCAAGTTCTAAAAAATCCTAAAAAACTTCTGCCAACTCATTATTTAAGTTAAGTTAGAAACTGCCCTCCCACTAGCAAATACTCATTTTGGTTCATGGGACGGTGTAGAATTTATTTTATTTTATTTTTTTTTCAACTCACAGTTTTGGTGGAAGGTGTTTCCTTTGCTTGGGCACTTCATTTATATTATTGTATTGTATTGAAATCACAGTTCATATATTTGTATGCAACTGAACTAATTATATATATGAATAACATGACCATCTTAATTTATGCCAGTTAATGATCATTTAAAAGTTAACGGTAGCACTTATAAACACAGAAACAGTTGGAAACTTAAGCGGGTTGATTATCAATCATCAATTTATGACAATATTGTGTAATTGACTAAACTTGAGTCACACAGACTTCAACATTCAGCATACTAAACACAACGATGGTAACAATTAAATTACAGCGTACCAATTTCCAATAGCATTTTTTTGTTCACTCAACTTCAGACATTGAGTTCTACAGACCAAAAAAGTTGAATTGGCTCAACTTAAAAAGGCTTGTTAAAAACAGTGGCACCTCTCCGCAAAACTAACAATCTTAAGTTAACCCAATTAAATATTTTTGTATGACTGACAACTTAATTTCAGTCAGTATAACTGTTTTTTACAAAAGTTGAGTAAAGTCAAAAAAGCTGTGTAGCGAGTTGCCTTGAAATTTTAAGATAAGTCAACTTTTTATTTCATATTCATATTCTTTTAATGTATATTCTTTCACGATGGTAAATTGTCTTTTTCACCATTAGATAGATAGATAGATAGATAGATAGATAGATAGATAGATAGATAGATAGATAGATAGATAGATAGATAGATAGATAGATAGATAGATAGATAGATATATGATGGATGGATGGATGGATGGATGGATGGATAGAAACATTGTAATGAACAGGATAATCAAAAGTGTGAAAAGCCAACAGAAAAAAAAGTTAGTGGCTAGAAGTGGCTGCCTTTGATTCTGTTTAGATTTAATAACGAATCCCTTGAATTTGAGGCCACTGGCAACCTTAGATAAAGCAGACATTCTGTTTGACTACAGGCCATAAAACCAAACAGAGTTTGTTTTTTCAGATTTCTTTTTTAATTGTTCGCAGATTTTTGACTGTTCCAACCAGTTTCTTTTTTAAAACGGCTGCATGCAGTGACCCAAATAAAGGTCAGTCTGCACTGGTTCCAGCGTGTGAAAGGATGCGGAACAAGATCATCAAACGGTGAAATCCGCCTGCTTCAGGCCACTTGTGTCCCTTCGGCTTATACAAACACAGACCCTTCAAACCCTTTCAAAGTCCAAAGAGGGGAAAGCTTGCTTGCATGAGAAAGAGAAAGCCTATCTAGGGTAACTGTTAAATTGCGAACTGCTGGGAAAAGCGAAAACCTTTAAACTTTTTTTTCCCCCACAGATGTGGTAAGCTCTGGGACACAAAATGTGGTAAAAATATACCTCTATACTCTTTTGAAAATGCTCATATCAAAAGAATGCACTTCTGAAACTACCAGTTACAATGGCTATTTAGTAAACACAAACTGTGCTGCCACCAGGCACATTTGTTGTAGCGCATCTGTGTAAATATTAGCAAGCCTGCACAGGTACATTGTGTGAAGAGTGGGATTTTTCCTTAGTTTTTTCCCCTCCACAATTTGAAAAAATGCATGCATGTACATGTACATTATACACTGGTCTGCTTGACATTTGAGAGGATCCGGAGACCGCAGCCAAGTCGACCCTGTCTCTGACACAAAAGATATGTGGGACTTTGTGGACAGAGCGTCTGGCTGAATTGCCGTACTGATGGATGAGCGTGTGCATATGGGGACGGCAGTGACTTGTTGCCTCACTGGCCTATAAGACAAGGACTTTGCAGGCAGTGTTTGCAAACAAAGGTACCTCACGAAACTGATTTTGGACAGACGTCTGAGGCAGAGTAACGATTTAATAACCTACAACAAAACAGATAGTGCTTTGGTAAAAACAAAGTGAATGTTTAATTACTACAACACTAATTTCATGCTATAAATTGATCCTTTGCCAGCAGTTTGATTGACAGGTGATCTGACCAATCATAACCCCGAATCTGCCATTTTGTCCGACAAAGCAGTCGGGGGAGTTAGTTGATTAACGTTGGTGAACTTGAATCACGTCTTGAAACAACATTCCTTCTGATGTTCATTCATGTTTATTTGATGCTATAAATGAACTAGTATGAAGAGATGATCGAGGAGCTACAGCGATCTGTCACGACACACTAGACGCTATTTATTGATTAAACTTCTTTAAAAAATTACAATATTTTAAATATGAAATCTGCTCTGTCTTGTCTTGTCGATGCGTTGTCAATGTCCTCTTTTATTTTTACCCATGACTCGTCGGACATAGCTACTGTAACTAAAGGGGGCGGGACTTTGCAAAGGGTCAATTACATCAAAATATATAAACTTATCTCATAATTCTGACTTTTCTCAATATTGCGAGTTTATATCTCATAATTCTGAGGGAAAAAATCTTTTTTGTGTTTGTTCCACACTTATTAGTATCCAAAGTATTCTAAAGTATTTAGATGAAGTTACTAAACTTGAGTAATGTAACGAAATACGTTACAAATGACTTTTTAAAGCATGTATTTTGTAATCTGTTGTGAAATCCATTTTAAAAGTAACCCTCCCAGCCCTGGCTACACATATAACTAAATATTTGTTCAAGTTAACATCCAGAATAACAGACTTTAAACATGATTGTGTTTAAATAAGATGAAGTAACCAATGCTAAACCAAAGCACCACACATGACAAAAATATTGGGTAGACCTATTTTTTACAATTTTTTTATTAGGGTTGTAAAACATTAAGCCTAACTGTCAAAACAAAACCACAACTTGGAACGAGTAACGAGTAACTTGGAAACACGGAAAACTGTGCAGGTATGTCGCCTCATGGCAGAGGTGCCAGATTTATGTCCGTTGTAAACAAACACTTTTGCACATTTATCCCAACTTACGAAATTTAACTCTTTCCAGTTTTTTTCAGTGACTGTTGAGAATTTGTTTCCATATGTCTGACTTGCCTTGTTTTGCTTTTGTCAAGTTAACAGCCGCTTTAATTTTCTTCTCAGCTTCTTTTGTTGACTCCATTTCTACTACACGCCAAACGCCAAATCTCCCGCTAAATTTTCTGACGCCCTCTCCTGCTCCCGCGAGATTTGCGTTGGGTCCCGTGGGAGCCCAAACTCAATGCAGCCCTGTGCTGTATACCTCATATAGCGTTTCTTGAATGATCTTATCTCAGCGCATTTTGGGATTGCCATAACCTTAAAGAATACATCTGATATGTGGTTTGGTGAATCCAAAGGCCATGAAACTGTACAGAATGATTAAAAAACCTGGATGTTTGGTGTGGCCAAAAGTTTTATAATCCAACAATAAGAATTTCTGTTTATATTAAAATGATTGAATATTTAGTCATAGCCTCAACTAAAGGTGTGGAGGCTGTCACACATATTTCACACAAACGCTGCGGTCTCAGCAGTGGCCGCTTGGAAAGGAAGTGACCTTGTTGTAGGTCTGTGCTCTCACACTCTTAAGGGCGAGATAGTAAAGGTAGATAAACACAGGTCTGAGAAGGGTCAATTAGACTGACGGAGACACTTACACACAACATCTCACAACCTTTGACCTTTAGCAGTTCCGACCCCCTAAGAGACATTCCCCATGTAATGCATGAGATAAGGAGGTCGTGAGGTGGTGTCCAGAGAGATTGAGCTGTGTGTTATCGCTGAACTCAGGTTGTTTCAGGAAAGATTGAGTTATCAGGACTGTCAGTGCTGATTCACAGAACATAGTGCTGTGGATGTCAGAAGCTTTGAGGGACACATGTTTGTGCCCAAAGTTAGAGGAGAGTACAGGTGATAAGACCTCAAACACACACACATTGGGTTTTCATGGTTTATGGGGACATTTCATGGACATAATGATTTTTATACTGTACAAACTGTATATTCTATGCACAAACCCTACACCTACCCATCACAGAAAAGTTTCTACATTTTTAGATTTTTAGAAAACATCACTTAGTATGATTTATAAGCTGTTTTCCTAATGGGGACCAAAAAATGGGCTTTTGGATATCGCCATCTTTTTGAAGACATATATGTAGCCTTGGACCGCATGGGTATATTTGTAGCAATAGCCAACAAAACATTGCATGGACCAAAATGATTGATTTTTCTTTTTTGCTAAAAATCATAAGGATATTAAGTAAAGATTATGTTGCATGAAGATATTTTGTAAATTTCCTGCCGTATATTGCTAAGGACTTCATTTGCACGACGTAAAATGTTATTTTGTTATGTTGTTTTTTGCAACCTAAGATTCTAGAATTTCAAATAGTTGTGTCTTGGCCAAATATTTTCATATCCTAACAAACCATACATCAATGGAAAGCTTGTTTATTCAGCTTTTGGAAATCTCAATTAATCTCAATTTAAAAAAAAAAAAAAAGAGTCATATGTAAGAATGTTAAAACATACTTTTGACAAATATTCTGTATCTTTCATACTGTGTCGGGTCAACCGGACCACACAAGTAATAAATACATGCGCACACACACACACACACACACACACACACACACACTAATGCATTACATTATATAATAGATTGAGGACCAAATCACCAATTTCCTGGGTGTTTATTTTTGTATATTTATATATTGTATTTGGGGATACATTTGTCTCCAGAAGTGAGGTTATTCTAAACATAATAATAACAAAGATTAGGGAGTGGGTTTCCATTAGTCTATAGTATTTATAATTAATGGTATATAACAGTAGATGTCTATGGTATGCCCTTATTTAGACGGTTAACATGCAAACGTGCGTGTGCGTGTGTGTGTGTGTGTGTCTGTGTGTGTGTGGGTGGGTGTACATGTGCCCATTTAATATTTAAGGTCAGGGTATTGCTTTGTTGAAAACAAATAAAAAACAGCCTTTGGTCTGCTACAGCTCATAATGACATTCTCTGGGGGATTTTGCGTCTTGAGTAGAGTCTTGAGTTTTTTAACTTAAGCTGCATGTATTTCACGTCCTAAACCAGACTGAACATACACACATTCATGCACATTTAAAATGGACTATGGACTATGGTGCTCACGTGGGTGTCACAGGTAGTGTGCAGTAAATCCAATGAAGAGAGAAGCATGCCAAGATGGAACCAGGAGCCAGAACAACTGAGGTGCAGATGTGAACAAAGGAGACCCAGGAGGAGCCGAGGAGATGTAGACCCATTGTGGCATGGAGGGCAAAGGTGGAGCCACGTGTACACAGAGGACAATGGTGGAGGGAAGAACGAGCTCGGTGGAGCCAGAGGGGCAGAGGGTCAAGGCCAAGCCAGTCTGATGTGGAGCCAGAGCGATGATGGACCAAGGTGCAGACCGAGGGATGAGAGAGCCTTGCGGAACCAGAGGGATGACAGACTGTGGTGGAGCCAAGGAAGCGTTGAGCAAAAGTGGAGCCAATGGGTTGGAAGGCCGAGGTGGAGACAAGGGCTCGGAGGATCGAGATAGAGCTAAGGTATCATCAGACCAAGGTGGAGCTGATGGCTGGAAAGCCCAAGGTAGCTCAGAGTAGCAGGGCAGAACCATAGGAGGAGCCAAGGGGCTGAAGAGAGACAGCAGAGGTGAGTCCGAGGAACTGGATGGCTTTAGCAGATGTCGAAGAACGAACTGCTGTAACATAATTTATAACAAAATCAGGCCAAAACGAAGTTTGTTTTGGGAGTTTGAAACAGCTTGCCAAAGCAAACTTTCTGGAATTGGTCCATGGCGATTATGTAATAGGTAGATATGTTCTGAGGCTCCAGCTTTTTTGACATGGCAATCTTCTCCAATTCATTCCTTCTGTTCTGTCTGTTGAGGTCAGACGTACGTAAAAAACATGAACACACCAGAGAGCTGTTTTATAGTAGAAATTGAAGTTGTAGCTGGAATACCATCCCTTTCTCTCTTCCCCATCATCCTCTCCTTATTCATTCCTAACTTTCTTCAATAAATAATTCTCCAACGTTCATAGCATATCTGACCTAAAAAGTGGGTAAGAAAAGATGAATCTAGTTTGCAACAATCTCATGATTGGCATTCGGGTGCGGTTACATTAACAAAATTTTGCGGGTAAAATATTGTAGATTTATGAAGCAGTAGTCACTTTTAAACCAAGGAGCTTTCTGTTGGTCAACGTAGTGAATTCATGTGACCAACTGAACCCGTTACAAAATTAGTGTGGGGAAATCTTTCGCTTTTTTGAAATAACTGGATTTCGACAGTGAAAAGTCTGCCTGTGCCCTGCGGTAAAACAAACTAATCATGCCTACCACAGGTTACACCTCCCACAAAGAAACAAGCGGACGCCATTGACCGAAAAACAATCTTTTCAAGTACAATTATTTTGTTTTATGTATGGAATGTTTGTAAGGCAAGCTTTCAAATCTTATTAAGTATGAAATAACAGCTATTAGTAAAATATCAAATAAATGATACAATCGTATATGGTAATTATAGCTAAAAACCTACCCCTATGCCTACACCTTACCCTAACCTTTCAATAAAATGAAAAATTACTCTAGAGTTTCATTATTAAAATGCTTAATGAGTAAATACAAACAGGATGACTTATGGTGATCTATGCAATCTGTATACCTAATCACTAGGTGGTGACAGTGAAGCTGAAAAAAGCAAGGAAAAGTAAGTAGATGAAGAGAGGAACTAGTGACGGCATCAGCGATTCCAGAGGGAGGTGTTCTGATGATGTTCCCTAATTGGCTGTTTTATTATAGGGGTGGCAACTTGTTGTAGCGGCGTAAATTGTAGGGTTTGTAGAACCGCGGGACACAGTCGGACACACTTGGAAAATTCTCAGAGAAACAGTGAATGTGGCCACGCCCTGAACTCCTAAAACTTTTGGCCTTAGCCACTGGGAAGTCGACTCCATTTAGAAGGAACTCACCTTAAACGGTGGACCAGCCTCAGATAACCTTAGCCTGGGTGGCACATCCACTGGCAGCGAGCGTGATGCTGTGCCCGCCGTACCCTCACAGTGCCCTGATTGCTCCTTGTGTAGATGCACTCACCCATATCACAGTCTGAGCCCTCAGTGCTCATATCTGACAGGAAGCCAGATGTCACTGAATGAATGATACTGAAACCTGACAAACAAAAGAAAAAAACACTAAGCATTGCTCAGTACATGTGCATGCTGGTTTTCCACAAACAAGATTTTCTTTGTATCCTCAAACGTAGTTTCTCCCATGACTTCACTGGATTCCTCCTTTATGGTAGAATTAGTCTTGCTTTCTGTTCTGTCGGTTGCTGTTTCCTTTTGTTTTGTGCTGATATGAAGGTCCTTCCTGAACTGTTTCTATTTTTAATTTCAATTTTAGGCATATCACTTTAATTTAACTTCATGAAATCTGCTACTGTTCAGCTGTAATTTACAAGCCTTTGAGAAATGTGTAATGGATACATTTGATACAGCATTAAGAGCTTTTGAAAACTAACCAAACTATTCAAATGATTAAGCATAGCATTGGATATGACATAAGCAGTTTCAAATGCTGCCTATTTCGTTCTTCTGCAATGCATACAGCATGCATTCATCTTTTCCTATCTCCTTTAGAGGAACATTTTATTGCTCAGGGCTCACTAGTACTGCCATGGGTTTGGTTTCCAGGGAACACACATATTGATAAATACTTATGTAGACTTCTTTGGATAAAAGCATCTTCCAAATGCATAAATGTAAAGTCCTCCAGGCTCCATGGCTTAGATATGTTTAATTTAAATATTAACTTAGTCACAAATATTTCTCCCAAAGTTCCTTGGGAGAGATAAAAATCGCAACAAATGAGTTGTTTGCAACAATAGCAACAAATGTGTCTGTACAGTATATCTGCAAAAAATAAATAAAATGGATTGCATAGCGCAGATAATTTGATCTTGGATTATTTTAATGAAAAACATTTGAGATTATAATGAACATTTCTCTTCAAATTGCACACTTTGGTATGAAATCAGTGCATAGTTTTATGCTCTTAATCTGAAAATCTTGTGAGACTGAGATTACTGGACAAACAAACTGAGAAACAACAACAAAAATAAAGATGAATGTTGTGATTTTGATGTTAAAATACCCTCATGTCATTCCAAAGCCATTAGTCTTCCATTCATCTTTGAAACACAAATGAAGATATTTTTAGTAAACTTGACAGATTTCTTTCTCTCCATTGAAAGTTCTGACATTTCAAAAAGTTCATAAAGACATTAGCTGCTTCTGAAAGCTGGGCAATATTGCCTTCGGAGGACGCATTCCCAGGTAGGAAGGCATCAAGGCACATCTGAATGCAGTGTTTGATTCACTTTCTGTTTACTTATCAGCACAGATGTATCCTTCGCTGTCTGTGATATTCCACAATCCAGTGCCCTCCATTCTTTGACAGTTACGGTAAAAAGTTGCGGTTAATGGTCAGTTTGTGAGTACATGTACATTTTCCACTTTTCATGTAGTTTCTAATGTGAAATTACTATTGTAGTAATTAAATATTGGCTCAGTTTTCACTAAGATCTCTCTATACGCTCTGTCTGCTTTGTTGTAGATCATTAGACATTTACATTGCCTCAGAAGTCTGTCCGAAATCAGTTTTGTGAGGTACCATTGGGCACAGTCATTGCTTGATAGGCCAGTGATGCAACAAGTCAGCAGCCGAAAGTAGACTTCGTTTGCACAGTCGAACATACAGCCTTGCAAAATATACTTCACTTGACTCGCACACAGGCGCTCGACGCATGCGCAATTGCGACAAATTGCAAAACCACTATGAGTTACAACCCAAATAAACATCTTTGTATTCTATTATGATAGAGTTGTACAAATGAGGGTACTTTCTAATCTCTTTGCGCATTCTCTTGTCTGTGCAGACCTCCATTGTCGCTGTAGCTTGCATGCGTTCCGGGCTGTTATACAGTTTTTCTTCGACTACCTTGTGAATCGACACCCTCAGTTAATTTTTACAAAAAATAAAATAAATAAAGGCGTATGTGCAAAATACTATTCTGATGACAAAATTCTTAAGTATTCATATGCAACAATTGTTGTTACAGACACACCAGGCTCCCACCACACACACACATACACACACACACACAAACACACCTGCACTTGCAAATCATTACCACCCTCATCAGCACTACTTCATAAGCTTCTCTCACTCCTCACTCTGTAGATGTGTCTCAATTTAGAGACTACTGTAACACAGTTGGTAAATATGGGAAGAAGGAGGCGGGAACCGGCGAACATTCAACATATTTTAATAATAAAATAACCAAACAATAAAACAAAAGTAAAAGGGCGGCAGTTGCCGTGAGGAACACAAACATAATAAAAACACAAGATAAAGTCCAGGCCTGGTCCTCTCTCGTCCTTCACTGTCGTCGCTCCTCTTTTATGAGAGACACGAGACCGGTGTAGCACGCAGCTGATGCTCATTATCTCATTATCGCTGTTCCCTCACGGCTCTCGCCAGCCCTGCTCGTCACATACCCCCATCGCCCCTCGCAGGCCGGGGGGTACTCCCGAGACTGTGCTTACGCTCTGTGGACAGCCCGATCCTCCCTCTCCCCCTGGTGGCCGGCGATGGCTCCACCGGCTGAGGGCAGCCGGCAGCGAGTCCCCCGTTCCCTGCTCTTCCCCATCATGGCGGTAGGCAGCAGGCTTCGGCCCCTGGCAAACGGCGGCGACTCCTCTGCTCCCTCCTGGACGGCAGCCACCCCACCTCGTCCCAGGAGCACGGCAGCGAGCTCTCCGTCCCACCGGTAGCTCACTCGCTCCAGCACCACCGCCTCGGGGAGCCACTCGCGGTCTTCTCTCCCGCGCTGCCCGACCTCCTCAGCACCGCGATCCCCCTCAGCAGCGAGGGCTCTTCGACAGCATGTCCCTCCTTCCTCCCGGGTTTCGGCAACAATGTAGGCGGGAACGAACTACTACTTTAATATACTTTAATATTTAGGAACTTTAAGTAAACCATTAGTACGTGAAATTTCAGAAAAAAAGAATGAACTTTTTTTGGTTTGTTTGATCAGCCCAACACAACACTGAATCAATTATTGGAGTGACTTTGTGACAAGACTGTTTGTTTATCTGACCAATGGCAGATAGCTAGTGTCCAGGAAACCTGCTCGATAACAAGCATCCATTGGCTTCTCCTATGTAGGTCCTATGCTCATACTTCACATTTGAACAATTTTCTCCATTTGCTCCAAAGGAGAAATAATTGAAACATTAAAAAAAAAAAAAAAAACATATGGAATGACACACTTTCTTTCCTCTCTTTCTTACTCTCTCTCTGGAGGGAGTCATGAGGGTCTGGTAGGCCGCCAGATGACCTCTGGACAACCTCAGCAGGCAGTTATGTGTGTGTGTGAGTGAGTGACAGATTTAATACACCATCCTACACTTCACTTTCAATTGTTGACCATATCAGCTGCTTCCCTTTGAGACATGGGTACAACTGAGGCAAAGTTGCTCTGCCTGAGTTAGAGTGTGTATCCTTTTTCCCTTTTGAAGCTCTTCCCATGCGCTGTCGCTCATGTATGTCCAGTCAACAGAAGCTCACTGTCTGTGCCTCTTAAAAGGCCTTTATCGCTGTACTATTTTTCCTCCCTCCCTGTTTTTCTCTCTCATCCCCCCTCATTTCTTTCATGCTGTGATGACCACTGTGTCTGCATTCCTCTCGCATTCCTGCTCCATCACGTTGAAACTCTGAACGCACATGACTGAGACAAAAACTCAAAGCTGCACCACAAACCTGCTCTTACACTTCAGACCAACATGATTCTTTACAAGGGTCGTGTCTTGAAAAATAACATTTTTTTAAAACCACTATAAATAAAATAAACATTAACTGAAATAAAATAAAATTCTAAAAAAGTTAAAAAATAATTTTATTTCAGCTGGATGTATCATGTCCCATTTTCATTTAATTTAAAATATTATTATTAATTTAACAATAAACTAAATAGATAGACATATTTTTGCGAAGAACATTTTTAAAATGTAACTAAAATTAAAATACAAACAAAATATAAAAAACAAAATTTAATTCAAAATATGAACAAGCACAATAATAATACAGTGGGGAGAACAAGTATTTGATACACTACCGCTTTTACAGGTTTGCCCGCTTACAAAGCATGTAGAAGTCTGTCATTTTTATCCCTTCAACTGTGAGGGACGGCATCTAAAACAAAAATCCAGAAAGTCACATTGTATGATTTTTAAGTAATTCATTTGCATTTTATTGCATGACATAATTATTTGCTCACCCACCAACCAGTAAGAATTCCAGCGCTCACAGACCTGTTAGTTTTTCTTTAAGAAGCCGTCCTGTTCTCCAATCATAACATTTACATTTATTCATTTGGCAGATGCTTTTATCCAAAGCAACTTACAAGTGAGGCAATTAGGGGTTAGGTGTCTTGCTCAAGGGCACCTTAGTCATGGTATCAAAGGTGGAGAGAGAGCTGTTCATTCACAATCCCCACCTTCAATTCCTGCCGGCGTGGGAATCGAACCAGCAACCTTCTGATTACAAGCCCAACTCCCTCACCATTAGGACCTGTATTAACTGCACCTGTTTGAACTCGTTACCTGTATAAAAGACGCCTGTCCACACACTCGATCAAACAGACTCCAACCTCTCCACAATGGCCAAAATGCTGTATCATCTAGAAATATAAGCCTAAAACTCTATAGCATCATAATTATCTATAAGGGACAGAAGTACAACATAATCATTAGATGGACTGTTAGAAGCCAGTCATTCAGCCGATGAAGCGTCTTTGAAGAAACTTTCATGAAACAGTTTTTTGAAAATTACATATGATCGAGGATGCCTTTGCAAAAACCGTAAGTCAGCTTAATTTTCATCCACGTAAAATTCACTGCGGTGTCTACCCTGACTAAGGTTTTGCTAATACGCCAGCTGGCATTCAGTCTACGCAGTGAATTTCTTCCATTGCTACTTTATATTGGTTGAAATTCCTTCCACTCTAATGAGTCACTCTATAGCTGGCGCGATGTAATGAAGGATAGCAGCACTGTGACTTGTGGAGTTAAGTTCCTAAAGGAAACTTCTGTCATCTTTACTCACACTCATGTCGTTCCAAACGAAACACTCAAACACGTTGAACTAACAACCCAAATGCAGAAAGCTGGACGTTTTCTCCTCATTTCAGAAATCCAGCACATGTCACAGCACTGAGGTGACTTTTTATCATGGGTCTGTCTCTCATTAGTGGAGCTGCAGCTAACCCACAATCCCTCTCACCCTTTCTTCATCTCTCAGCTCAGTCTCTCTCACAGCCTGGAGCCGTGCCTCAGGAAAAGCCATAATCCCTCAGGCCAATAGAAGACAGATGCGTCCCTCGCTCTCTCGGTCTTTGTGTTTTGCTTTCTCCCCTTATCTCTCAGTCTGACACATACACATTAACTCACACTCGAGCATCAAGTCCCCACACACCCCTCCCCAAAGATCTGATCCCGTCTTTGTGGTTCCATCCTCCATCAGTCAGTCACCATGTAGAAATGAGCCCCAGTGGGAAGAGGATTTGGATGGTGGCATATGGAGAGCAGCTGTGGGCGACCTGATGCTGTACCTGCAGCCCCTAGTGATTCCGCTGAGGACCGTCAGGAACGAAGGCTGAAGTCTCGGTCGGTGGGACAGAGCAGGTGATTTAGGTTAACGGATTACTCTGCTGATGGATGTTTATTTGATATTGGTCTTGGGATCCTCACAGGAAACTGGAGTTCATGGCTCTATGCTAGTGTTTGTCCAAAACAGCGAACACCTGTTTTTTTTTAACAAATGCACAAAATTGATGAAGGTTTAAAGGCTCCTCTCACCTGTCTGTTCTGAGGGTCAGTTTGCTGTAACCAGACTTTTGACTTTTAGCATCCACGTATTCTTGTCAAGAACTGCCGACTTAGACAGGAAGACACTATCTCCAGAACATCCCACTGCTATATCGGACAGATATCTGGTGACTGTGGAGGCCATTTGAGTTTAGTGAGCTCATTATCATGTTCAAGAAAGCAGTTTGAGATGATTTGAGTTTTGTGACAGCGCATTATCCTGCTGGAAGTGGCCATTAGAAGATACTCAGGTAGCCAGTGGCGTTTAAACGATGCTCAGTTGGTACTGAGGGGGCCAAAGTGTGCCAAGAAAATCTCCCTCACACCATTTCACCACTGATACAAGGCAGGATGGATCCATGCTTTCATGTTGTTCACGTCAAATTCTGACCCTACCATCTGCAGAAATCGAGACTCATCAGACCGGGTCTTCTGTTGTTCAATTTTGGTGAGCCCATGTGCCTGTTTCCCATTCAGGAGTGGCACCAATGTGTCCTCTGTAGCCCATCTGCTTCAAGCTTTGATGTGTTGAGCATTCGGAGATGCTCTTCTGCAGACCTCGGGTAGTAGTTTGAGTTACTGTTGCCTTTCTATCGGCTCGAACCAGTCTGGTCATTCTCCTCTGACCGCTCACTGGATATTTTCTCTTTTTCAGGCCATCCTGTGAAAATCCCAGTAAATCAACAGACTCGTCTGGCACCAACAACCATGCCAAGTCACTTAAATCACTTTTCTTCCCCATTCTGATGCTCAGTTTGAACTTCAGCAGATCATCTTGATCAATGCAATCAGTATCAAGGCAAATGTCAGTCAGCTCCCAAGGTCTCAGTGCCGTTTTCTTTGGAAAAAAATATTTGCCAATTATTACTGTAAAGCTGCTTTATATATGCATATTATGAATATGTCTTTCTAAGCCCAAAAGTTCATATTTCAGTGTGTTATGATCCCCTCTGACCCTGAAAATGTTATCACACACATAAAAGACACAGGTTTAAGTCACATGACTTTATTTTTCCATATAAAAATATCACTCTCATATACAACACAACCATAAGACTCAAAACATGTACATGTACATCTCTGTGCTTTCACTGAAAGCAGAAACCTCTCAAACTCCTTCACCTGTCACAGTAATAGATCTACATTTCCTTGGGAAACTTTATCACACCACGCAGGGATCGGCTGACTGACCACCGTCTAACAATCAAGTACCACAATTAACCTCTCTTTACATTCTGCCATTGAAAATAATATATATAAAAAAAAATCAAATCCGAACATGAAAAGCCTCAATGACAAGAAAATAAAATTAGACTTTTTTTTATAGCAATAGAAATTTCCAGATTTGTTGCTGATCTGCTTTTTTGTTTCAGAAAACATCGATTTTGATTTAAAAAAATGATTTCATCATTTAAAAGAGGCGTTTTCATTTGTCCAACCAATAAATGACTTGTTTAGGCTGGTCTGGGTTAACATTTGGACATCGATTGTCAGAAGAATTTGTTTTACATGAGCAAATATTTGAAAAGATTTCCAAAATTAAAGCAAACGCTTTTAAAAGCTCAACAAATAGACCCTGAATCACACGGAAGACAAAAACAAAAGTGCTGGAAATCAGAGCAGATAAAGGAGGATTCTGTGTGGGCAAACACAGCGAAAGAATGACAGATGGAGAGAAAGAAAGAAAGAAAGAGTGAAAGAAATACTGACAGGAGATCTCATTAAACACACACTGGGACAAGCACAAACACACGTTCACGGTCCAATCCCAGCTTCAGAGAGGCAGTATTGCACATGGCTGACCTCCACCTGAGCGAGTCTCCGAGAGAAAATCCAACTTCCTGAAAGGTGCTTTCTCTGTTGAATCCTGAGCGACATGCCCTCGGGAAAGACGGCACACGAGCGTCTTCAGAGGTAGCCCATCAGAAGATACTGACGACGACGTCTCTCATCTCATCTCATCTCAGCTCTCGGCCGCTCCCAGCCGTACGTATAAGAGTTTACCTGGAGCCTCGGTCAAGCTGGATGCTCCGGTTTTGAAGAGCACGAGATGATGACCTGCAGAGATCAAAACAGGCTGTGTGAGAGAACGGCCATTTCCTGCTACAAAACAGCAGACAATGTGAATAGGATGTGAGAAATAGGAAGTGGGAGCAAGGGAAATGTGAGTGCTGTGGATCTACACCATCAATTCAAGGAGCGGTCACATTTACCATTGTCCAGAGAATTTTCGTGAGTGAAATCCAGTCATTTCATTAGGAATCATCACGATTGGGAATTTCACATAAGATTGGCCCACTCCGATTCCACATCCGTTAATTACACTTATTTTCCTGGCTGGCCAACAGAAAGCTGCCGTGTGAGCTCTGCTTCATTTACCACTACACTACACTCGATATTCAGCAGTGTTTTTGGTATGCCTGCATTGGCGCCGTTGTATGCGAACTGATCTGAGCCGGACGATTACGTCACTGTTTTCTCCAGTGCTGATATACATAGATTGAATCAAAAATATATAGAATAAGCAGCCTGTGCAGCCAAAATTATTTGCCAATTAACAATGTAAAGCTGCTTTGCCACAATTTGCATTATAAAAAGCGCTATATAAATAAAGGTGACTATTGATGACAGATAATGGACTCAAAATTTTGCTAATGTGACCACACATTAAAACCAATCGGCTGGATTCTACCAAGTGTTGGAGAACATTTGAGCCAAAATACTGTAGATTTTAACATCAATAACTAGTGGGACCCTAGTAAAAAACAAAATCTATTTAAAAAAACATTTAGTATTTCATACCAAGTATACTTCAAATCCATTAACATATTTATTGACATAAAACTTACTGATATAAAATTCTAATTAAACTTTATTCAAAGTATTTCTTTATCGAACAATGCATATTTCTTAATATTATGCCTAAAAGGTGTTTTAATATCACTACTAATAAGGACTGTATGATATATATGCCATAGTTCCACTTTAACACGATCATATATACGTCATTTCATCTTTAGATGGAGCTCAGGACTACTTTTGCTCAATTAAAGTGCATTAAGTACAAAGTCAGTTGTTTGCAAAGCCCCGCCCCCTTTAGTTACAGTTGCTATGTCCGACAAGTCATGCGCTGACAAGAGACACTGACAACACAAAAATATTGAAATTTAAAGTGTTTAATCAATAAATAGCGTCTAGTGTGTGTTTAATGTGTCTGTAGCTCCTCGATCATCTCTTCATACTAGTTCATTTATAGCATCAAATAAACATGAATGAACATCAGGAGGAATGTTGTTTCAAGACATGATTCAAGTTCACCAACGTTCATCTATTGACTCCCCTGACCGCTTTGACAGACAAATGGTGGATTCGGGGTTATGATTGGTCAGATCGCCTGTCAATCAAACTACCGGCGAAGGGTCAATTGCAGGGTATTTTTATTTAGCACATAAGCATATAAATGTATTTGTAATATACTTAACACAAAATAAATGTATTTCAAATAGAGAACAGAGAATCATTTTGACATATTAAACTTACATTAACGATTTTAAATCATTATCATCCTTCTCAGATGATCCTCATGACAAAAAAATAAGCAATAGTCTCTCATAAGTTTCACAAACAATCTCGAAAATGTCTCACGTTCTCCTCAGATTTGGAAGTCTGCAATCAAAAGTCAGTGATTTCAAAATGAACTCAAACATGTCATCTCTTCCGAGACTAAATGATCTGAGCTATGCTGTCCACGTTGATTTAGCTCCAAACTTCTTCTGTATGTCAGCTGTTTGTGTCTAGTTTTAATCCTCCTGAGAACTTTCAGTGGAAACATCTTGTTGAAATCTCCCGAGCTAAGAACCTCTGGGTCATAAAATGTTCCACTGGGCTAAAAGACCAGATCTGAAGCGGTTGAGAGCCGCCGGTCCACACGTGGTTGTTGTGAGGAGTGTGCGGTCATGGAAGTTAAAGCGCTCATCGGGGGAAATGTATCATGTGACACAGCACGTAATTTCCACGCACACATTTACATTAACACTACAATACACTATAGTGACTCCAAAACCTGTCTGTCTACATAGGCAGCTGTCTCTAAGGGTGCGTTCGCACTTGTCATGTTTGGTTCGATTAAAACGAACCCTGGAGCGATTGCTCAGTCAGTGCGGTTTGTTTGAATATATGTGAACGCCATCCGAACCCTAGTGCGCACCAAACAAGACGACCGAGACCGCTAAAAAGATGGGTCTCGGCCCGCTTCCAAACGAACTCTGGTGCGGTTCGGCTGACATATGAACGCAACACGGACCAAAGACGTGTAAACCAACCAAAAACAGGACGTGATGTCACAAGATGCGACGCTACAAGTCAGCTGATTTGACGACGCATAAAGATCGGTTTATCCAAAATGAGTTGAGGGCAAACGTGGAGCGACGAGGAGGTGAAGTTTCTGTTTCTGTGTGCAACGGAGGAAATCCTGCTGCTGTTCTGAATGTTTTGAACATTTTCTGAGCTCTTCGTGATTCTCAGCTGGTAAAAATAAAGCATATGTACACGCATAAAATGATGGCGTTTAATCCAGAACACAGCGTTGTTTTGAATGTTCGGGAATCGAGCTCCGTCGAGAAATATACGTCATAAAAGCCGACCAATCGGGTCGTGACCGTATCCCTGTGCCTTTGGTTCTGTAACTTAAGGTTCGCTGTTAAAAATGCCAGTGTGAACGCTAAGAGGACCAGGACTATATGTTTTGTTTTTGTTTTTTGCTCCGGACCAAACGAACCAAACCAACCGAACTACAAGTGTGAAGGCATCCTAACTGAAATGGATCCTCACAAGTGACTGAAAACACTCGACATACGCAGAAACGTACAAATACTGCAGACTTAATTCAATAGAGTTTGATGTTAGTCAAACTCTAACTCACTTTTTCATCTGAGTTAGTTCCAAAAAATGCCTTTTCCATTATTTTTTTCCCATGGGGATTTTAAAAAGTCTTCGTTAAAGCGTAATAAGCCCCGGATAAGCCCTACGCAAATAGTTTTACCATATATTGCTCTTTGTTATACTTCTAGTCAGGGCTTTACATCAACTTTTTTTGCTCACCAGCCACTGTGGCTAGAGGTATTCAAAAGTTACCAGCCACTCTGCAATTTCACTGGCCACAATTTTGACATCGAAACCATGGGGTATGTCTTTTATCTCATAATCTGGCAGCAGGTATATTAGTCTCTTCACCCGAAAATGTAAATTGTGCCATTAATTCCTCTCCCTCGTGTCGTTCTACACCCGTAAGATCTTCACTCATCTTAAAAGCACAAATGAAGATATTTTTGATGAAATCCGATGGTTCAGTGAGTCTCTATTGACAGTAAGATAATTTAAAGTTATTTGCTCAGAAAATTACTAAAGACAAATTTAAAACGGGTCACGTGACTACAGTGGTTCAACCTTAATATTATAAAGCGACAAGAGTACTTTTGTGTGCCAAAAAAACAAACAAACAATATAACGACTTTTGAACAATATCTAGTGATGGCTGATTTCAAAACACTGCTTCGAAGAAAAGATTCGTAAAGCTTCGTTGTTGTTTTTTTGGCATACAAAAAGACATGAATACTCGGCATTTTGACATTATTTTGGGTAAATTTGACCATTTCAGAGCAATGAGTAGTGAAAAAGCACTCAATGTAGTACTGAGAGGTGGCTTATTGCGCACTGACTTTGCTTGTGAGCTCAAAATCGGCGGGAATGAGTAAAATGATCCGCAATCCCGCAAAAATTCAAGCACACCAACAATATTCATCCAGAGTAAATTAAATGAGTGAGTGAGAGGAGGAGGGTTTATCAGTCCCTCCAGAAAAGCGCTTGATTTCATGCATAATCACCCAAAGTCCGTGTATTTATGCGGGGGTCGCATTTTTTCGAATACGCCGCACTTTCACAGCATAAATTGCCGATTTCAGCAAGCAAAGTATGCGGGCTAGCATGATTTCATAATCCCTGTATTTTCGTTGCAAAAAAGTCTCATATATCTTAGCAGAAAGTTGAAAAATGTTGCGTTTACTTCACACAAGTAAAGAGAAATTATTTCCCCCTGTTGCCATGGGAACCTTATGAAGTGACGTAATTACGCGACGTGAACATCATCTGCAAACCCCGCGGTGAAAACCGTGACGAAGACGCAAATCATTCTCATTCGCCAACAAAAGACAGCGTGAAGCAGTTTCCCGGTGTCACATGACAGTGGGGGCGAATTATTTTAACTGCGTGTCGGACCGCAGACGACGCTGTATATTAGTAGAGTGTGAAATAAGAGATTGAACTTTGTGCATTAGAAGCTCTTCATTTAACAGAAGATGTCTTTGTATCGCTACCTCTGTAAAACAGGAAGCACACATTTGATTTTTTTATATTTTATTCATTCATTTTTACAGAAGTTGTTGAATATTTCTTTTGTGAAGCGACAGAATTTGTTTGACTCAATGTTTTGTAAGTTTGATTCATGTGTTCATGAAGGTCTGAAATATTCAGTGATTTAGTAGCTTGAAGTGATCAGAAATGACTCTTGACATGAAGGTAGAGTCTAGAGAGAACAGGGTGTTGGGGGGGGGGGGGGGGGGTCACATTTATTTCCTCTTTTTCATCAAACCGCAGTTTTTGCAAGTTCCCGCAAATTCATCGCATAAAATTGCAAAAATATCCCGCATATTCCATCGCATTTTTTAAGAAAACGTGCCGCAAAATCAAGGATATTTGCCCGCAACGATCACAAAAATCTGTGTTTTTCTGGAGGGACTGGTTTATGTGTCGACTCACTGTCGGAGAAATGAGACCGAGAGAAAGCGGAGCTGGTATCGAGTGTCTATTCTGATCAAAATTGAGTGTTGGAAATGTTCCAGACATTTCAGTATTGATATGTATCGATATCTTTGACAACACTACATAGTTTCTCATTTCAGATGCCTTTTATATTCTATATAATTCTATATAAAACTCAAAGTGGCTAATAGGAGTGACTGCGTTAAACACCTCACCTCACCGCATTTGACGGGTGACGTGTTAATGTCCAGCTTCAAGTTATGTACCTATAGCAGAAGTTTCTCACATTCGCAGAAAATATTTTACTTCCGCAAAATGAGTTTGAGAGCTAGTATGAAATGCATTAAGCTAAGCTTCACATATTTAAACAGTGCAACACTTTGTGACATTACCTGTCCACGTGCTCTGATTGGTCAAGACGAAGGCTCGGCATTGGGCGTGGCTCTCACACACGTCAACAGCTTCCTGGACGCTGAAGACTGACAGCAGGCATCCGTCGTGCTGATAGGACGGCCAGCAGCGGTAGTTCTCTGCAGCTATCGAGGCGTCCGACACACGTTTATACTCTGTCGAAAAAGAGAGAAAGTCATGTAAAAAACGCTATTCTTCAAAATTCTATACTTAGAAATATTTGATATTTCTGGGAAATGGCCAGATAGTAAACCACCAATATAAAGTAGAATTTAATTTCATTTAATTTATTATATTATGTCATTTAATTGCATTGCATTGCAAGTAAATGATGCTGATGTTGCTTGATGTTGATATCGAATGCTTTCTCGCGCTGACACACACTGCTCAATAAATCAAACCCATAAAAACTGTCCAAGAAAAGCATAGAGTGTGTATGTGCGAGTGCGTAGGAGCGTAACACAGCCAAACAATCTCCTTCATTGTGTTAACACAGGGCTTGTCTTGTTCTTTGATGGAGTAGGGAGTCTTCAGGCTGATCTTGACATGTGTCTTTTGATTCCTTCTTTATCTATCGCTTCCTCAGATATTCACTCAAACACACACATTTCAAACGCCGCTCAGCTTGACCCCGACCACAACAAATGCCTCCGTCACGGGCAGTCACAGTCGGAGGAAGGCCAAGAGAAAGAGGGACGCGGATAAAAAGAGAAAACGGCAGATAAATAGAGGGAGAGACGTGAGGAGTGACGGCCAAAAGAAAATTAAACTAACAGCGTCCCACCCATCTGTCCCTCCCACGCATTCATCGGCCCCGTCTCTCTCGTTCAGTCACTTATCACTGCCTTATCACTGTCAGCGCTTCAACATCACTAAGAAATCAGTGCCATGCTCCAAAACCCACATAACATTTCAGGAAACACTGTTTACAACAAACATACTCACAATAAAGGGACATCGGCATGTTGACGTCGTGTCCAATTCTCACTATTAACTAGTTGTTTATTAGCACGCATATTACAAGGATATTGGCTTTTACTAATGCCTTATTCTGAGTGACCATATTCTAGAGTCCTACCCAATTCATAAACTTAACAACTAGTTACTGACAATTAACAACTACTTACTAACTATTAATAAGCAGTAATTAGGAGTTTATTGAGGCAAAAGTCGAACTAAAGTGTGACCCCGAAATAAATTAGCACATTTTTACCAAAATCTCAATTTTGATCAAAATATCGTTTATTTGGGTGTTTATTTTTTGTAATTCCTATTATGTTCAATACTGTAATACTGTATTTTATACTGTAATCCAATGATTTCATTGTATTTATTTAAATCAGTATAAATGCAATAAAATACCGTAAAGACAGTACAACAAATAGTACCATGATGTATTAATATTTCTTAATTAAATGTATATAATATGAAATTAAATAATATTACAGTATATTATTATATTGATATTTCTATTATAATATTACAATCACACTAATAATATTAATATATATATATATATATATATATATATATATATATATATATTATAATAATATATTATAATATTACAATATATATAATAATTATTATGTATATATATATATATATATATATATATATAATAATATATAAATATATAATACATTTTTATTTAATTTTGTGACACAACAGATGATAAGCGGTTTGAAAAATACATGGATGGATGGAAAATATTAGATAATTTTAAACATAAATAAAAAATATAATTATTAGATAATCATTACAGAATATGATTATCATTATAGCACTACAGTAATGAGATTTGTTAGATTACGGTAATGAAAATTAGAGGGGATATATTTATGAATATAATGTTGCAATGTAAATCACAATATTCTACAAAAAACAAAAAAACTCCTGCAATAATAGTTCCACCCAGCATGCCCTAACAAGTCATTTATCTGTTTACACTGAGCGTAAAATTGCTGCGTCACAATCATAACCAATAAAAATTTGTCCAGAACTTGTGGACAAATGAGATTTCACTGTAGACGTGGGTTAAAAAAGACACATCCTATTGGATTGCTTACTATAATGTCACGGCCGATTATGAAACAGTATAATCAACTAATGTGTACAGTAGAGACATGAGTTGAGACGTCAAGAGTAACTAATGAGAACAGACCTCTGTAACACTGCCAACATTCTCCTCTCTGCAGCTATGATGGCCAGATCTTTTAAGTGTGTTTTTTGTCATAAAAATGTGCAGCTGTCTGTTTCTCATCTCGGTCATGTTGTATCAAGTCAACATTACAAGACGTGATTCACATTAACACAACTTACTGTTTGTAATACTGAACGTATGACATTACATTACTGAACAGAGGCAGCTGTTCTCTCTCAGATGAGAAAAAGAATATATGTAGCTGTCCGTATGAATTCAACAGCTGCGAGTTGCTCAATTTGGTGAAAACGGGCAGGGAAGGAACGATCTGGAAAGTGTGTGCGTGTGGAAGAGGCACATTATACGGTATAGTGAATATTAATAACCCGATGTCCTGTTTGCCTTTAACTGATTTGCTGAAAAGGCAGACTTTGTTTAAACAGACATTAACCTAAGTAAGATTTTCCAAATCACATCGACCCGGCTAACGGGGATCATTCTTAAAACATCTGGCCAGGTTATGAACAAACGTTCATAACGTTAATACATATCTGGTTAATTAAAAGTTATCTGGTCTTTAATAATGTTCTTAAAGGGGACCTATTATGCCCCTTTTCACAAGATGTAATATAAGTCTCTGGTGTCCCAAGAATTTGTCTGTGTAGTTTCAGCTCAAAATACCCCACAGTTCATTTATTTTAGCTTGTCAAATTTGCCCCCAATTGGGTGAGTGTCCCTTTAAATGCAAATGAGCTGCTGTTCCAGAAGAGGGCGGAGCTTTAACAGCTCAACAACAACAAAGCTGGAGAATCTCACGCAGACGAAAGTTCATCCTTACATTGTTCAAACCGGAGTCGACACTGACGGAGAGACTCAGGAAGAAGTCACAACTTTTAGACGTTTCTGAACGGTTCGTGGATAAATTGATGCAGTTGCTGTGGAGTTGATCAACTCATCACTAGCACGTGTCGTCATGTTAATCTTTTTTCCTTGAATCGACCCTCGTTTGTGAAGCAGTCCGACGTAAAATGACGGCATCAACAACACTCGACTACAACAACTCTTCCTCTTCTCTAAAGCAGCCCGGCATGGCCCCGCCCCCTTTGTTGTGTGTTCTTTGGGGGCGGGGTTTATGTAAATTTCAGGGTTAGTGATGTCACCAACCCGGGAAGGAGCTCGTTGTAGTTCCTACCAGCCGTTCGTTGTAGTGATTTCTGTAAAAGAAAATCTCTCCCTTTGCATTGAACTTTAAGAGTTGTAACTTTACAGACGTTTTTTATGATCAAACAGCAACATCATACACTAACTAAAGTTAAAAAAGTGAAATCATAATCAACCACCTCGTTAAAACACTAGCACAAAAGATATTTGGATATGTAACTTAAGTTGGGCCAACTAATGTAACATGTAACCTGCTCTTGTGATTTGATGTGCAAACGTTTCCTCCGCAAAGAGAATGCATAATGACAGTGAATTTTATTACATTTTATTCATATATTATTATTGTTATTACTATTTGTTGTTGTTTTTATTTATTATTATTATTATTTGTCTGTCCCTCATGTGTAAGGAGTTTGAATGTTGGGGATGGGGATGTTCTGTTAAAATATAGAAATCCTAAATAAAAAGTTTAAAAAACATTTTAGACATTTTTTAACGTCATTCCCATAATCTTTGCAAAATGATCAAATGGAATGTTTTCTTAACATTCGCATTACCAAGAAAAAACGTTTTTAAAACATTTAACAACTGGACGTTTTGACCGTTCAGAAATAACGTCATGAGAACATCAGCGAAACGTTTTTGTCATCTACGGAACGGTAACACTTTCCAATAAGGTTCATTACCATGAACTAATAATGAACTGCACTTAAACAGCCTTTATTAATCTTTACTAATACATTATTAAAATCGTGTTAACATTAGTTAATGCACTGACATGAACAAACTGTATTTTCATTAACTGACGTTAATGAAGAAGACTAAATACAGTAACAAATGTATTGCTCATGGATAGCTCATGTTAATGAACTAATATTCAAATGATGAACCTTATTGTAAAGTGTTGCCATTTTTATGTTATTTTAAGTGGAATTTCTTCCTCTTCAAAAAGTATCTGAACGCTTGCGCCCATGACAAGACCCGGCAAGCAAACCTGCATCACACTCATCTAAGATCATCAAACCGAGTTGATGACAGCGCTTCGTGACGTTCCTCTTTTTCATGCTAATGCGCCGTTAATATGATCGTTAAAGACCGTTGAAGGATGCCTTTGATTTCACGCCAACCGCGCTGAAATACAGCCGGTCTGGGTTTTCACAATCCAACCGTGGCTCTTTAACATTGTGCTGTTTGGAAGCAGAATGGCGATGGATACATTGTCATGGACCGCATGCGTTTGGCAAAAATGCTGACAATGTGGTCATGTATTCGAAAAACGATCCCATGGTAATCCTTTTTGTGGACAGGATATATCGGTATAGAGCTGTCAATATGGCACTGCTGCACTGCTGTGAGGTTTGTAAATGTTCTGGATAGTGTCTCGGATTGGTTTGGAGAGTTTTACTCGGTTTTTTATGCCGTTCGAGAAGGTTGTAATGCAAACTCAAGGCCTCGTTCACAGCACTGTGACAATGGGCCTGATAAAAGGAGAAGAGCCTTTAAAAGACCCGAGCTAACTGTGTGCCCGACTACTGGCCATAAATGTCGGAATCCGTGAGTCTCATTTTCCCTCTCTCGCTCTTTAGGGATATGGCTGGATGGGCTTTACTGACGTGATTCACTATTTCTCCTTGAAAGTAAGAGCTTTGAATGAAGGTCACTGGGCAGGCTGCCTCCGGTGAGATCTTTCTGATGAGTGAGTGTGGTGGGATCGAGGAGAGGGAGCGCCGCACGTGGCAACTAAGTGGAGTAAGAAGCCAGTAAATAAGAGCAACTATTAGACTCTTTATTGCCCTAATTAATGCTTTATGGAGCTCTCGCTTTCTTTGAATGTTCCTGAAAGACGCAGGAGAAACGAGAGAGGGTGATGCAGCCAGCCAGAGGCATGCTGGGCTTTTAATGCGTGTTGGGCAGGAGAGAATTCCATAGGGAAGCCCTGTCTGTATCCACGCAAACTCACGGTGCTGCCAGGAGACCCTGTTTTACAAGAATACCCAAAACTCCAGGCAAAGCAGAGAAGTGTCCAGTCAATATATCGCATTTTATGAAGCCTGTTTACAGGAATGACATTTGAAATTAGAGCCGATCCCATTTATTTCCCATTATCTAGTGAGTAGAATGGCTGATTTAATGCAGAAATGTGTATAAAATACTATTAAGATGTGTAAAAATAGCTGAATTTAAATGAACACTTACACTACCATTAAAAAGTTGGAAGCCAGCGAGATTTTAATATTCTGTTCTGCTCGCCAAGGCTGCATTAATTTTTCAAAAATAAGGTAAAAACAGTAATTATGTGCAATACTGTTAATATATTTTAAGACTCCGCCATTTTCAGCAGTCACATGATTCTTCAGAAATCACTCTAATATGATCATCTGCATAGCTGAGAAACATTTATTATTATTATTATTATCAGTGTCGAAGACGGTTGTGCTGCTTCATATTTCTGTGATGCATTTTTTTCAGGATTCTTTGATGAATAGTAAGGTCAAAAGAACACTATTTATTTTAAATAGAAATCTTTTGTGACATTAAGAATGTATTTACTGTCAATTCTGATTTTGCTGATAAAAAAAAAATTCATTTCTTTCAAAAAATAAATAAAAATCTCGCTGACCACAAACCTTTGAATTGTATTATTGTAGTGTTTTACACATTTACTCAAAACTGAGCTCTTATAAATCATAAAATTAATAATTTATAAATAAATTAAAAAAAAAAATCCAGTCCAAAACTATTCATACAAAATTTGATACTGAATGTTCGGCATTCTCATTAAATTGTACTGAGTGGTTTTCATCAAGAATAAAAAACCTAGTCGACAAATAAGTGATGGAGTAAAATAGTATTTTTCAAAATTGGTATGAAGCGTAAATAAAATAGCCAAAATTATAGACTTAAAGCAGCACAAACTGTTGTAAATTAAATTTACAGCAAAGACAGCGGATGAGAATGGAAAGAGTTAAACGTCTCTGGAGAAGATGGCCCTCGTTTGTTTAACGCTCTCATCAGTCAACAAGTGTCTGCTTTAGACTGCCAATAGAGCATGGAGAAGAGCAGGAGGAATAGCAGGGAAAGAAAAATAGAATAGGGACAAAATGGTAAAAACGGGTGGAGCGAGCAGGAAGGTGTTTCTCAGCGCTGAAATGGCGGTTTTGGCCTGTAAGCCGCCCCTCTACTCACCAGTTATATAAACTCTAATCTCCTAAATCTCCTCTCATTTATCCTTACATGAACACACAAATTCTCCCTCTCTCTCTCTACGCTGACTGAACAACTGGTTAATTCCGGGGAGATTTGAGGAAACTCATTCAGTGCCAGGATTCTGCTGCCTTCTAGTCATTTCAGGTCATTTCGTCTTTACGGGATGAGCACACGAACACCGCCACAATTACCGGTGGGAAACCCAGCACAGCTCCTTGAGTTAGTATTTTTGTCTTGTTTTCCAGGACTAAACATTCTTAAATCAAGATACAATTTCATGACTTAAAATATTAAGTCTTGTTTCCTGAAAAATGAAGTGTATATTTGCTTAAAACGACAAAAAAATCTGCCAGTGGGGTAAAGGAACAAACTTGATTCCCCGTTGAATTGTTTATTTTGTGTACCACATTGGCAGATCATTTTTATTGTTTAAAGTAAAAAAATAATAGTTTTGATAAATGTTTCAGAGCAGAAGACCTAATATGTCATTTTGCATCTCAAGTAATTCTATTAAGATAGTTTTACTTAAAAAAAAAAAAGATAAATGCAGAGTAAGAAAAGTTATCTTTAACTCTGAATGCTGATTGTACTTAATCTGTACAAATTTAAATTTACACTATTTTGTAATAAAAAAAAAAAAAACTCACAGATGAGATTCCAGTAGATTTGGTGCTAACACTAGTTGCAAAACTAAAAAAGTGATACTCAAGCTCACAAAAAAATCAATCATGTAAAAACTGGAAGCAATTGACTCTTCACCTTTAGACGGCCCCCTTTAGTTGCTATGCGCTCTCACGCCACACATCATGTTCTCACGCAGTGAAAAATACATTGCGGAGCAAAGAGACACTGACAACACGTCGACAGACAAGACGGAGCAGGTTACTTTTGATATGAAACAGTTTCATTTTTCAAATATTGTATTTTTTTAAACAAATTTAATGTATAAATAGCGTCTAGTGTGTGTTTAATGTGTCGTGTAGCTCCTCGATCATCTCTTCATACTAGTTCATTTATAGCATCAAATAAACATGAATGAACATCAGAAGGAATGTTGTTTCAAGACGTGATTCAAGTTCACCAACGTTCATCTACTAACTCCCCTGACCGCTTTGTCAGACAAAATGACGGATTCAGGGTTATGATTGGTCAGATCGCCTGTCAATCAAACTGCCAGCGAAGGATCAATTTAAATATTTAAATTAAACGGTTCTGTATTTGCTGAAATTCCAAGATATTTACTGAATAGCAAACATTTCTCTCAACTCTGCCTTGCATGGCTTAGTGAACGAGCTCATTGCAGTGCATTCTGGGAATGCATAACTCTGTGTTATATTATGCAAAGTATCATTTTCCTGCCTCCCATTTTGAACAGTATTAGAAGTGTGCTCATGATGCCTTAAAATGCTCTCTAGCTAGTTTCTGGAACAGAGCCAGAGTAAGAACTGTCTTTGCGAATTGGTTATTTGAATGTGTTCAGGTGTTTTGGTATCTCACCTGTTTTGTGTGTTTGCGTGTTATTCTTGAGGTAATGTCCGTTCCTGTAGATATCCAGCACTTTTTCGAGGTGAACCAGAGTCTCGTCGGTGCCCCATGTCAGCTCTCCTGAAACACATACAGCATAAACGACTCAATTATTAGCTGTCATTAAGAAAACATGCCTATAGAGTGATGCTGAAGTGGGCGTTTCGTGACACTGGGAGCGAAAGATAGCATCGAGGCTGGGCCACCCAAGCTACCCGCAGCTTCACGGACAGTTGTGTCCCAAAAAAAACAGATTTCAAACGCTATCTCACATACCATTATACTGATGAACATGACGATAGAGCGCATAAGGAAGGGAATTAAGGCCAGACATAAAAAGGCATGCCGGGAGGGACAGAAAGAGAAATGTTGGGATGTGAAGAAGAGGAATGTTTGTGGAGGATGTTTGAACAAACTTACTCTCCTCCATAAAAAGTAGTCAAGAGCAGGGCTTGACGCTTGCTTTTTTCCCAAAAATGCGGGACTGCATTAAAAAACTTAAAAAATGATCAAATAATGTTTTTGTAAGTAGACATTTATAAGCAAAATTATTCAATCTATTAGAACATACACTAGTTTAATACACTAGATTTTGAAATATTTCTGCTTCAAATTGTATTTAATAATTATGTAAATATTCATAACTTCAAATTGTATAAACTGTATATATATATATATATATATATATATATATCCCTGAATGCACTGCAATTAACTACACTAGTTTGAAGTGGACAGGAAAAGAAGAAGGACAACTTTGAAGAAATGTTTTGATCCACTTCAAATGTTGACTAGTGTATATATATATATATATATATATATATATATATATATATATGTGTTAAATGATGTTCTTAGTCTTTCCTTCACATGATGGGACAGCCCAGACAGAGGCTACCAGAGTTTACGTAAAAATTAAATGGCAGATGCAGTTTATTGTAAAACCAAAATACCAATTATAATCAGGGGGGGAAAAGTCTGAAAAACACTGGCACCCTTATTTTGAAATGCCTATGCTTTACAGTTCCCGGCTGCTCATTCAAAAAGATGAGGACGATAAATTAAACACTCTTACAACCGTCTACAACATATTGCAACGTAAACATTGTTATAATTCATCAACAGTAAATCAATAGAAATCACTTGGAATTCATCTAAAACCACAACAGCGCTGCGTTGTGTCTACTATGAAACTTGCGGTGCTCATATTTATTTAATAATTTAACTGATTTAATGAGACTAGGTTATTTGTAAGAGGTTTTAGGGTACATTTATACAACAACAATGTACTAAAAACGGAAATGTTTTTTCTTTGTGTACAATGTGGTCAAAATGATCACACAGATCCGTGAAAGCCACTTAAAACACTGTATTTGTCACTTAGTAAAGAAACACTACGCGCCTGTAGACTGAACGCATAATACACACGATCATGACATCCCCGTTTTCACATATCCGTGTTCTTATAGTTTACACAGAGACGACAACTGTATCGTTTTTTTTTTTTTTTCAAACCCATTTTCAAAAGTTTGCATTTTCATGTCTCCAAAAGCTATTGTTGTGTAAATGAATTGCAAAAATTTTCAGTTGAAGACGGTGTCATGTAAACAACCCATTAGTGTCTGGTAAGGGATATCCTTTCTGGAAAATCCTGCTAATACCAGCTTCAGGTGGTTCTGTAGGTGGGTTTGCATAGTTTCTAGCTTATCCAAGTCATTTATGACCATTAGTTGGTCTATGATGGCCTAGATCATTGTCTCCAAACTTGGTCTTGGAGTAAGTAAGTCATTTTTATTTCTATAGCCCTTTATAGAGCAAGTGTCAGAGGTGCAAAATATACAAAAGGAATCAAAGAATAAGAGACATTAAAACAGATACATGTGGTATAATTTAGACAAAAGCAAGTTTAAACAAGCGAGTTTTTAGCTGCTTTTAAAAAAGATCCACAGATCTTAGATCCAAACTAGCTCAGAAGTACATCACTGGAAGGCCGCTGTCCTGCAGAGTTTAGCTCCAAGCCCAATTAAACACACCTGAACCAGCTAATCAAGGTCTAATTAGGCATACTAGAAACTTCCAGGCAGGTGTTTTCTGGCAAGTTGGAGCTAAACTATGGAGGACAGTGGCTTTCCAGGATCAAGTTTGGAGACCTCTGGTCGAGGTTGATCAGCTAAACTATCATCTGCTGGATCTAGTTTTAGGCTGATAGACCACCTTAGACCAGTTACCAAAACCAGCTTGAGCTGCACGATTCTGGATAAAATGAGAAAGACGATTTTTTTCGATTCAAATAGAGATCACGATTCTCCAACGACTCTAAATATACAACCAAAAAAAAAAACGTAATTTTCTTGAGGTAACTAACATAAACTAACCATGATCAATACATTTGTTACTGTATTTACTAATCTTCGTTAACGACAGTTAATGAAAATACAGTTGTTCATGTGTTTGTTCATGTCAGTGCATTATCTAATGTTAACAACATTTTAATAATGTATTAGTAAATGTTGAAATTAACACAGATTAATAAATGCCGTTTAAGTGCAGTTCATGTTAGTTCACTAAGTGTTACCATTTGAATAAATTATTTAACAAATGGTTTTGATTACTGGATGAATCAGTGTTAATGAATGAATGATTCAATGACAAAAAAGATTAAAAGTCACTTGTCGCCACCTAATGGAATAATTGTAATTGATACAACCATTATTTGAAGCGCCAAGTTAGTTTCAAAAGGTAGTTTGCTCTATCATAGACATCAGTGTTTATATAGTAACTTTAAACTTTTATCTCTGTACTTTTGTGATCATTTGAATATTTGTAACACAGAAATAGGCTAACTAACGTGAGATTCACTGTAGGGATGGGCGATACCTGACTTTTTAAATTCGATACGATACCGATAATTTTGGGTATAATTTTATCGATATCGATACCGATACCGCTTATTTCTTAAATGTGTATGTGATTTTTCAAAAAAATTGCAAAGTTAAATATATATATATATATTACACTTAAAGGCAAATTACATCCACACATGACACATAAGACATATTGGCCATTAATACAAATTAATTACAAAAGTAAATTTGACAACAAATAAATAAAAATGTTTTGCTTGTGTTGCTGCTGTGTGACACTTTCTTGTCACAAATATTGCATCTCGCAATACTTTTTTCTGCCGTTGAAGAGTAGCACCACACCACGCTACGCTTTCTTTCTGCCATACTCAGTGCCATTCTGTTTATGCGCGCCGCGTGCCGTGAGAGTGACGTGTACGTGTGGGCGGGGCACGTTGCTGGCGTTTCTCACAGTCATCACGTGACACGGGCGAGCTAAATGTCAGAGGGGGGATTTCAGTTTTAGCGCAAACATTAAACAGAAGTACCGAAAACACTTTTTGCAGAAATTGATGCAGAATTATTCATTTAATTTTAATATCGATATTTTTGTGGAGATATCGATACCAAGTAAGTAGCTTGTGAGTATCGATATATCGACACTGCGGCATCGATATGCCCATCCCTAATTCACCGCTCTCTCTGGCTCAGGCAGCACGAACACCGATTTGAATGTTCCGGTATGATTTTGTCAAAGTTTTAATAGAGGCGGACAATTCATTTATGATTTTTACGATTATTCCTGCAACTCTAAGCTGATATGACCCGCCTTTTTCAGCAGCGACGAAAGCAGAACTTGGGTAGTGAAATCAAACTCACCTGTAGAGTTTACGATTTTGTCCAGAAGGGGTCTCAGTGCTGAGGGGGCACTGTGAGGTAACAAGTAGGTGAAGAAAAATCTAGAAAATAAGGAAAAACTGTCAACATTTCACTTAGCCTTAAACACCCTAAAATACACAAATAAACCCCGAACACAAACCTGTAAGCATTGTAAAGGTTTCTCTTTTCGTTGATTCCCTGACAGCGGCCCTTGTGGCAGGGGACGGTGAAGTTGCGGGCAGGGAACTCCATGAGACAGTCAGAGGGAGAAGACGGGGCGCAAGGCGTCTCCTCAACACTGGCGTCGTCCAGGTCGGTCACTTTCAACACTCCTCCCACCAGCACGAACTGCCGTGGCCTGAAGTCCAGCAGGGTGACGGAGCCGAGCGGGGAGTGCGCCAAATAATGCAGCAGCCTCATCAAACTCAAACAGATCTGTTGAAAGACATATGTTATTTTGTAATGTGTAACATCTTACGGAACATAAGTTACATAAACATAAAAATAACTCTAACCCACATTTGACATGCGATTTTGGACAATTCCAAAAGATTTTTGATTCTCTGATGTCTCCACAGAAGTTTTAGCTCAAAGATTTTTTTATAGCATCTTAAATTTGTCACTTTTTGAGGGCGAGCAAAAATGCTTCGTTTTTGTGTCTGTCCCTTTAAATGCAAATGAGCTGCTGCACCTAAGCAGGGGGCGGGGTTTCAAGAACTGATGTTAGCACATAGTGTTATTACATTAGTGCCGATTACGGAGACTGTTCGGCTTTTTATGTTCAAACCAAAGTTGGACAATGATGGAGAGACTCGAGAAGAATTGACAACATGGACGTTTCTGAATGGTTAGTTGCTTAATTTAAGTAGCTGATGTGGGACATCTTAAAGTTTGATAAGCATATTCTGTCATGATAATCTATAAATCGCTCATGTGGAAACTGTTGTAAAAATGCCAACAGAACAAAAGAATATATGCTTAACGAAAATAGAAGAGGAACCTTTCTATCTTTAATTCTCTTTTACTTTTTAATTTTCATTAAACATTACGCGGGAACGTGAATTTAAAAAAATATAAAATAATGTGCATGGATAAATGACTTGTAATGAACACTGCAAAATTCCCTAAAAAAAATTGGGAAAAATTGTCCATTTTGATTCATGGTGACTTTGTAAAATTTGTCACATATAAAGATATATATATACATATGTATGTATATATATAAACAATTTTATTTCAGATGAACAGAGGAAAATGCAGTGGCTGTGAAACAGAAACAGGGTTTCCATCAACTGAATGCGAAGCATTGCCAGAAGCGAGGACAAATTAGTGTTGTATTTTGGGACATTTCTCCCGCCTCTGCCTATAACTGGTTCCTTGTTTGCGACCATCAGGTCTACCCGAGACCTTGTCAAAATGGACCGTCTCCAGGCACTGGAAGCGCCTCGCTGAAAGAGCCACTTGAGTGTGTGAGGCCTGTTGTGTATGTGTATGTCTGCGGACGCACGAGTGTGTTACTCGAGGATTAGTCCTCTTATTGTGTGTGAGGGTACGAGGGGTGAGGCTGAAGCTCTGGCAGCTGGTACACCTCGCATTCAAGCAACACCCTCATCTGCCGTGTTCTTAGGGGCAGAATTCAGAGGATTAGACGGCCGTAGGGAAAGGAGAGGAGGACGAAGACGCGAAGAGGAGCGAGAGGGGTGAACGGAACCCAAAGAAGGAGAAGAGAACATAAAAGAGAAGCAAACAGAGAGGAGATGAGGGGGTGGAGGAGACACTGCCCATGCCTTTCACAACAGACAAAAGCTGCTTTTAATACACTCCGGATTAGCAACTACTGGGAAAGGTCAGCCCCCCTCACATCGTGTTTGTATCTTGCTTAATGTGGTAGGCAACTGGTAGCTTTGGTAAAAGCCATTGTAAGGGAGGCGAGGCCATCCAAAACACCCCCAACAGATTTGGTTTCCTCAAAAAAATGCAGCATACACAAATGCAAGCGTGTGAAGTACATCTGCGTAAATAATAATAATAATGATAATAATAATAAAGCAAACTTTTGTTCTGCGGACCTTTTTGAGTGTGGAATCATTGTAGGGATTTGGGAAAAAAAAACTTGGGAAAAAGTTTTCATTCACCACATTCCCGCTGTCGTTGACCAATTCAATAGGACTATAAAATAAATAATAATAATAATAATAATAAAAATTAAATTATTTTATTGTCATTAATAATCAATCCAAAATATTAAGCAAATAAGAAATTGTAATAATGCAATTGTACTGTAAAATAAAAAATTTTATTTTATAGTAATACTAATATTTACATCTAAAATTCTTCATTTTCAAATGGTAAACCATCAAGCTTTTATTTTGATGGGTTGCTGGAAAATTATTTCATTGTGATTATTATTAAATAAAAATACTCAACAACATAAGAAATACATTGTAATGATATGGTCATAGTACTGAACTAAAACAAACCATTTTATTTGACTGTAAAATTGCAAAACTAATATTTACTATTAACTCATTTTCAAATGGTAAGCCATCAAGCTTTTATTTTGAAGGGTTTCCAGCTAATAAAATGATGCTCTGTTGGTTTATAATGGCTGTATCTGAAAACTGGAAAACGCTGCCTTCATCTGATCGATTTTTGAAGGCAGCATAGATTTGATATCCCACAATCCCGTGCTTTCCATTTCCAAAAATGGCATCTGAAAGTTGAGGTTGGTGGTCCGTTTTTGACATTGTTTTCCACTTTTGATGTTGGCGTTTCTGGCGAGAAATTACTATTGTAGTACTTAAATATTCGCTTAGTTCTTTTGCTTTAGCTCATTAAACCTGCCTCACTGCCTCATTTTCATGAGGTACGTAAGCGCTGCCTGCGAAGTTATTGCCTGACAGGGCAGCGAGGCAACAAGTCAGCTGCCTATGTGTTCATTTGCACACATAGAGTCTGAAACCGGTTCACTCTGAGACCTGTAGCGCACATATTTACTCAGTTAAATCACAACCTGCACAATCTGATCATGGCACTAAGCCGTACTGCGATATTTGATAGATCAAGCAGCCCAAGTGCGCACGTTTGCTTGCTTGTCACATATTTGGTTGAGCTGGTGAGGAGGGCCTGGTGCGTCTTCCCTCCCGGCATTATGTAGAGGGCCTAAAAGCATTCGTCAGCGGGCAGAGGAAATAGCTTTGGACCTAAATGAGCTGTTTGGAAGTCAACGGATTCGACAGTCTCCCCAGAGTCTATTAGTGCCTCATACGCAATTCAAATGTCGCTAAAGCATTGCTGGGGTGTTTCTGCCTTGTTCCACATGCACACAGAAACAGAGGCCAGTAGTCTTAAAGAGACAGGACGCATTAGCGTTTAAAAACGCGTGGAATGAACTAAACCACTTGGCTTTGTTCAGAAAGGCAGCTAATCAGATTTTTTGGGCATATCTGACTCAAATCCGTTTACTCAAATCTGTTGTTTGGAATCTGAACAGGAAAAATGCAGGAAATCCCAACACTTGCGATCCGATTTAAATAATTATTGATATTTGGAAATGCTTCAGTCTGATCTGAATTCATTTGGGACGCAACACTTATGTGAACTCATACACAATGTGTCGTAGTGTTTATAGTGTATCACAGCTGTGCTTAGAACTGTCCAAATTCACCTATTTAGCAAACTGTCACATTCAGTAAATAGTAAATAGTGATTTCAGATACAGCATATTACTGTTCAAATGTGCGGGGATTTTCATTTCTTGAAAGAAATGAATATTTTAATTTGGCAGACAAAAGATTTCCATTTCGAATAAATGGTGTTTTTTTTCCCTATATATTATTAGTTATTAGTCATTATTAGGAAGTCTCTTGGTCTATTGATGTCTACATATTACCAAGACTTCCAATGTAGACGTTTTGGATATTACATACACAATACCAGAATTCATCACTTGCAAAATAATGTTTGATAAACAAATCAGAATTGTGTGCGGTATGACATAATTGAGTCTCACGCAAGGAATGACTGAAATGAATTAGGACGAGACCTGAGAGAAACATCAAAACCTCAAAGCTGTGTTAAATATATAAAGGAATACATAAAATGTTTTAAAATAGTAAGAAATGAAAGGAGAAAGCCAAGAAAGGTCTTAAAGAGGCTATAAAAACCATGAGAAAATCAACAGCAGGAACTCTTAATTCGCTGAACATAAAGACACAACTTCTCATTAAAAGGGTTTCATTGTTCTAGACTGGAAATTCATTCAATATGACTGAAACATCACTCTGAAACGCGAGCCTAATAAATATATTTAGCAGAATACTATGAGTTATGGAAAAGGAAAGACTGCCACAGACTGGAATTGGTAATGTTGAAAGTCAATTGAAACTAAAGTACGGTTATGAATTGCTCTGCTGAACTGTATACGGCTGTGTTGACATGTAGGCGAGTGTGTCGTTTTCCCTATTAAAGCGTGAAATGTTTACCGGGCGGTCCCGCTTTTGTGCAGCGAGTGTGTTGGTCTGTGTGTGTTTGGGTGTGTAAATGTGAGGAAGCCCAGTAAATACACTTCTGAGTGAAGCTTTAGCTTTTAACGTACAAACTGCAGTCCATTACTGACATGACAAAAATTGTAGTTAGTAACAACCTATTAGATTATACATTTTAGGTAATGTGTTCAGAAAAAACTTTTTGATTGCTTGTTTACAGGGCTGGGTAGGTTACTGTTAAAAAATTAATTTGTAACATATTTCGTTACATTACTCAAGTTTAATAACTTAATCTAAATACTTTAGAATACTTTGGAATACTAATAAATGGGGAACAAACACAAAAAAGGTCATTGCATGTTTTCATCTCACAATTCTGACTTTTTCCCTCAGAATTGCGTGATATAAAGTTGCAATTGTGAGTTATAAAGTCCGAATTATGAGATATAAACTCACAATATTGAGAAAAGTCAGAATTCTGAGATATAAACTCGCAAACTAAATTCACAATTGCAAGAAAAAAAATTGGTATTGCAAGTTTATATCTCCCAATTCTGACTTTATAACTTGCAATTGTGAGTTTAAATCTCAAAATTCTGAGAAAAAGAAGTCTGTGAGATTGTGAAATGCAAACTCACAATTGTGAGGGGAAAAAAACAAATTGTGAGAAAACGTTGCAGTGACGAGTGAATTATAAAATGACTCACAAACAACTATCACAGAAACATGAAACATATCTCCGCTTTTTCAGACGGTCAGAGTCAGAGAATCACCAATCGCTGTTTAAATGACATTAAAACTCAAAGTAATCACTTTGGTAATCTAAAACACTTTTCAGATGGAACTGTAATCTGATTACCACCCATTTAAAATGGAACTGCAATGAAATACAGTTACTCAAATTTTGTATTTTAAATACGTAACTAAGTTACTTGTATTTCGTTACTCCCCAACCCTGCTTGTTTATCACATTGATTTTAAAGGTGTTATATGTAATTGTTTGACTGAACTAAACCATAAACATAATATTGTGACGAGCAGGGCGGGCGAGTGATAATGAGCGCCACCTGCGCACTGCACCGGTCTCGTATCTCTCACGGAGGAGCTCTGGAAGAATAAAAGAGGAGCGACGACAGTGAAGGACGAGGCCTGGATTTTATGTTGTGTTTTATTATGTTTGTGTGGGTGGCAGTCTCCGTGAGGAACTGCCGCCATTTTACTTTCGTTTTATTGTTTGTTTATTTATTTGATTAAAAGATATGTTTAACGTTCGCCGGTTCCCGCCTCCTCCTTCCCGTTCTTACAAACTGTGTTACAAATATATTTCCAGATATTTAGGAAACATGCTAATGTCACTCTGAAAATCAATGCCACAGCTAGTTATTCTATTTTTAAATGTGCGTTCCGTGTCGGAATGCCTGTTTTTGTTTGGGTCTGTGTGATCCGCCCACTGCATATTTACTCAATAGTATTTCGAAGACCCGGGTTGCCAGTCGGTGAAAAACACAGCGTATTGTAGCCAAACTAGATCAGTGATGACAGATTCTACCCAACCTAAAAAACCTCGGCGTCCATCAAAAAATCTCTACGAACGGGATAACACTGAAACGCGGATAAATCAACTCATCAACTTACAAGTGTGCAACTATTGCTAGTTGTCAATATTACATAGTGCACCTATAATAGTATTATTAAAATAGAATATTTTCTTTTTAAAAAAAACTATATATATTGAAAGAAAATATATCCAATTTTATCAATAACATCCCAAAATTATTGCTATTGTGTGAATAATATACAATCACTTTATAAATAAAACAGTAACTGTAGTCTGTATTATTAGATTTTAAAATACCCATAATCAATTAGTAGTTAATAACAAAAAGTAGTTAATTTTTCATTTTTATCCAGATTACATACATCCCAGCACCGTTTTTGTGGGACGTGAGTCTGCGACTATCATAATCTGAATGTATTAATTCTATTTCCGTTTAACTGAATATAAATCTGAGTTCACTTAATGCCCATGCTCACAGATTACCGTGTGTCTTACTTAACATAAATTCATGTCAACAGCAGCCTGTTATCAGAGGAAGAGCTCATGTATTGGGATTTCATTCATTTTCATCCTCTCTGAACAGGATGCACGTTGGCCACAGGAAGTCATAGCAACTCATTATGGGAGGTTGCCAAGGCGATAGCAATCAGCCGGGTCTATCAGGCATAAACCGTGCTACCTAACAGGGAGTTCAGAGAGAGCAGAGTGCAGGACGTCCCACACAGCCACACAAATCTGTTTTTGGTAAGTGTTTCATTATAGAGAAACAATGTCAAAGGAATGATCAGGGAGGCATGGGATTAGAACATGTCGCAGGCAGGATTCAAACCTGTATTACCCACATGAGCACCCTGACTGGGTATAAGGCAATCGCATGAACCGCTGGCCCGGGGCTTTGCACAGAAAACACAGTTAGAGGTTGGCTGACTGGGTTGAAGTCATTAAAAATGTTTATAGAGCATTATGAAATTGTAGTAATTTAATAAAATGAATGCAATTTTGTCCCCCTGTTTGTTTATTCGGGGCAAATGAGCTGTATCTTCTGGCCTCTCCCAATCTATTCATCTTTCTCAAATATTGTATAATACTATATACAGTGGTGTCCAAAAGTCTTAGACCACTAGTGAAAAATGCTTTTTTTTTTTTTTTTTTTTTTTAAATACATTTTTTTCTCACAAATTATATTATCAGCACAATTTGAATGTAAAAAAACTTTGTTTATTTCAAGGATAATCTAAATAAATAAATAATCAGATTTTCAATTATTTTTCAGACTGTTTAAAAAAAATTTTTACAATGTCATAAATACTCCTTAATCAAACTAACCTTTTTTATTGGGCTAAATGAAAAATTTAATTGAAAAATAAATGAATGCTTTTTGTTTACTTTTGTTTATTTAGGTTTCAATCAATCAATCAATTGTTCAATAGGGTTTCGGACTTTTGGGCCCCACTAGATATATAATATTTTACAATGTCGTAAATAATGTTTAATTGAAAATAACTTGTAACTGTTTTTTTATTATGCTGAACGTAAAAAAAAAAAAAAAAAAGTTTAATTGTTTTCAAAAATCTAAAACATATTTCTAAAATTTATTTGAAAAATAAACAAATGTTTTTTGTTTATTTTTTGTTTATTTAGGTTTCAATCAATTGTTCAATAGGGTTTCGGACTTTTGGGCCCCACTAGATATATAATATTTTACAATGTCATAAATAATGTTTCATTGAAAATAACTTTTAACAGTTTTTTTATTATGCTAAACGTAAAAAAAAAAAAAAAAGTTTAATTGTTTTCAAAAATCTAAAACATATTTCCAGTTCAAATAAATAAGTTTTAGCTTTCAGACTTTTGGGCCCCATTATATATATTGTTTTACAATGTCAAATAATATTTAAATCACAATAACCTATAATTATTTTATCATAGTCCTGTTAGAAAATCACTGACTCAATTTGTTCACAGTCGTAAGCACTGATAAGACTAATTCAAGCGTTCCTCCGCGTTCCTCCCTGGAGCTCCAGACAGACACGAGATGGAATGTGTGATATGAGTTGAGCGACTCACCCTGAATCTCTCCTCCCAGGGCGTCTGCAGCAGCTGGATCATCTCCAGAGGGCTGCCCAGCTCCGTGATGGCCGTCACCGTGTCCTTTATATCGTTGCTGTCCTGGTAGCAGTAGCCGTAGAGCTGCAGGAGAGAGCGCAGACACAAGAGCGTCCGTCAGCGCACAGATAACGGCGACGTGTTGAATTTCACTGTTCTGACCCAGACCCCGAATTCAGCTCTTGGCTGGAGGAGAAGCAAGGCTGTTGTGCGATAAATGGAAATAATTCAGAGATAAGGGAATTGAAAGCGTTACGCAAATCGAATCAAATAAATGACATCGTATCAGCCGTTATGGGAACAGAAAGAGAGACGCACTGCAGCGTGTAGTCAGGAAACGTTGCACTGACATGTGCTTGTTTGTCTAGTGGGGGAGGTCTATATGTTATGGCCGCTGCTATCAGGCCTGCCGTGACGGGCTCTTAGCGGTGCAGATTTTGGCTCTTTGCTTACAGAAACATTTTCCCAAGCTAATTCAAGCCAAAGAAGCTAGTTAAAATTAAACAGCATGAAATTTCATCTAAAAAGAAAACAACCTATGGCTGTGTGACCGGCTGTACCATGAGAGGCATCGCCAGCATCAAAGGAAAAACGTCGGCCAGTAAAGGTCGAACGGAGAAAACGGGCCGTTATTTCACTGCACAGCCAAGTGGGTGTTTCAGTTGTGTGAGTGAGCTAACAGGTTAGTTTCCACGTTCGTCTGTGCCAGAATTATAGCCTTCGAAGTCTGTGTCAGTACATGCAAACGTCTATTCCGGTATGACTCGATTTAGTCGCATCATTCACTCTTACTAACAATGCATACCTCAAACTCATATACTGGCACTGCTAAAATTGTCCGGTGACGACACGCTGGATGTTGCACGAACATCTGTGTGAATCGTTTGTAAATACATTTCTAAGTGCTGCATTCAGTTCAGTATGATAATTTAACGACAAATGGATTATTTAAACGCCCTGCAAAACTCATTTTGTTTTGTTTACCCCAAATTTTGTACCCCGTTTGATTTTTTTTTTTTCTTAATCATAAGTTGAATTTCTGAATTAATGCAAAAAAAAAAAAAATCCTTAATTCTCTGAATCTTAAATCTTAAAACGTTCAATATCGGATCCATTTATTTAACGATGTTTTTACTGACGAATAAAAATGCTGGACAAAAAACACTTCTTTATGTATAATGCATTATATCGTTTCATAAATAATTGTAACCAAAGTTTAAATGCATTCTAACATTTAGACTCGTTACGTCTTCAAAAATTGGTTGTGTTTTAATGCTTTATACTTTCTAAAAGTCTAACAATGAATAGATAAGTATGATAGTGTACTATAACTGTAGTTATTATAATGCATTGAAATACTTTTATGATGCATTATATATATGAAGGCTTTAAGTGCATTTTTATTTTCTGCTGTGAGTACATATGGGACACTTCATGAATGTGGCAAAAACTGTTCACTTTAAAATAACTACCGGAAGCTGGTGTTTGACCATTAAGTCTTGGCACCTGATTTGACTGGCGTGCGTTTAAATTCCCAATCAGTTTTGGCCTGCGGTGTACAACGTATAAATCATCAATGTGATGTCTGACAGCTCCAGACGTACCTAACTGACAAATTTAGGACATCAACTGTGGATCTTTCTAACTATCCCTCTGGGAGGGTCTTGAAGAAGTTTAGCCTCTGATATGAAGCAGGAACAGGACCAATCTGATCTGAGATCTGCGTCTTGTAGATCGAGCCTTTCCAAGAAAGCAAAGGCCCTATCTGAGATTAAACACACTCTAATGACTATTATCAGCATGATTCATCTCAAACGTGAGAGAGTGTGCGTGTCTGAGTGTTCGTCTGTGCTCAGACTCCGCGGCTGCTTGCTGGGAATAAAACAGAGCAGGAACGCCGCTGTCCGTCTAGCCACACGGTGCCGTTTTGACTGACGCAAGCTCAAAGGTCAACTTGCCTGTCCGGTTCATTTACTGCGAAGACTTTGTATCTGTCCAGAGCTGCTATGTACCAGATGCTAATGTCACCGAGGGCTCCAGAAATATTTTTCTCAGTTCAACTAGTTTTTGATGTGAAAGTACTACGCGCAGAGTTTGACTGCAGAGTTTCCAGAAGTTGTATTACTGTGGATGTAAACCATATAAAAGAGAATAGTATTTATTTGTCTGTTTTGCAATGAGTTTGTTCTGAAAAAACAAAAGAAGCTTTTTTCACATTTTTCAGGAAAGAGTGAGTAAGAGGGATCATTAAAGAAAGTGGCCAACAGACTGTGTCCGAGTCTGATCCGAGGAAATTAGCTAGATCTTTCATGGTCTGGTTCTCCACATTTTTTTTTTTTTTACTTGGTACTATGACCGTACCGTGGTGCAGCAACAGAACCTTCTCACACTTAACCATGATCTTCTCAACCGTATTAAAATCTCTGTAATGCAACAGCAACTGCTAAATAAAACAACAGTGATAAAAATATGATAAAAGACACAAATTCAATTCAAAAGTTACATTAATAATAATAATAATAATCAGAATAAATAATATTGTGCTTAGTTCAAATATAATTTTTTTATAGAATGTGACTTTATAGAATTTATGAACATTTTACAATGGCATCCAATCAGTTTCATAAATATTTTTCTGCTCTAATCTGACATGAAAATGAATATTTTCCTAAATTCAGGTGCATTTTACACTCAAGAGCATAGCTTTCTTATAAAGAAAGTTCTTATAGCTTTGGTTCACACAGGATACGGTCAAACAAATGCAAGAAAAAGCAAGTGACGCATTTTTAAAAGTCGAACTTCTTTTGACTTGCACGAGATGCACAAAACACGCAAACACGTCCGTCTAGAATATTAGATCTTGTTCTTGAAGAATTCTCCTCACTGGTGCCACGTGTGCCGATATGCATATGCTCAAAGGCCTTTTTGTTAGTTTAGGTGCCATTAATAAACTAACACGCGTTCCCTCGCAACCCTTCCGCGATCGTTTAATGAGGACGCTCTGGCAACAAATCAAAAAGGCCACGGAGACGGCCATGTTTGCCCAGAGATGAAATAGCGGTGGGCAGTGCTAGCCAAGGTCTACGGTCAGTGAGGACAGGACTGTCCACGGGAACAAGCGCTGCTCAGTAACAGGGGCTCGACGCTGACCGTACGAGCTATAGCTGGGATCAGACTCAAACCTGTGTGCGGAGGGTTTCCGAGAGGAAAAACTAAAGTGAATAAACGGTTCAGGGAATGAGTTTTACCACATTGTTTTCATCAAAGTTTCTGAAGTAACGCCGCTGGAAAAAGTTCTGAGTCATTTTCCCTTGCCTCTAAAATTGATCAGCGAACATTAAACAGATTTGAGACTTATTAAGGTCGTAACAGAAAAATGTGGAATTGTAAAATGTTTCTGCCAAAGTTTTCAAAGGCTTCAGAAGGTTCTGGTTCTGTGCCTGGTGTTTGACGTTGTTAATGCTGATGAGTTTGGGATCTTTCAAGGTCGAAATGACTAACACCTCTAATCTAAATTCCAATAAACTAACACAATGACAGAAGTGCGCTGAGATTTATTCAGCTTGAGCTGTTTACACGTTTTATTTATTTTCTGAATCTGCGAATCTGCGCTCGCATGGATCTTTTTAGAGACGCGATCGCACGATGGGAAGAGACAAGTTGATTTCCTCATCAACCTGTTCCTGGCTAGTAAAATAAACAGAGCGAGCCATGTAGAATGAGGAGGACAGAGCGTTCCGAGCTCTTCCAGCGGAATTCATCCTTATCCTCGACTCATTTCCTCCCACAATCCTCCTGTTCGGAGCCCTTTCTCAGGACGGTCATTAACACGAAGCACTCCCGACCTGTTCCACAGTCAACGACTCCCCACCGACGCTCCTGTGGGATTAATTCCTTAAACTCACAATGGGATAAACATGTCCATCCAATCATTTTGCTTAAAAGAAAAAGTTCAACTCTCTGCTCCCTACCAAAAACCATGGGTGATTCTCACGAAACCATTAAAAAATCACGGCAATGATGATTTTAAATATAAAAAGTGTAATATAGTAATATTATAAAGCATCGGAATAAAGACAATACTGTTCTCTACCTTGCACAATGTGTGATTTCAACATATTGTTTTTCAATTTTACTGCATTTTCTGCTGAAATTCCCATTACCGCAATGTGTTTGAACGTGTGTTATGTTGTAATTTAAACAAAATAACATAAAATAACATAAAAATATTTAGAAAAAAATAAATGGATTTTTTTACTAGATTATTTCAGATGACAGAAAAATAATTTACTGAATATTCATGAAATTACGTTCTTTCAGGTTTGCCATGTCATTTTGAAAATATGTCAGGTTTCATTGAAATATTTAAAAAAAAAAATGGTTGTAAATTGTGGAAGGTGTTGCGGTAATGAGAGAAATTAATCAAAATAAAAAAAATTGTTAAATTAAAAATAAATATTATTTAAGTAACTATGCATGACTATTAATAATCCATTTTTAAAATTGTGAAAATATATTAGCTTTTCTAAGCGAACAGCGTTGATGTTTTCAGACCATTGCGGTAATGAGATTTTTTCGGATTTATTTTCCAAATCATGTTTAAAAAAAGTGTTAAATGATAAGTAAAATTTTTCAAATTAATTTTCACAAATACTCCAGACTTTGTTTCTAATGTCTGGAGAAAAAAAAAAGTAAATTCAAGTATTTTCATGCTTGACATTTTTAAAACCAAAGTTTTCGTGAGAATCACCCATTCGCTGTAAAAATAACAACCAACAGATTTGAAATGAGCAAATAATGACAAAGTTTCATTTTTGGGATGCCCCTTTTCAAAGTGTTCAAAAAACATAATTTTTCACATATTCTCCATTGTTGCAGCTCCTCTCTTCCCAATCTGTCAGTAATGCTCAGGGGTTTGTTCCCGACGTACAGTAACTCGCCGCGTCACCACCATAGTGCGATGCATCGTTGAACAAATCAACTAGCTCGTCACGGCCGTTTCCCGAAGCGTATTATCGCAAACCTCGGTGAATGACGTCATGCAGGTGGTGGAGTAATAACTTCTTCAAATGCTATAAATCACGGACATGGCATCTGAAGACTAATTCTCATTTTGCTTCATTTCCAGATTCAATCAAAGCCCCGTTCTTGCGTACCAGAGCACGTACGCACATGCGCACTCTTCAGAAACGCTGCTTAAAATCTCAAACTAAAATATGTAAATGACATTTGTATATATTCCAAATAAAAGATACACATTCTACTGAAAGTCAGCTTTTTTATGTTGCTCAAGTCCACGTCATAAAAACAAGAATCTTCAAACCACAGATCAAGAACTGTCGTTCATAAGCTTGCGATGCAGTTTGCGAGAGTTTGTTAGAACTATGGTTTCGGGAATTCAGAAACAGTGACGCTGATATAAAGAAGAACTCCAACTGGAGGGACTTTGGAACTTTGCTCAAACAGCAACATTACGCAGTAAAGAAACATGCCTAATAGGACGCCTTTAAATGCAGATACACAATTGCTGTGACCCTGCTGTCGACTGGAGCACAGTCGCCTTCTCCTTCCTGACAAACCAAGAGGTTAAAGTATTAACCCGTGTTTAATTGCGTCTAGCACTAAAACTCTCCGTCTCACTCCCATCTTAAAAATGACCCTGGGGGCCTCTGAGTTTAGGACACCCAGCTTTCACATTCACATGTTACATGCTCACATTAGCAGGTCACTGATGTGTGTGTGTGTGTGTATTTTGGGACATGACTAAGAATCTGAAGAGTTAACAGAATGACATGCTAATGTAAACATAATCCCAGTGCGAGACCACCCCAATCAGGCCTCCAAGCTGAGTTGCAGATTGCCCGACACACCATTTCAAATGCCTTTCCATATACAAACACTCGGGAGAACTTAATGGAACTGATCACACATAAAATGACCATTTTGGCATCATTTGCTCATGCTCAACTTGGTCCAACTCTGTAGTATTACTTGCTCATCCATGAAACACAAAATGAAATGTTGGACAGAATTTCGGAGGAGCTCTTTTCCACAGAAGGAAAGCGGACGGTGATTTTAAACATCATGCTCCGGAAAGGACAAAATGCACACCTTAAAATTCGTCCATATGACTCGTGATCTATATTCCAAGTCATATGGAGTCATATGATAGCTTTGTAGAAGTGACACACAAAACCCATTATTCATTGTACTGATAATCTTCCGCGTAAGAGTATGACTTCAGATAACTTATAGCCAACAAGGATCATGTTTTCTTCAGTTTAGACGTGAACGCGTTCAGCCGAACACTTTGTCCACTCCAGTGTCAGGGCTATTTTGTGCAAACTATTCCTTTAAAATGCCCTATTATGCTTTTGTCGAACATTACTTGTCATGCAGTGTGTAATATAGCTGTTTGTGAATGTAAAAGGTCTGTTTGTGCGCGACAAATAAAGTTGCATCCTAAAAGAAAGAATCGATTCTGAACTGCTGAGTCGATTGGTCAGCAACCTGTTACAAACCTACGTAACAATGTAACAAATCTGGATAATGGCAGGCTACGGTCTTCACTGGCTGCCCGCGAACGTCTACTTTAACCCTCAAACACTGTAGTTGCAGCTGAGACTGGAAGAGTTTGGTTCGTGTTGTTCATGTCGTGAATCCACTTTAATGCACTTCAAAATGACAAGAAGTCACGCTGGAATTGATATTGGGGGAAAAAAAAACGATGCCATTGTTACTCTTCGTACCGCTGTGTATCAAGTGTTGAGGAAGACCCATATAAGGTAATGTGCATTTCGTTTCGAACACGCTTTGTAAGCAGACTGGGCCATCTGACCAATCAGAGCAGAGTAGGAGGGGTTTATGCCCACCGCAGGAACTTTCCCCAGGAACTAGGGACTTTGGGCTGTGTTTTGACCGTAGGAACCAGGATCTAAATGAAGTTCCGGATAGTATTTTCCCCCTCAGAAAGTCCCTGTTCGCGAGGAGCTTTCGGGGGTGGGATTTGGGTGCTGAACGTGCCAATTGGTTGAGTTCATGCATGCGAGTGTTGTTGCGGTGCGTGCAGTGAGAGTTATTATCAACAATAGAGTCTACGGCTGATGAACCGATAAGAAGGTTCAGGCTTTATCAAGCTTATATGCGGAGGACAAAATCCAGCGGGAAAGTCGCGCGTCACCGGACTTAATCTTCACGGTACTTTAGCCCGCGATGGAAATAGTTCCTGGGAAAAATAGTTTGGGGTAATTCCTGAGGAAAAGCGGCTTTAGAGAGGATCTTTGAACAAACCGTACTCACACTTTGAGAAATAATGTATGTGTTTTTGACCTCTGATGCATGGAACTCTAATGCAGGAGACAAAATTAGGAACCTTTAACATAGCATAATAGTGTCATTTTAATTTATTACATGGACTTTTTTTTCTCTCAGACTTGTGTTTACATCTCACAATTCTGAGAAATTGCAGGATTTCAAGAAAAGGTCCGAGTTTAAATCTTGCACAAAGTGTAATAGCTCGTAATTGTGACTCTGTATAAACATTTTATGAAACCGCTGTATTCCGTGGCAGAAACAAGCTTCCATAGAGATTCGGTGGTGATTAATCAGGCACACAGTTTGCATCCTGCTCTCTGGTGTCTCTGGTGTCAGTGCTGACATGGCAAATGCCCTTCCTGACATGTCCATGAATAAGCCCACTCTCCCTGTCCACACAGATCCAGCCCCACCACCACCAATCATGACTGTTTATATAACAGGTGTTGCCCTCGCTTGTAAGAGGAAGACGGGGATCTGCTTGACAGACGTGTTAGTTAAAGACCTCAGAATCTGCCCTGGAAAGCCGAGCGGAGACGTCACTGCAGTGTGACCTCCCTCTTTCAGGCCAACGGCAGGCAGACCTGTGCAGATCCTTTCGCCGTGCACTCTGGCTGAACCCGGCCTGGTGCTAATCAGCCCGCCGTATCATATCTTCTCACCTTTGACCTCGCGACTTATAAAATAACAGCCTTTTTTTTTGGTCTGATATGGCGGATGCCAAAGCAAATGAAAGCAACACTTCTGGGCCTGATTGGTAAGGTGCGAGAAAGATGCAGACTCAACGGGTTGTTTATTAATCCTTACATGCGAGGAATATCTGTGTATGTGTTCCATCATTGTAGGTTTATAGGGAGAGGTATTATTTGTGTCATTTTGCTGATTTACGAAAGTTTTAAGAACTGAGGCCTGATCACAGCCAACCGCCGGCTCTGAGGCTCTTGGCAGTGGTGCCTTATAAAGTGAGACGTGGCACTAGAAAATGAGGAACGCCCATATTCAACTCAACTGTAACACATATTGATATTTGCAAACGACTTGAAACGTAATGGAAAAAAGTCTATGGGTGCTTTATTTCAAACTGGCTATTTGAAAAATGATTAAAACAGGTGTTATTATGTCAAGCTTAATAAAATAGATTCGCAAAATAGAATAAAAATTGTACTCTTAAAGGTTCATATGTTTATACTTTCTTTAAATTAAGAGAATTTTGATATATTAGAGAATAGCAGTAAAAAAAAAAAGATTTAAAAATAAAGAAAATAAGCTTCAGTATGCCTTAAATGAACAAATCGAAATATGAAATATTTTCTATATTCATATAGCGTCAGAAAAAAACTCCTTCAAATCAAGCAAAAGATGTAAGAAAACTAACAAGATATATCAGTTTCGCACAAAATATTATGTTATTCCTTAATGCATTTCACACTATTTTTATGATTTTAAGAATGCAACAGCTTGGTCTGTCACAAATATATACTTTACACTTTACAATAAGGTTCATTTATTAACATTAATTAATGCATGAACAAACAATGAGCAATAATGTTAGTTCACAGTGCATTAATTAATGTTAACGAATACATCTGATAACATTAAGCACGATTAATAGAAGTTTTGTTCAAATCTTTTTTGAACAATGTTGAGGATTCATTTCCACACCGGATCGCAGTCCGATTTGTGAATTCATTTTTCAGTTCATTTTTAGGTTTTTAAAAAGTACTTCAAAGGATAATAGCTGCAGAGCATATAATGATGATGATGAGGATTGTTTTTCCCATAAACTATCTTTTGTGTGAGTTCATTATCTGGGCTCTTGCGCCGTTGGTCCCCCGCTGTGAGCGCACAGGATGAAATCAGGTCGGCGGCCCCAATCTACATACAGCTTCTGAAATGACATAAACCGTCTCTCTCCACGGCCATATTAAACCTGTCCAGCGTATAGACCAAATGCATATCACGCATATAAAACAAATCGACAAAACTATCTTGGATAATGTACATAATAACATATGTAATTTTGCAGTGGTATACATTTTTATTTGCATTTTTACCATTCCTTTTTAATTAATATCCACTTCATTTTAGCTGCAAGTTACAGAGACACTAAACCCATACCTAGAAATATGAAAGAATGTTAAACTGGGAGTTTTTAAGTCTAATTGTATTCATTCATGTTTGTTTCTCGCACAAAGCCCGGGTCGTTTCTGAGCTGACTGTCTGAAGACAGAGGCAGAAGATAAACGAGGGCTGTTAATTTCAGAGTCTGATGTTTACAAGAGCTGATTACGACTTCAACAACTACACAACCGCTCGTGTCAAATAAACGACACACCGGGCAAAACAGAGCCGCGTCTGAACCGGAAATTCGCATTGTTGATTGAGTGATAGACTCATTACTGACACACACCACGGGCTCGTGCTGATTTCGATACTTTACGCGTAAACATTCCCACCTGAGATGTCACACACTAACGAAACATTACATTTACATAAGGCCTATATGATTAGAAACTTGTTTCCCCCCTTTACATCTATTGCTTTAATGCGCCTAAATGTGCTGAAGTGTTCGTATTACGCTTCGACAATTAATAACTAATAGGTAATGAAAACATTCAAGCGAATTCATCGCACGAATGTTGTTTATTAATGTCACTCACGTCAACAAGCCGCATTCGTTTAAATCCACAGCAAAACCAACGCCATTCAAGGACTTCGAATGGAATTACAGATGAAGAGTCAGAAATAAATGTTTGGAAACAAAGATGAAAACCTGAGGTGAAGCGGTATTAATGTTACCTTGAGGATATTGGGGTGCCGCAGTCTCTCCATCAGCGTCATTTCCTTCACAATTTTGAAGGATGCGAGTTTGTAACAGTCCGCGGACGACGCGTATCTCTTCACACAATTCTCCATATCGTGACCCCCAAAATCGACTGATTTTAACGCGACGGAGAAGCTGCTGTTCAAAGCCGCCTTGTACACCGCCTTTGTGTATCCTGAGCCCAGATACTGGACGTCGGTAACGTTATCGATACTGCTGCAGCCGAGCACCGGCTCGCGCGTAAACTCCCGGTGTGATTTTGTCGCTATGGATACCGCTGGAGTCGATTGGGACTGCTCGTAATTGTTTTTCCCGATTCCTTTGTATGATTCCCGATCGCCGCGCTGCTCCAGGTCCATGAGCCGCCTGCGCTCCAGCGGTCCGGTGCCGACCCAGTGCGCGCGCCTCTGACGGTACCGCAGAACCTCGTCTAACCGCTCGCGTATTTGCCGCTGGAGCTCTGGGAGTCGGCCGCGCTCGACCGGTGTCAGGTCGTCGACTTGAAGCCGGGCTGGAGCGTCCGCGTCGGGCTGCTGCTGCTGCTGCTTCTCGTGGTGGTAGCGATGCACGCGCTCGCCGTGGTGCTCGAATCCCGGAATGAACAATAAATTCATCAGCGTGCCCATGAGGAACGAGAGGCAGAAGCCCGCCGCGACCACCATCTTTCTCCGCTTCATTTTGTTTCGTATTATTATTAGCAGAAAATAGATGTGTTCCCCCTTCCAGCCTCCGCCTACCCGCCTGGCAGCTGCAGGCAGTCTGGCCGTGCCGGAGTGCGGTATTGTGTCGCGTGAAGGCTTCAGGGTCGCGAGGGAAGTCTGTGATGCTGCGCCTAGAAGGATGTGCCGTACGTTCACGTCTTCATCTTGCAGTTATGATTTAAGATCCACCCCATATAAGGCTGATCATGGTGACACTTGCGTGTGCGCCCAGTTAACGGGGGTCTCCGAGCTCGCGCGCGCACCAGCACTTCGCGACTCCAGCGAGACTGACGTCACTTTGACTGGCAGTTCTGCTGCTGTGGAAAAGCTGCGGTTCTCGCTTAAAGGAATAGTTCACCTCCGAATAAAATAAAATTCTGCCAGCATTTCCTCACGTCGCTCCAAATCCGTATGACGTTCGTTGTGACAATGAATGGTGGCTTGATATCGAGCCTCCAAAAGGAACGCAAGCATCACGTGCTCGGCTATTTTTACATCTTTCCAAATCATTGTATGTGAGGAGCAGGCTGACCATTATGAAGCGAATGCGTTTTCTTAGAAATATTTCATGGTGATCTTTTCAGTCCCTTTATATTCAGTGGCATTGCATGAAAAAGAGTGACAGGCACATTCTTCAAAGTTTCTCCATTTTTGTGCACGACAGAAAGACAGGAATTTCATATTTTTGGACTGTGCAGTTTTGACAAGTCCGAATGTATTTGTTGTCATTGAATATTTTGTTTTAAGTAAAAAAAAAAAAAAAAAAAGAAAGTATAATTTCAATGTCTCTCTCATAGATGCGCGAGACTAGCCTATTTGATTTTGCAGCTTATTTGTTAGTGTCTTAATTAAACCACATAATTGTGTATAACACATTCGAAGGTTTACAATTAAATCATTTTGAAGTTTTCCACTCTGTTCCCACACGGCTAAACAAAACATCCCCTCGATTCAGTTAGTTGCATGTCTATGTGTTTACCAAATGTTTTAAGCAAGCATTTAATTGTGTTTTTTCACCGCATTAGACTCAGTTTGCAAGTCCCCCGACTTTCGGAAAGAAAAATGTGTATAATTATGTCTCAAGGGTCGGAGAAGTAAAAGTTTAAATGAAAAACAGACTCGGGCGGGCAAAGGGGGAGAGAAATGATGGAAACATGGCACTTGTAAGCTTTGTTAATCTCGCGCGAGATAAGGCGCTCCATGACCACTAACATTAACCCTGTTGTGTTTGTGAATAAACGGCTGAAATCAGTGGACTTAAAGTCCAACACAAACAGCATTGTTTGGATAAGCGCGGTCTTCACGATGCATTGCAATTATTCTTCTTATTATTTTTACTCGTAGCAGCGCTGGCCAGGAGCAGCACGGGGCTCAATGCCAGGGACACACACAGCTATCCATCACGCGCGCATTACCATGCTGTTAGCAACTAATTAACAAATACAATCAACCTGGAAGCTGGAGCAATAAGAGCAGATCAGCAGGAGCCCCGCTTCAGGGGCTTTCAGGGTTGCCATGCGTCCACTTTTATTTATAGCACTAATTAAGCTAATGTTAGTCTAAATCTAATGTGAAAAACTTCACTGGAGGAAAATGGTGTGCAAATTCGTGACAAAACAGGGATAAAGATTAGCACTGCACCAGAAAGTTTAACACAAAGTAGCATGTTTTTTATTGCATATGTAATAACTAATAATAATAATAATAATAATAATAAAATCATATGCAGGGTTGGGGAGTAATGAAATACAAGTAAGTGACGTATTTAAAATACAAAATTTGAGTAACTATTTCATTAAATGGGTGGTAATCAGATTACAGTTCCATCTGAAAAGTGTTTTAGATTACCAAAGTGATTACTTTGAGTTTTAATGTCATTTAAACAGCGATTGGTGATTCTCTGACTCTGACCGTCTGAAAAAGACGAGTTCAGTTTCATCAACATTTTAATACTTTTAAGAGGATCATAAAAATGTTGTTGCTTTTATTTAGTTCTGTCCTGAACGAGACAAAATGACTGAATTTATATAAAAAATTGCCCAACTGAACTGTCCTGTCATGACCTGATGATCCACGACTGTTTTCATGTTTTGTGAGTCATTTTATAATTCACTCGTCACTGCAACTTTTTCTCACAATTTGTTTTTTTCCTCACAACTGTGAGTTTGCATTTCACAGTTCTGACTTGTTTTTCTCAGAATTGTGAGATTTAAACTCACAAATGCAAGTTCTAAAGTCAGAATTGGAAGATATAAACTTGCAATACTAACTTTTTTTCTTGCAATTGTGAATTTAGTATATGAATTAATATCTCGTAATTCTGACTTTTCTCAACATTGCGAGTTTATATCTCATAATTCTAACTCACAATTGCAACTTTATATCACGCAATTCTGAGGGAAAAAGTCAGAATTGTGAGATAAAAACTTGCAATTGCCTTTTTTGTGTTTGTTCCACACTTATTAGTATTCTAAAGTATTTAGATTAAGTTACTAAACTAAACGAAATACGTTACAAATTACTTTTAAAGCATGTATCTGTTGTGAAATACATTTTAAAAGTAACCTATACCCAGCCCTGATCATGTTGGCAACTTTCTCTGGTCATTTATTGTAGACTGTAAAAAGAGACACTTAGCTCCATCTTATGGACGTTAAAATAACAATAAATATCCTATATTATTACAAAAAAAAATAATAATAATGGAAATAGTCAACCAAAGCAATCAACGCGACAATGTCAGATATGCTTAATGTAGCATTCAGAAAAAAATCAAGGTCGTGCATTGAATAAATAAGTCCAATACACTTCTCTCTTAGAAAGGTCCAGCATGACTGTCATGCGTAAACAATCCTGTTTAGACAATGTTAGTTTTGCTAATGAATGGTATGCATGACATTTGGACTCAAATGGGCTGCATGATAATGGCTCGTTAATATCAAACAAGAAACGCTGCGGCATGTTTTTATCAAGCTATTTATTCATTCATTCATTTAATTTAAGAATATCCCTTACAAAAGATTACTGCAGTTTTTTAGAAGTAATACTACAGTTTTTGTTACATATAGAAAAATGTAGTTTTTTGGACACGAAAAAACTGCAGTATTGCAGTATAACCTAAAATGTCAGTAGTTTTACTGGAGTACAACTATACTGCAATACATCTAAAGTACTAGTAAAATAAAACTGCAGTTATACTGTTTTTATACTTCATGCAACTTTCAGTTGTACTTCATTTTACTGCAGTTGTACTTATACTACAGTTTTACTGCAGTTGTACTGTGACTATACTTCATTATACTGCAAATTTGAATTAAACTGCAGTTAAACTACTTGGTACTGCAGTTTTACTTCAATATACTGCAATTCTTTTTGTAAGGGATGGACTGGGGGGGGGGGGGGATTATCTTGGTAAGCTTTATCATTAGAGAGTAAGAAAAATAAACGGTGGATTTTGGCACAGAGAAATGAATACAGCCTGATTGATGTTATAAACAGAAGCTGTAGTAGCCTAAATGTGCATTTATAATATTTGACGCAAATCATTTGGTTTGCGGATATAAAACTAATGCTGTGTGGTGACTGTAGTTTTGTACTCAAACAAAAAAGAGAGAGAGAGGGGAAAAAAGAAAAGTGAGGTGAGCAGAAATGATATTTTATTGAAAGTTGCTAATATTTGAGAGCTAACCCGGGGCGGAGCGCTCCGTGCGGCGGGTGGAGACGAGTTAATCCGCCTTAAGAAAAGTTCATTATCTTGGAGGGGTTCCCTAGACAATAGAGCAAACATTGTGCTCCCAAAACCCACTGCGTTTGAAACGAATGTTTGCATATAAATTAATTTAGAGTGACTGTAGGTACGGAGTGCTTCCCTTTTTGTGATTGAGTGGATTAGTAGGGGGTTTAGGGGACCCTGCGAATGTGGAGGTGTGGAACATATGTAGACATGTGTCAATCAAGCATCAATGAGACAAAAAAAAGAAAGAAAACGTAGCTATTCTATTTTTAGAGCAAACAGAAATGGCATTTCTTGTCAGAAATTATTAGCCTTTGTAGTGCATTTGATTTCAATAAATTACCTTGTAATCTATAATGGAGCCTATAATAATTCATCATGACCTACCAACATTTGTTAGCAAAAGTAAATAAATACAAAGTAACAAATGAAAAACCCTTCCGTTTAATCAACGAGGCAAGAAATCAGTTTAGCATTTTTGTGTGACATATACAGTAGGAACAGTGCAAGTTGCATTTTGAAAAATAAACATGTGGATTCAAGCTGAGTCTCACTGTGTTTATAATGAAATATGCTGAGCAGCAATATCTGAAGTGTGTCTTGTGGATATCCAGAGAGCATGTCTGGCTTTCCTCAACATGAACTTTCATTTATGTTTATATAAAACAGTCATGCGGGGAGTTTTCATTTTTCCACAAAGGGCTTAAAAACGGTAAAGACCAAAACATTATTATTGTATTTTTTTTTTTTTTTTTTTTTTAATTTTACCATTCGCTGCTGAAACCACAGTGACTTAAGGTCAATTTGCCTGGTGTGCATTTGTTTTGTTTGGATTTTGTACTTTATTTCTAATGCTAGCACAGTCACTGATCCAGAGAAATGAAGAGAGGTGGAGAAAGAAAAAGAGCAAGAATATATATTTAGAGTTCAGAAAGCACCCAGACTGCAAACAAATTCCCAGTGTGTGTTTCTCTCAGCGTGGACTGTGACTTATCAATCTGATGTCCCCCTCGAGACGTGAACATATTTTGCTCTAAATATGGATCTTTGCATGTACCCTGATCAAAGTTACAGAGACGGTCAGCAAGCGTTTCATCCGACAACATTACAAACATTGACCAGATAACCAGCCTGGGGTGATTTAGAGGTGAAATAAAACAGACGTCAACATGAGATTTATGAAACTGCAAAAGTGTGTGTTATGATGTTTTTATGCTTTCAGTCCAGCACTATAAACGGTGACCTCACCTCACATTGTTTTAATGAGACACAGTCAATTTGTATTTAAACCACATTAGTTTGTGACACACACACTTCTCCAGGTTTTCTATCGGTGCACATTTGATCAGTTATGTTTCAGTGGATTTTGTAAGATCTGAACATCGGCAGTAAGGGAGAGCGAGGAGGAGCCGCTCTCTAAGCGTGTCTTTAAGGCTGAATTCAGATGTTTTCAATCAGGATTGTCTAATAAAGAGGTTAGCTCAGGTCACTGTATCAACACACGGTATTACTTCACTCGTGCGGTGAGGCAGAAAATTGGACGATGCTCCTTCTCTGCTACCCTCCACCCTACAGTTAATCGGGCATCATCCTACCAGTCCGTGTGGTTTTACAGTCGCATTCTGGGATCACGGCGCCACGATCTCTGAGGATCTTCTGCTTTTTCTTTTCCTGTATTGAGAGGCAAAATAAAAATCATGGGTAACATTACTGAAATCGCAAAAGCAACAAACTAGCTACATGTACTGTATATGAAAAAAAAACTGAGGACACTTCGGTAAAATGATTGGTGTGCAAACCTCTAGTAAACCTACTTACTGCTATTAGGTGGGACACACTTTCTTGCCTTTTTAGTGATCTATTACATCTGACAGCTTTAATGAGCCACAGTCTGAAAAATAAAAATTCTTCAGGGTTTAATTAGGTTCACATTAAGTTCAATCGGACTTTGGAGATTAGGAAAGATGACAGGTTCTTCAGATCAGCATCGGTGAGTCTGGGTTCTCTAAGGCACCACATGGATGGTTTTCAAAAAAAAACTAGAGAATAAAGAAGTCCTTTGTAGTTTGTCATCTGGCTGCAATGGTTCTCAATGAAATAATTATTTTTAAGAGTTTAGCCTCCCCTAATTAAAGATTTTATCAAATTCGTATAACATTTTTTTTTCAGATTTTACCCCTTAAAAAGGTAGAAGAGCAATATACACTGTCGCTGTTTGGAATTAAATGGAGAGTCTATGACTGGATAATTATTATTATGTTTGGGGACAGTTTTTTTTTTTTAACTCTAAATGATGCAGCTTTCCATTTCTAAAACAACCAAGATGTATAATGGCCATATTCCAGGATGACAATGTCAAGATTCATCAGGCTATATTGTGAAAGAATGGTTGGGAGGAGCATGAAGAATCATTTTCACATGAGTCCAGACCTTAAATGCAGTGTAAGTCATTGGGATGTGCTGGATGAGACTTTACAGAGTGCTCGACTCTTGGATTGTCAATAAAAGATCTTGACCAAAATTTGATGTTGATGGAACTAACATCACAACATTTAAGAACGCTTAGTTCACTTCACAATTAAAATTTCCTGATAATTTACTCACCCCATGTCATCTAAGATGTTTAAGTCTTTCTTTCTTCAGTCGAAAAGAAATTAAGGTTTTTGAGGAAAACATTCCAGGATTTTTCTCCATATAGTGGACTTCACTGGGGTTCAACAGGTTGAAGGTCCAAATGCTTTAAAGGCTTTACGTGATCCCAGACGAGGAATAAGAAAAAAAAAACTACAAAAACTACAAAAAATCTCCTCCAACTTTAAAGTTGTCCGATATTGTTGTTGTAACTTTTTTTGTAAAGGGCGTTTGCATGTTCGCTTTGTAGACACTGGATATACTTCTGTTTATGTCACGTGTGACGTTTCCGACGTGATTACATCATGTGTGGCGAGCATGCAAGATGAGCATTTGTGGTTAAAAGGTTTACAAATATTATTTTTTTTTGGAAAATGACCGATCGTTTTGCTAGATCAGACTGTTATTCCTGATCTGGGATCAATTAGAGCTCTTTGAAGCTGCACTGAAACTGACATTTAAAGGGTTAGTTCACCCCAAAACGAAAATCCTGTCATTAATTCCTCTCCCTCATGTCGTTCTACACCCGTAAGACCTTCGTTCATCTTCAGAACACAAATGAAGGTATTTTTGATGAAATCCGATGGTTCAGTGAGTCTCTATTGACAGTAAAATAATGAACACTTTCAGATGAACAGAAAAATACTAAAACATATTTAAAACAGGTCATGTGACTACAGTGGTTCAACTTTAATATTATAAAGCGACGAGAATAACTTTTGTGTGCCAAAAAAACAAAATAACGACTTTATTCAACAATATCTAGTGATGATTTCAAAACACTGATTCATGAAGCTTTACGAATCTTTTGATTCGAATCAGTGGTTCGGTTCTCGTATCAAACTGCCAAAGTCACGTGAACTATTGAAATTTCGAATCACTTACAACTTAACGAAGGCTCGTTTACTGAAATCATGTGATTTTGGCGCTCCGAACCACTTAGTAATGGGAATTAGGAAACAAAAAAGAAAAAATTCAGATTTTTTGTCATAAAATAGTCACAGTGGGATCATTACATATTTCTTTTGCTAAAAACATTTCTTCGTTTGATTTTGTGTTGAAATGTTTTTGGACCCAATAACAATATCAAAATGTAAAATGTTAAGTGTGGTCTCTCCAGAAAGCGTTCAGGTCACTGTCAAACATCTGGCCTGCTGAAACACTATCAGTCCCTCTGGTCAACAAAAAAACGCTTGGACGTTTTAGACTGCACACAGCCATCTGGCCTGGCCACTGACAGACCGCCATGTAGCCACTTTAGATGGCAGGATTATTGGGCTGTGACCGCCACGGCAGGATGCTCAGGGGACTGGGGGGTCTGTGTCCTGCAGCACGGGGAACTTGATCGGTGGGGGGATGACTGCAAAGACCGGCGGCCTGCAGCAGCAGAACGGGCGCCTGGGGAGCAACAGCTCACAATGGGGCCTCACAGCACCCAGACAGCAACACAGAGAGAATGAGAAGCACAGAGAGGGGGTGCGGGAGGAAGGAATAGGAGTATTGTTGTCACCGCGCAGATGTCCGGGTTGAAGGTATCGAGTCAGTACGAGGCCCAGGGAGCGCACCTGTAGGTCATCCCGCAGGTTAGAGGAGTGAAAAACAGAACAAAAAGAAAGAGAGACAGGGATTTCTCATGGGTTATGTCTATTTGTGAGGGCAGTGGACATTTACAGAGGCCATACAGAAAGCACATTATGTCCATTTGTGTGTGTGGAAGAAATTCAAAGCTGAATTCTATACTCTCAGACTTACCGATGAGAGCTTTCCCGAGCTGGGGAATCTACTCTTATCGCTCTTTCATTTGCTCTGGAGACGTTTCGTAAGACAAATATAAGTGTACAGTAAAACAAATAAAAATGCAGTATGATAAAGATATAAACAAACGCCCAACAACGCCCAAGGTCATGAGTTTGATTCCCAGCGTATGCATCAACTGAGACAATGTCAAAGTAAGTTTCTTTTTTTTTAATTTAGTTTTTGTTGTTTTTTGTAAGAAAAAATGAAATACTTTTATTAGGGTTAGAAGTGATATTGTTAAAACAAATCTATTTCAAATAAATGCAATTCCTTTGAACATTCTATTGATCAAATAAAAAAGTTTCCGCAAAAATATGAACTGTTTGCAACATTGATAACAACAACAAATGTTTCTTGAGCAGCAAATCAGCATATCAGAATGATTTCCGAAGGATCATGTACCCCATAATGATGCTGAAAATTCAGCTTTGATCACAGGAATAAATGACATTTTACAATATATTAAAATAGAAAACAGTTATTTTAAATTGTAATATTTTTTCACAGTACTGTATATGACTGTATTTTTGATCAATAACATTTCTGGTGAGCAAAAGAGACTTTTTTTTTTTTTTTCAGAATGATTACAAATCTAACCGACCCAAAAACTTTTAAACTGTATTTATGTGTCGGCTAAATGCATAAATAAAATGATAAACTGCAGCATCGATCCAGAAAACAAAAGTACTGCTTCACACTGTGGACATGATGGATATTGTAGCTCTAGACTAAATGTGAGCATGCATTTACTCATCTCACTTGCACTAAAACAAATTCAGTAATCCTCAACAGTGAAATGCAAACTCAGAATATAACACAAACCTCCAACAAGCTCGGTTGAACTGCGTCGGTCACACCGGAGCTTGCGAGCATAGTTGGCTTTGGGAAACACACCTCAGAATTGCAGCTGGAAGGTTTGTTTGAACTGCACCCTCTATTTTACAAGCATGATTTGCATTTCCTTCAGTCTGAGGCGTATTCATTTCACTTTTGGTGTGAAAGAGGGCTTTACATTTCCCAAAAAATAGATTTTTATCATTGAAATTGAAAATTGAAATTTGAAATTGAATTTGTCATCATTGAAATCCGATGCTTCAGTGAGTCTCTATTGACAGCAAGATAATGAACACTTTCAGATGAACAGAAAGATAATAAAACATATTTGAAACAGGTCATGTGACTACAGTGGTTCAATCGCAATATTATAAAGCGACGAGAATACTTTTTGTGCGTCAAAGAAACGAAATAACGTCTTTTCAGCAATATCTAGTGATGGGCGATTTCAAAAAACTGATTCATGAAGCTTTACGAATCTTTTGATTTGAATCAGTGATTCTATTCACATATCAAACTGCCAAAATCACGTGAACTATTGAAATTGTGAATCACTTCTGACGTAACGAAGCCTCGTTTACTGAAATCATGTGACTTTGGTGCTCCGAACCAATGACTTGAAACAAAAGATTCGTAAAGATTCATGAATCAGTGTTTTGAAATTGCCCATAGATGTTGTTGAAAAAAGTCGTTATTTTGTTTTTTTGGCACACAAAAAGTATTCTCGTCGCTTTATAATATTAATGTTGAACACTGTAGTCACATGACCTGTTTTAAATATGATTTCTGTTCATCTGAAAGTGTCAATAGAGACTCACTGAACCATCGGATTTCATCAAAAACATCTTCATTTGTGTTCTGAAGATGAAGGTCTTACGGGTGTAGAACGACATGAGGGAAAGGAATTAATGACTGAATCTACATTTCTGGGTGAGCTAACCTTTTAAAATGAACTTTACCTAAAACTGTGCAATAGCATCACTTTTATTTTTTTACTTCCCAGGACTGATGCATATCAACCAAGCAAAGTTAATACCATCTTAAAATTTTGTCAACAACAACAACAAATATGGTTTCTTGAAGCAGTCTTGCTAAATGAAAGAGATCAGGCCACATCCGGCTTCACTTCAACGGGTTTGGGCCTCGCTAAGCTGAATCTGATGCTACAATCTGGACGATCGGAACATCTGGCTACAACATGCAGTACAGATAAGACCAAGTCAATATACTTTCATACTCCTCTGCCTACTCCCCATCAGCTCCATCATGCCCACCGTTAAGCCATGCTAAACACAGAGTGATCATGCTGCTCTGGGCTTTATACACGTCTGGTGCCAAAGCTAAGCTCAGTTTACTCTACGGCTGCTCACTCACTCACTCTCTTCCTAAGTGCATGTGATGAAGGCTCCCTGCTGCGGGGCTCCGCTGCATTGTCGGACGGCGCCACAGACTGCGGAGTCACAGATGCACAGACAGCGCTTATGACACACATGTGCACGCTAACATAAACACATGCAAAGACAGATGATCAGAATCCACACATTATGTCCATAAACACACACTCATTTAGGCTATCTGCTGTTTCCCAGTCTTATTTACACTACATGTTCCACAAAGAATTTAACAAAGAGGCTCGTCCAGATCCAGTGTCTCATCTACTGGGAATACCTCCTTCCATAGGTCTCGGTAGGCACAAGATAAAGCTTCTTAGTATGCTTACTTTTTGTGCTAGAAAACATATACTTTTACAATGGATCTCAGATAGAGCCCCTTCTGTTAAGATCAGGCACTGAATATCCTTGAAAGTGTTCATTAAATATGTGATAAATGTATAAGTACACTGTACTAATTAATAACTTTTTAATGTTTTTGAAAGATGTCTCCTCTGCTCACCAAGGCTGCATTTATTTGATGAATTTTACAGTAAATATTGTGACATTTTTTTTACAAATTAAAATAGCTGTTTTCTATTTGAATATATTTTAAGATGTAATTTATTCCTGTTACAGAGACACTCAGACAAGGATGGTTAGTTGAATCCAAAGCAGTGTTTCTTGAAAGGTTAGTTTTAAAATGTGTTCCACTACAGATTACAAAATACATGCTTTAAAAAGTCATTTGTAACGTATTTCGTTACATTACTCAAGTTTAGTAACTTCATCTAAATACTTTAGAATACTTTGGAATACAAAAAGTGTGGAACAAACACAAAAAAGGTCATTGCAAGTTTTTATCTCACAATTCTGACTTTTTCCCTCAGAATTGTGTGATATAAAGTTGCAATTGCGAGTTATAAAGTCAGAATTATGAGATATAAACTCACTTACTAAATTCATAATTGCAAGAAAAAAAGTCAGTATTGCAAGTTTATATCTCCCAATTCTGACTTTATAACTTGCAATTGTGAAAATCTCACAAATCTGAGAAAAAGAAGTCAGAATTGTGAAATACAAACTCACAATTGTGAGGGAAAAAAACCAACAAATCGTGAGAAAAAGTTGCAGTGACGAGTGAATTATAAAATGACTCACAAACAACTATCACAAATCAGTCGTGGATCATCAGGTCATGACAGGACAGTTGGGCAATTTTTTGTATAATTTCAGTCATTTTGTCTTGTTCAGGACAGTACTAAATAAAATCAACAACATTTTTTATGATCCCTTTTAAAAGTATTAAAATTTTGATGAAGCTTAACTCCGCCTTTTCAGACTGTCAGAGTCAGAGAATCACCAATTGCTGTTTAAATGACATTAAAACTCAAAGTAATCACTTTGGTAATCTAAAATACTTTTCAGATGTAACTGTAATCTGATTACCACAAGAGTCCAACAGAGGAGGGCGTGAGGGGGACATGGAATCAGGACACAGGACAAGCAGGGCCAGGACAAAGATAAAGTAGGAGGAATCAGGGCGAAGGCAGAGGCAAGAGGAGCCAGAGTGGAATCCCCAGACGCAATCCCAGGAACGAAAGCCCAAGGCAGAGTCAAGGGAGGGAGAGGCCAGTGTTGAGGCTTGGCTGGCAAAAAACCAAGGCTACTAGTGACTGAGACAGAGCCGATGGTAATGGAGACCGGGCGAAGCTGAATCGCTCACGGGATCGGGCGACATCGAAGGTCCTGAAGGGCAGGGTGGAGCAGCAGCAACGAGCAACTGAGTTGGAGCTAAGGTGGACCAAGGCAGAGCTGGAAGGATGGAGGAGCCCATCAGAGCCGAAGGAGTGGAGGGATGAAGTACAGCTGAATGCCCAGATGTCCATGGTACAGGCAGAGCAACGACTGACCAAGGCAAAGCCGGAGCGAGGAAGAAGCCTGGTGGAGTCATAGGACAACGGTCTCGGTGTAGCCGAAGGGGCGAGGAGCCAAGGCGAAGCCGACTGCTCGACAGGCTGAGGTGGCGTTACGGGCCTGGAGGGTCAGGCGGGTCAGGCGGAGACTCATGCAGCTGGTCAGACGTTACTTCAGGCTCGGACTCCGGAATGATCCTTTGCTCTGTCCACAATGCTGGCACTCTGATGCTGGCAGGCTACGACTCTGCATCTGTGGTGGGCACAGGTTTTGCCATCGCTGGGATGATGGCCAGAGCTGGCGCACTGATTTCCGGGGGGACAATTATGGTGGAGTCCAGAATGCCCTCGTCTTGTCATTCAGGCCCGCCCAAAAAAACATTTGCAGACTTGTGTCGTCATAGTGGAGAAGATGTTCCAAATCCAGAAAAGCCCACATGTGCTTCAAGGGACTGGTTTCCTTGAAAGAGCTGTTAGATCCATGCTTAGGTCCGTTATTCTGTCATGGATTGCTTGAAAGTAAACAAGGAGAAATGGATCTAACACGTGTTCACGAGAACACCAAGATGCATGCGTTTTACGTTGCCGTGAGAGCGTTTGATTACCCGTTGGAGATTAATATTATCTAAATAAAGTGGTAAATTATGTTTTTTTGCAAACAAAGCATGCTTCATAAAACTGAGGTTAAACCACTGGATTACATTTATGATGTCTTTACTACCGTTCTGGGGCTTGAAAGTGGTAGTTGCGTAGACCAAGGGTTTTCAACCTTTTAAGGCACGCACCCCCTTACGTTTATCTAATTTCACTTGTGTCCCAAAGATGGACGAAAGTCTTACGGTTTTGGAACGACATGTCATTAAGGTGAGTAATTAATGACGAAATTTAAATTTGTGGGTGAACTAACCCTTTAATCAGGAGAACAAACTAGTTAGAAAGAATCTTAAGCAGATCATTTTGATTAATGGCCCTACAAAAATAACTACAGTAATTCAACAAGGATTCAAATTGAATAAATATTTAGTCACTGAGTTGAGAGAATTTTCAAATATTTTAATATGTTAACATGCCTCTTTGACCACAATTTGATTTTAGTGGCCAGAAAATTATCCTGCAACAGATTTAATTCATTTGTTAGGAAATGTGATTCTTACACAAACTAGATGACTTCAAAAGTGTTGTTCATCAGATTATGGGAGATGTATTAATGGGATAGATCAGGAGGAAGATGGTCAAATATTCTCCAAATAATTAGAGAGCACATTAAAGATTCTAGTAGCAAGTTTAGACATAAATATATTAAAAAAAACATACGCTTCTTTGGATTGGAGAACATACGACTCCTTATGCTTTTGAATCGCTCTCGCGGTACTTTGATGTCATACGCCGATCGGTCTGCGCAGCACCTCGAACAAGCATAATGTTTGCGGATACCATTTAATTAAATGAGAAGTGCTGTAAACTGAATCACACCTGTTGTGCAATGTCTTATAAAACAGCTTTTTTTTGTAAACTCCAAAATTAGCTCAATATAAAAAGAAAGTTTAAGATCAAACATTTCATTAAGAGATAATGAATCCTCTCCTCCACTGACATCCATTCCAAAAAACAGCGTCTGGTCTCCTTCCCTGCGTACTGCAGCATTAGCCGGCGTTTTCCGACTATGGTTGCTGCCTTTGTCATTACTCCAGGCTTCAGAGTCACATGATCCTTCAGAAATCATTCCAATATGCTTATTTGATGCTCAAGAAACATTTCTGATTATTATCAATGTTGAAAACAGCTGTGCTGCTTCATATTTCTGTGGAAACCGTGATAAAAATTTTATTTTGGGTAAGTAAGATTATAAAAATGGATTATGAAATTGATCAAAAGTGACAGTGAAGATTACAAAAGATTTGTTTCAATTAAATTCTGTTAAAAAAATCTGAATCAATTTTTTTCAAAATTAATAATAAGAAATATTTTACGATATTTTATGATTTTTGAATGAACTATCCCTTTATGACCTGCATAACAAGAGAGGACATCTGTGGACAGTAGACGGTACTCCCAGACAGATATGGTGGATGAAAGAAGATGGCATGTGTCGGGCCAGCAGACATAGATGAATGTGACACAGCTGGAGAGGGGAAGGTGAAGACGTGGTTCAGAATAGGAGGATTAGTGGCTCTGTTAGACTCTGGAAGGGGCTCAATTACAGTGTCCCCTGCATCCACAACCCACAGGGCTGAAATTACATGCTCCGGCTGGGTACAGTGCCTCGGTGCTGGGGGTGAGCTGTGATGGATAACCACTGACCCAGGGGTCATGTCTGTCAGATGAAAACCACAGTAGCACAGGGTTCAATGCATGTTGCTATACATAGCGTCATTACATATGTTTAATACATAGACAGACACTGAGTATGTGCATATGTTTTCACATGTTTTCTGTTCCCATATTTCAGTTTAAGGGATAGTTCACCCTAAAATGAAAATTAAGTCATCATTTACTCACCCTGGTGTTGTTCTAATGAGTCTGTCCTTCTTTGTTTTTCCAACCGCAAAAGGAGAAATTTAAAAATGTCCCGTTCGCACTCGTCCATTTAATGGCAGTGAATAGCGACCAGTGTTAAAAAATAATTACTAATTACATCTTTAACAGAGTAATTCGATTACTGTTCTAATACTCTCTGTAACAAATTATTGCATTTCTTATTACTAATTACTTTATAAATCGACCTTGACCGTATATTATCCTTGAACTTACCAAAGTATTTAAAGGGACAAGGTTACATTAAAACATATATTTTAACATTAGACATTCATTTTTGATGTTAAATCCACTATTGTTTTATATAGAATTGTTCTTCAGTCTATACAGTATTTAATGCAATTAAATTAGAAGTAACTAATTAAAACACAGAAAAGTTTCTTTTCAAGGGGAAAGTAATTAAATTACAGTAATGAGTTACGCCCAACACTGATAGCGACCAGCATCATGCTTTAAAAAATGATGCAAAAGTACCACAAAAGTACCGCAACATATGTTATATATCCTACCTGTTCTGTGGGTATACGATCGGGTTTGGTAAAAAAAAAAAAAAAAACAAGAAAAAAAGAAAAAAGAAATTTAATGTATTATTTAATGAAAATCTGACCTTGGCCATTGGTCTTCTGTGCACGGCTACGTGTTCATGAGACTCCATTGGTGCAACAAAAAAGCAAACAAGTTGTGAGAAATCAAGATAAATAAAAAGTTTTCTAGTTTTTCCTGCTCTGAGTCAGAAATCTCCACTTCAGCAGAACTTACATTACATACACCACACTTTACAGTTTTATTCCTGTCAACATTCTGATGGTTTTTACAGAAATCCAAAAAAAAAAGATCCAGTTAAAAATCTCCGGACAGGAACTCTGATTTGAACGCGATAGTTTCTTGTTGCAACAAACACAACGGATCAACAAACTCCTCTGTAAAAACCTTCAGAATATAGATATAAAGGAATAAAACTGTAAAGTGTGGTGTATGTAAGTTCTGCTTAAGTGGAGATTTCTGATTCACTCACTCTTCTAACTCATTTTGAGAAAACGGCCTTTAAAGATATGTACTGTAACTTAAATCTACAGACACAAATAGATAATGCTCAGGTTGGCAACTAAGGGGTCTAAAGTGTGCCAAGAAAACATCCCCCACACCATTACACCACCACCACCAGCCTGCACAGTGGTAACAAGGCATGATGGATCCATGTTCTCATTCTGTTTACGCCAAATTCTGACTCGACCATCTGAATGTCTCAACAGAAATCGAGACTCATCAGACCAGGCAACATTTTTCCAGTCTTCAACTGTCCAATTTTGGTGAGCTCGTGCAAATTGTAGCCTCTTTTTCCAATTAGTAGTGGAGATGAGTGGTACCCGGTTGGGTTTTCTGCTGTTGTAGCCCATCCGCCTCCAGGTTGTGCGTGTTGTGGCTTCACAAATGCTTTGCTGCAGACCTCGGTTGTAACGAGTGGTTATTTCAGTCAAAGTTGCTCTTCTATCAGCTTGAATCAGTCGGCCCATTCTCCTCTGACCTCTAGCATCAACAAGGCATTTTCGCCCACAGGACTGCCGCATACTGGATGTTTTTCCCTTTTCACACCATTCTTTGTAAACCCTAGAAATGGTTGTGCGTGAAAATCCCAGTAACTGAGAACACTGTGAAATACTCAGACCGACCCGTCTGGCACCAACAACCATGCCACTCTCAAAATTGCTTAAATCACCTTTCTTTCCCATTCTGACATTCAGTTTGGAGTTCAGGAGATTGTCTTGACCAGGACCACACCCCTAAATGCATTGAAGCAACTGCCATGTGATTGTTTGATTAGATAATTGCATTAATGAGAAATAGAACCGTTGTTCCTAATAATCCTTTAGGTGAGTGTATTTTTGGCTGTTTTCTTTCTACCAGTCCGAAAAAACAATTTATGAAAAGCCAAAAAGCGCAAAATCTCAGTTGACAGGTGCATGAAGTGCCTGTAGTGTCTCCCCTCCAGAACCATGAATGACTTCCTGATTCAATGATGAATTCATATTCATTGGAATAAATATTGATATAGTGCTCTCCAGTTCGCTTTTGTCAAGTACATGAATAAAAAACTAAAATACTGGGCAGAATAACTAAAAATGAAGCGTAATAAATTGCAATATTTACAGATTAGTGAAGAGCACGAAAATAGCATTGCTTTCTCTCTTACCTTCTCAGTTAGTGACTGGTTAGTTATGTGTTGCAATTCATAATTCAATTTCTGTTTGGATAGATTTTTGTTTTTTTAGGGATCTTTTGCTTTCTCTGCTTCACTTGTTCGTTGTTGTGTAAAATGTTTTTGAATGAGAGAATAATTGTTTTGCAATTAATCGCATAGTAGGTTATTTACTTGTGTTGATTATTTATTATTTTTTCTTAGATAATAAAGATTTGGAAGCTATGAAAGCATTTTGAATGTCGGTGGTTTATTTCGGTCTTAATTTGGTTTCTTAATGTTTTTACAAAATGTTAACTCATCAAGTTATATTATAATTTATAAGTTATACGAGATTGAACATGATGTATGATTTAGTTTAATATAATCTAAATTGAAATTATTTGTATAGCCAATTTGATTATACATAAAAACTTAAGTCAGCAACTGAACTTTATTTTTAAGTTAAAATAAGTGTAGTTTTTTTGTTGTTTATTTGTGTGGACTTTATTAAACACTATTCTCAATATTGGAAGGTTAGTATATTTATATGACACAACTTGTCTTAGATTTCAGAAACTGGAATATTGGCTTAACTCTGTTATGAGAGTCATGCCATAGTGTTGACAGATACATAACTGAAAAATAAGCAGATTCGGTTTCATTTTTAAGTTTAATTTCTTAACCTTTACATGACCAAAAGTGGCTAAAGTTGAAGAAATGCCAATTCTCTGTAGGTTCTTCATGATTCGCAGTAAAGATCTCCCGCTGGCTCACATCATTACACATCGACTGCAGTAAGTGGTCTGATCTGACAGGACTCATCCTGAAGTCTCCTCCGGGCTGGATAAGTGGAAACACACTCAGTCAACACGAACACACACTCCATATGCCTGCGAATGAAACCGCAAAGTCCTGCTGGTGTGTTTGAAAGAGGAGTATTTTGTGTGTTTTCATGAGTGATAGAGTGTGTTTGGCTCAGGAATTGTATGAGCTGAGCATCTGATTAACATTGCAGATGTGTTTAATTTTGGTTTTATATATAACAAGACTTGAAGGATCTCTCTGACCACCACATCAGAACGCAATAATCAGCACTGCCAGCTGACCTGGGGTAAGCCTGATTATACGTTCTATGTGTGCGTGTATCCGAGGGCAGGTCTCATAACACTGGGATGTGGAAGCATTTTATTTGGATAGTCCCTCCAGCGGATCCTCCAATAAATGTCCAACAGACCATCTGTTACATATGCGAAATGTCAGCAGTGATTCTGATGATGAGCTACAGTTCAATATTTACTCAAAGTCATAAAGCAACACCCAGTTTGATATTTTGCAAATGATTTATAAGCTTGTAACTGATGATAACAGAGCTTCCTTGAGCAAAACACATCCGGCTGGCCGGGCTGTATTCTTTTCTCTTCCAGTCAAATGCACCAAACACATGTAGATCATCCGTGAATGCGTTTTGTATTACGAGTCTTGTTTTGCTTGCAATGCGTGGACTCCTCAGGCTGGTTTAAGCAGGGACTCATGGGAAGGCTAAGAGGCCGGGGTTGTGTTCAAATCCTGTTGTGTGTTGCTTGTCATTACAGGTCAACAATGTGTCTTCGCCACTATATACCTTCAGTTTAACTTTACCAGACTGTATAGGACCACTGCACCATATATATTTACATTATCAGTGGAATAATGTAAATATATACATTGCCTCTCTTCTACGCAAATGAGATTTATTATTTTTTTTACATTTACATTTTAGTCATTTAGCAGACGCTTTTATCCAAAGCGACTTACAAGTGAGGAAAACAAACAAGCGATTCTTCATGAATTGGCAAATAACACAGGAAGTGCTCACAATACAAGTTCCATACATTGCTCAGTACCATAAGCTAGAGTAGGAAGGGAAAAGGGAAGGAAAGGTGTTTTTTTTTTTTTTTTTTTTTTTTTATGAGGGGATCAAGTGTTCACGGAAGAGGTGAGTTTTCAGCTGTCTCTTGAATATTGCCAGGGATTCTGCGTTCCTGATGAAAGTAGGGAGATCATTCCACCAGCAGGGAGCAGTGAAGGAGAATGATCTGGAGAGTGATTTTGTGCCTCTCTGTGACGGTACCACAAGCCTACGCTCCTTTAGTGATCGCAGGCTTCTGGTGGGGACGTAGCGTTGTAGCAGTGTGTGGAGGTAGGAAGGTGCAGAGCCTGTGGTGGATCTGTAAGCAAGCATCAGCGCTTTGAACTTGATGCGAGCAGCGAGGGGTAGCCAGTGCAGAGAGATGAAGAGGGGCGTGACGTGGGCTCTCTTAGGCTCGTTGAAGACAAGACGAGCAGCAGCGTTCTGGATCATTTGAAGAGGTTTGATTGCACTTGACGGCAGACCAGCCAGAAGAGCATTGCAGTAGTCAAGCCTTGAAATGACCAGGGCCTGGACCAGCAGTTGTGTTGCGTGCTCAGTCAGGAAGGGACGGATTTTCCTGATGTTGCGTAGTGCAAATCTGCATGACCGCGCCGTCTTTGAGATGTGGTCTCTGAAGGTCAGTTGGTCATCGAAGATAACTCCAAGATTTCTGGCCGACTTAGATGGGGTGATGGTGGTTGTACCAAGCTGTAAGTTGATGTCGTGTTGTAGGGTAGGAGTGGCAGGGAAGACTAAAAGCTCAGTCTTTGCCAGGTTGAGCTGCAGGTGGTGTTCTTCCATCCAGGTGGAGATATCCGCCAGACAGCTTGAGATCCGTGCAGCTACTGTGGAATCATCTGGCTGGAAGGACAGGTAGAGTTGTGTGTCATCAGCATAGCAGTGGTAGGAGAAACCATGTGCCTGTATGATGGGACCCAGTGATGTAGTATAAATGGAGAATAGGAGGGGACCAAGAACTGAACCCTGAGGGACCCCAGTGATCAGTTCATGAGGTTTGGATACCTCCCCTCCCCAGGCAACTCTGAAAGACCTACCTGTGAGATAGGACTCAAACCACTGAAGTGCAGGACCTGAGATACCCAGTGACGAGAGGGTGGACAGAAGAATTTGATGGTTTACGGTGTCGAAGGCAGCAGATAGATCCAGCAGAATGAGAACAGATGATTTGGAACCAGCCTTTGCAATTCGCAGGGATTCCGTAACGGACAGTAGCGCAGTCTCTGTGGAATGCCCGCTCTTGAAACCAGATTGGTTGACATCCAGATGGTTGTTCTGTGTGAGGAAGGATGACACCTGGTTGAAAACAACTCGTTCAAGTGTTTTTGATAAGAATGGTAGGAGAGAGACAGGTCTGTAGTTGTCCATGAGTGATGTGTTTAGCGTGGGTTTTTTTAAGCAGTGGGGTTACTCGAGCCTGCTTGAATGTGGTAGGAAAAGTGCCAGAGTGGAGAGACGAGTTAATAATGTGTGTAAGTGCTGGTAAGAGAGTGGGAGAGATGGCTTGTAGAAGGTGTGAGGGGATGGGGTCTAGAGGGCAGGTGGTGGGATGAGTGGAGAGGAGAAGTTTTGATACTTCCGCCTCCGTGAGAAGGGAGAAGGAAGAGAGAAGAATAGTGGATGAGGAGGGGATGAGTTCCTGTGTGGGTGGTGCAGAGAACTGGCTCCTGATGGCAGATGTCTTGTCGGTGAAGAAATTGGCGAATTGATCAGCAGTTAGAGACGTGGTGGGTGGTGGTGGAGGGGGACAGAGGAGTGCGTTGAATGTCTTGAAGAGTGAGCGTGTGTTTGTAGCGCCGTTGATCTTATCGTGGAAGTATGAGGACTTAGCTGCATGGACTCCCCCAGAAAAAGATGATAGCAGATCTTGGTACAAACCTAGGTCAGATGGGTCTTGTGATTTGCGCCATTTCCTTTCTGCTGCCCTGAGTTTGGTCCGGTCATCACGAAGCGCATCAGATATCCAGGGGTTGGATGGAGTTGCTTGAGCTGGTCTGGATGCCAGAGGACAGATACTGTCTAGAGAAGTAGATAAAGTGGAGCATAACGTGTGTGTTGCAGTATTTACATCCAAAGATGAGAACTGTGTTTGTGTGGGAAGGGAGGATAACACAACAGAGGATAGATGAGAAGGGGAAAGAGAGCGCAGGTTTCTTCTGAAGGAAACATGTGAAGTGGTTGGTGGTGCACAAATAAGTTGCAGATTGAAAGTGATGCAGAAATGGTCAGAGACGTGCAGAGGTGTGACCAGAATGTTGTCAGTGATACAGTTACGTGTGTAGATCAGGTCCAATTGGTTGCCAGATTTGTGGGTGCTTGTAGTGATGAGTCGGCTGAAATCAAATGAAGCTAGGAGAGAGAGGAAGTCAGAAGCATAAGGTTTATCGAGGTGAATGTTGAAGTCGCCCAGTAGTACAAGTGGACTACCATCGTCTGGGAATGAGGACAGCAGCATGTCCAATTCCTCGACAAAGGTACCCAATTGACCTGGGGGGCGGTAGATGAGAACAAGATGAATTTTGACAGGGTATGTAATTGTAATGGCATGTGATTCAAACAAATAGTTGCTGTATAGAGCAGGGTGAGCAAAGTATTTCCAATTATTGGAAATGAGAAAACCTGTGCCCCCTCCTCTTCCTGACTGTCGAGGGGTATGAGTAAAGGTGTAGTTGTTAGAAAGAGCAGCGGCGGTTGAGGAGTCCTCTGGACGAATCCATGTCTCAGTCAAGCCTAAGATATTGAGAAAAGAGTTAGTGGCAAAGGCTGGAATGAAGTCAGCTTTGTTAACAGCTGACTGACAGTTCCATAGGCCTACAGAAACAGATAGAGGTTGGTTAGGAGAGGAGTAAATCGGACGCAGGTTAGTAGTGTTGCGCTGCCTTCTACGGGTGGTAGTGGAGCGTGTACGAGTGACAACAGGAATATATTGAAAGCACATGTTGAGTATGGTAGCAAAGAAAAATGGGGGGGGGGGATACTTAAGTGTCCTGTCGGTGTCCTTGCTCGGTGGAGTCGCGCAGGTAGAGTCGCAGGTCTTTACCCAAGTCGGTCTTCACACAAGGAGGCTGAACACAAGGAGGCTGAACGCTTCCGCTAACGCTTCCGCGCAAGCGCGGACACACTGACTAAATAGCTTGACTAATAACGTATAAGTGAAAACAGCTGGGCCCGCCCTAACAATTAGCTCAGCAAAAGAGTTTCGCCGTGAATGGGCCAAATCGAAACTACTGCAGGAAGCGCACGTACAGCACTTAAGTTCACAGCCCAGCAATGCCAAAAAACTAACAACCGCTACAGTTCTTCTAAATGGCAGCGAATACAATTACCAACAGATACAAATCCAAGCGAAAACATACAAATAAGCAAAGAATCGAAACGAATCCTTCCTAGCAGCAAATAATAACTTCGCAATAGAGCCAAAACGGGTATTAGGTAAACACTCACGCGCTCTCGCCGTCTTCAGTGATCTCACTGAATTATAGGATCATAGAATCAAAACATCATTCTTATTCCAGCTCTGACATTGTAATCATCTCATACTCTACTGCATTATTGTTCACCCTATCTTATGCATTTTACTATTAACCTTTTGTTCATTGCCATAATACCTCAGCATCAGATTTTTTTAAAAAATTTTTTAGAAGTTTGCATATGTGTTTTAGTTGATTATTATATTGGAGTTCATACTCAAGAAGGAAACAAAAAATACAATATGAACAAATATGCATGCCTCAAAAGCCTGATGATCATACTTGATATTCACATTTTAACATGATTTTTCTAATAAATGATGGATAATCAAATTGCTTCAGTCCAGAACTGGTAACTGAAATAATACTATCGATATAAAAGCTATTCTCAAAAATCAGTAAATATTTCACAGCAAAAATATACGTGACCCAAGACCTGAGGGGGGACGCTTGTATAATTACACTAAAAGGCCTTTTACTTGCTAAAAAAGTATATGGCATGCAGTAGATTGTGTACAATAGGTTTTTCAGCAAAGTTTTGATCATATTGATTATTTAAAGGCCTTAGATTTGAGCATTACCGGTAAATATGATACAGTAGGGCTTTACATGGATGATATTTTGCTTCTTATTTCACATAATTTGTAACATTTGCTATTAAGTTCTCCTTATGTTTTCATTAACAGGGGCAGTCCAGTTTTTTGTACCCTTGCTTCACATTTGTTACTGTAATTTTTATGTAATATTAAATTACTGTTAAATTACATAAAAATTACAGTAAAAAATGAAGCAGGGGTACAAAAAACTGGATTGCCCCTGTTAATGAAAACAACCACTGAAAAACAACGTTTTTTCAACTTACATCTATCTATCTATCTATCTATCTATCTATCTATCTATCTATCTATCTATCTATCTATCTATCTATCCAACTGTATATATACAAACATTATAATGACTTGCACAATGACAATAAAGATTCAGATTCTCTTGTTTTGTGATGCCAGGTTACGATTTGGTAAAATATAATGATAATGGTGATTGAATAATTTTTTTTTTCCAGAATTGTTCATTATAACAACATGTACTTAATTGTTCTTGTGGACAATTTGGTTATAATACCTTTTATTAGTATTTCTTAACAAATAGGCTTCAAAACTGGAGTTTTTCTTTAGAAGCAGGACAGAAAGAGGTACCTAAAAGAGTGACTTACACTATATATGCAGTTATTATAACTGATACAATGTTATGGAACAAATGGCAGCATAAAACTAACAACTGGATTTCTGTGTAAATATTCCCAGGCATTCTCCGTGAACGATTGACCTATGAAGTATGTATCTTGCAAGTCTAGCTTGTTTTCCGATGTATGCAGCGGCATTTAGACTCGTGCATGTGTGTGTTTGGAGACAAGTGTGTGTGAACGCTGGAGAATCACTTATTTTCTGCATTCCTGTGGCCGACTGCAGTGAGGAAGTATTGCTGGGAAATTGAGAGTGTGTAGACACACAGTAGCCAGTCTGATTCTCACCCTACTGACACCACACTGCCCTCCTTTGACACCGGACAGGACATGCCTCATCTCTGTGTGAGTGATTGAGACAGCCAAAATAAGAGACTCATATAAGAGAGAATGTAGTTCAACTATAGTTTGTAAGAATTATCCCAACAATTGTTACCATTCTCATCAGAACACTTCAATCCAATGATCTCTAATTTTTGTTCTTGCTGAGTAAACACTTTTTACCAGATGAATGCAGTGTTTACTGAACCAAATCATTGAATGGAGAAGTTATTTTCTGAATTTATCAGAACATTTTATGACATTTTGTTTTTAAATGTCACGGGTCTTAGAATCCAAAGAGACATGAAAGAGGAAATCTCACAAATTGTCCTTTAATAGGATACTTGAGTACTCCGGAAGATAGCAGATGACTTACAACACGACTAACATAAACAATGGCTGACAAAGAACTGAAGTATTTCTACAACAGGGAAACAAAATGACTAATCATATAAATTGAGAAACTAGGTCAAGACAGACAAACTAAGAACAAAGAAAACTGATGAAAACAAACTGAAAGTCCATAAACATGACAGTACTCTCCCCTCCCAGAAGGTGCGTTCTCGCACCGTATCTGAACATACCACTGCGGTGGAAGGGGGCTTTGGAGGACGTGGAGCCGGTGATGGACAGGGACCTGAAGGAGTCAATGGAAACAGATACAAAGGTGGAGCAGACAGTGGGAGGAACCAAGGTGGAGTTTTGACTGTCGGAACCCAGGGAGTGACTTACGGAGACAGAACCAGGGTGCATGGGGTATCCTGCGGAGAAGAGAGGCTGACGGACCTGGGTGACATCCATGAACCGGAAGCCTAAGGTAGAGCTGCTGGCTTGCAGGAACGAGGCACAGACGTGGGCTCGGCAGACTCGGTTGATGATGGAGGGAGTAGAGAGGAGCGAAAGAGGAGCCTGGTGGACCTGAAGGGGTGGAGGGTGGAGGGTGGAGCGACAGCCGGAGACCCAGAAGTCCGTGGTGGAGGCAGAGTGACGACTGACAGAGTTCGATCTAGATGTACGAAGGGAGCCCGGAGGAGTCCCAGGGCTGGAGGACCACGGTGGAGTTGAGGGAGTGCAGAGCAGGGGCAGAGCCGACGAGCTGACAGGTTGAGGTGGAAATATGGGCCTGCAGGCCTGATGTGAACCTCACATCGAGATGGTAGATGAGAGATCCGAGGTGGAACCAAATTGCTGCATGGAGCAAGAAGTGGGTACAGAGCAGTGCGACACCAGAGGCTCTGACGGATCCAGAGAAGTGGACAAAACCAGCGGAGGACATTGGAGGAGGATTTCTGGATGGAACCGGAGCATCGCGATGGCTATACGGAACCGGGGAGGAAGGTGAAGACTCAAGGGAGGGAACTGGTTCCACGGACCACATCAGGCAGTGGTCCGCTCCTGGCTCTGCGATAGACTGGACAGCTTGCTTTGGCTCGGGGACGATCCAGTCAGCCTCGCTGATGTTATAACGGTGAATCGGCCTGCTGTACCCTCCATCACTAGTATACCACCAACGCCCTATTTCTCACATGTGAGGAGCTTCTGCAAGACTGGTAAGTCCATCTTAAAACTTCTTGTTATGTCGGTCACCCTGTCACAGGTCCTAGAATCCAAAGAGACATGAATCAGGAAATCTCACAAAATAGTCCTTTAATAGCAAACTTGAATACTCAGGAAGATAGCAGATAACTGAAACACGACTAACATAGACGATGACCGACAAAGAACTGAATTATTAAGTATTTATACACCAGGGAAATGAAAGCTCTGGCACAAGTTTTGCCGGGAAGACTCAAATGTTACGTCACTATGAATTTAGATCTAACCAATCATTATCTAACACTTGGAGTATATAAGATCGGTACTTACACGTCTGAGTTCGCAGATGCTGACGTCAACCTTTACCTCCATCCTCCCCACCACCACCTGGATGATCCCTGTCCATACCTCCCGGGGGCCGGCTACGCCCCTGCCTTCATCTTTCGTCAGGAAATGCAGAGTCCGCAACCCTCAGGATGTAAGCATATGGATGGGGCCTACGCCAAAGAACTTTCTCTTACTATATTTTGCTTACTGATTGTTCATTGTTAGGTTATCTTGCCTCCCGAGTCTTTCTGGTAGAAATGTGTGTGTGTGTTATGCATATTTCAGAATGATCACTGTCAATGATAATTCTCACTTATACAGCAAACTAATTAAATCATTTAAATTGATTATTTTTAAAAATAATTGGTCACTGTTCCAAAATAAACCCCAGACAGGAGATCAGGACGAGAGATTAGAACAGAATGGAGTGATACAAGCATATCTGCAAACAATTTACACTGTTTCTTGTTCACAGCTCCAGTGCATTTGCTCACCAGTTTATCATTTTTATGGCTACATAGAGATTTGAGCAGAGGCAAGCAAATAGAGAAGAAACCCCAAAGCAAACAGTGATTCATCCAGCTCCCGTGAGTGTTTATGAAGCATGTCTGTGAGAGCACTGAGGGGCTTCCGAGACCACGCCAGTCATTGTCCAACTAACTCACCATCTGCACAAGGATCTGCTGTGCTGCTTGAGGACATGTATGTTAAATCATCACTATGGAATTATGGGATTGATATGGCATTTACGTGGACAGGGTGCAAATTATGTGGTTTGATCCCCCTATTTAAGGCTTGAACCTCCTAAATGGAAATCAAAACAAAAGGTTAGAGGGGTACAGGTTTTGAGTTTAAAGGATATTTTATACAATAAACAATTTTGTTGTACTACCAAAGAAAATCTGAGATCTGAAGCTAAACCAGTTGAGAATCACCGACCTAACAGACAAACAGTGTTGACTGCTGTAAATTTGAATGGTATGCATAAAATCTGAGGGCGTCACAGTCCCATTTCCTATGTGTCGCAAAGGCTTAGTTTGACTAAAGGGTCTGGAAACGCATGAGAGTGAAAGCATGTGTGTGTGCTTGTGATCTGTCCGACGACTCAAACTGCCTCTGACATCGCCAAGTCCGCTTTGGCAGACAGAGCAGAGAGAGAGAGAGAGAGAGGCATGCTGAGAACACACGTTGGTGCTGTTTTTGATAGGCCGTGGAGAGATTGTACTCATTGATTGGAGCAGCGTTTTGATGATTCATTGGATGTCAGTGAGGTGAAGACTGAGGAGAGGCCTTCACAGCGTTTCTGAGCCAAGAATGACTCGTCAGGGCATTTACATGAAGTGTCATGAAACCACCAATTCCAGCACGAGTTAGTTCTCACCATAATTTTGAAACGGAACAAATTGTTTTCACTCCAGCCATACGGTCACCATATGGCACTTTGCCAACCACATTATTCTCTCTGCTCACAACAGCAGTGAAAACGATCTAATTTTAGAAAAAATTGACAATTGGAAAAAGCATAGCAAAGCTCGCTCAAATAAAACAATTTCATTTCAAATGTACAATTTTTATATACAATTTCTGAACCATTTATAACCTGTTTTCATTAAATATGAAAATGCCACTAGATAACACTAAACAGCCCTGAGAAATGTGATGTTGCTATTTAAACGATACGATTCATCATAAGAACTTTGGCAGCACAAAAATACTAAAACTACATTAAAAAGTACTATAAAACAATGAAAAACGTCACAATGAAAGCCAAAGTAACACTGATGAAAATAAAATTCAGCACATCAGCCTTCGTATTGTGCCTTTTTATTCAAATGGCTGGGGATTTTTGACATATTTGTAGTTCATGTCATTTCCAATTGTCATATTCTGGAAGAAAGTAGTAAGTTAGCGGATGGTGCATATAGCACACACACATTTGCATGTTAACGCCAAAAACAAAAAAAAGAGTATGCCTGATGTAATCAGTATGGATTAGCTTTATCAAAATACACACACACAAACTTTTAGAAACTCATACCACATGCCGTCACAGATGACATTTCTCCCTGTTTTCCTGCACTGAAGGTCATGACAGGGTCGGTCCAGCTCCAGGAAGTAGGGAGTGGAGGGACCCAGCAGGGCTGCTGAACTCCTGCTGTCTGTATGGGCCAAGGGGGTCAAAGGTTGCAAAGACACAACAGGAGAGCACTCAGTCCTGACTCCAAGCTACAAAGAGCCTCTCGTAGCTCAGGCAGAAAGACAGGCCCTCCATCCGTCAACACTTCACTCACAATTTCTCATACATCAAGTCAAGTCACCTTTATTTATACAGCGCTTTATACAACTCAGATTGCAGCTTCACAGTAACAAGCAGGGAAATGCCAGAATCAGCGATACAAGTTTCATCTTACAAGTTGCTATAAAGCAGCTCTACAGAATACAACAGAGCCATTATTCAGCTGAAGTCGGTTGAGTGTTGATTCAGTTCAGTTCAATAACTGTGTACATCAATTATGAAACAAGTTCAATTCAGCTACAAAGCAGCTCTACACAAGATAATAGAGTTGCTATTCAACCATCAATTCGATGTTGATTCCATACAGTGCCGATTCAGAAGCTCTACAGTAGTGCCATTATTCATTCATTCATTATTCAAGTTTTGTACTCATCTTATAGTGTCAGTGCAGTCAAATCGATAGTATTGCTGAATATTAAATGTCTTATGAAGCTGAACTAAGTAAGCTAAAGGTGACTGTGCAAGAAACCCAAATTAAATCCCAAAGAAAAAACCTTGGGAGAAACTAGGCTGAGTCTGGGAGACAGTACTCCTCTGCCCAAATGAACGAACATGGTATGACTTTGAATGATTTTTGCATTGTATAATGTTTTTTTAGTAGATGCAACCTGGTCTCATGGAAAGATGTTTTCGCGAGTCACCAAAACACGTACCAATACGTACATATCGCTGCAGTTTCCAACAGAAATGAACACTAGAGGCAGTAAAATAGCACTTTTAATCTTTTTCACCCTGTTCTGATTACAGGGTCAGATTATGGATTGATAAAGACTCCTTATGTTACGTTATGAGTTCAAAATGCTCGCATGATTTGTAAACAAATACATTTTGGACTTTGCATCGTTTAACCAGCTCCATATCTTTCGCTTTTCTGGCATAACAAGGTAGTTCAGCTGATACAGAATTGTACTTAGGATGGGGAAGCATTAGAATCCTGGGTAAAAACGAGTCACGGTAAAAGAGCTCAAAAACGAGAGATGCTTTTTATTTGACATTTGCTTTTGTTAACACTATCGGATGGTACGTTACTTTAAAACGTAATGGACGCTACGTTTTAAAATACACCCTTTTAGTGCCACTCACCGGACACATTTTTAGATCAGAAATGTGGTGATTTGTATAAAAAACCAATGCCATAAAAACATACCCTATTCACGTTTATCTGTTCCGTATGGAGCCCTAGACATGACATGCAGGAAAAAAACTGCAGGATAAATCGTGCGCACAATTTACCAATTCGTTCCCTCAATTAACTAAAACGTGCGCATGATTTACTATTTAATTCCCTCGATTTACTAAAATGTGACACAATTTAGATTTATAAATTTATTTATTTAGAATCAGATTCATAAATCGAGGGAATGACCTAGCCTAGTGACCTCCCTGGCCTAGTGGTGAGGGAGTTGGACTTGTAATCTGAAGGTTGCTGGTTCGATTCCCACGCCGGCAGGAATTGAAAGTGGGGATTGTGAATAAACAGCACTCTCTCCACCTTCAATACCACGACTAAAGTGCCCTTGAGCAAGACACCTAACCCCTAATTGCTCCCCTTGTAAGTCGCTTTGGATAAAAGCGTCTGCTAAATGATGAAAAATGAAAAAAATGAAAAATGAATGAAATGGTAAATCGTCCGTACGATTTATTTATTTTTCCTTCCATGTCATGTGCGGGACTCCATAGTTTCGGCAAAAAAAACCACGCTTTTAGTGCCACTCAGTGGACATTTCACATTGAAACTGCAGTGAAATGTATGTATTGGTGTATACAGGTGCTGGTCATATAATTAGAATATCATAAAAAAGATTTATTTCACTCATTCCATTCAAAAAGTGAAACTTGTATATTATATTCATTCATTACACACAGACTGATATATTTCAGATGTTTATTTCTTTTCATTTTGATCATTATAACAGCTAACTAAGGAAAATCCCAAATTCAGTATCTCAGAAAATTAGAATATTATTAAGACCAATACAAAGAAAGGATTTTGATAAATCTTGGCCAACTCAAAAGCATGAATATGAAAAGTATGAGCATGTTCAGCACTCAATACTTAGTTGGGGCTCCTTTTGCCTGAATTACTGCAGCAATGCGGCGTGGCATGGAGTCGATCAGTCTGTGGCACTGCTCAGGTTGCTCTGATAGTGGCCTTCAGCTCTTCTGCATTGTTGGGTCTGGCATATCACATCTTCCTCTTCACAATACTCCATAGATTTTCTATGAGGTTAAGGTCAGGCGAGTTTGCTGGCCAATTAAGAACAGGGATACCATGGTCCTTAAACCAGGTACTGGTTGCTTTGGCACTGTGTGCAGGTGCCAAGTCCTATTGGAAAATGAAAACTGCATCTCCATAAAGTCGATCAGCCGCAAGAAACATAAAGTGCTCTAAAACTTCCTGGTAAACGGCTGCGTTGACTTTGGACCTCAAAAAACACAGTGGATCAACACCAGCAGAGGACATGGCACCCCAAACCATCACTGACTGTGGAAACTTTACACTGGACCTCAAGCAACGTGGATTGTGTGCCTCTCCTCTCTTCCTCCAGACTCTGGGACCCTGGTTTCCAAAGGAAATGCAAAATTTACTTTCATCAGAGAACATAACTTTGACCACTCAGCAGCAGTCCAGTCCTTTTTGTCTTTAGCCCAGGCGAGACTGTTGTCCAAGAGTGGCTCGACAAAAGGAATGCGACAGCTGTAACCCATGTCTTGCATACGTCTGTGTGTAGTGGCTCTTGAAGCACTGACTCCAGCTGCAGTCCACTCTTTGTGAATCTCCCCCACATTTTTGAATGGGTTTTGTTTCACAATCCTCTCCAGGGTGTGGTTATCCCTATTGCTTGTTCACTTTTTTTCTACCACATCTTTTCCTTCCCTTCGCCTCTCTATTAATGTGATTGGACACAGAGCTCTGTGAACAGCCAGCCTCTTTTGCAATGACCTTTTGTGTCTTTCCCTCCTTGTCCAAGGTGTCAATGGTCGTCTTTTGGACAACTGTCAAGTTAGCAGTCTTCCCCATGATTGTGTAGCCTACAGAACTAGACTGAGAGACCATTTAAAGGCCTTTGCTAGTGTTTTGAGTTCATTAGCTGATTAGAGTGTGGCACCAGGTGTCTTCAATATTGAACCTTTTCACAATATTTCAATTTTCTGAGATACTGAATTTGGGATTTTCCTTAGTTGTCAGTTATAATCATCAAAATTAAAAGAAAAAAGACTGAAATATATCAGTCTGTGTGTAATGAGTGAATATAATATACAAGTTTCACTTTTTGAATGGAATGAGTGAAATAAATCAACTTTTTGATGATATTCTAATTATATGACAAGGACCTGTATTTTGGCGACGCACGAAAACATTCCCACAGGTACGTTTGCCTAATGAGACCAGGTTGCGTAGAGGACATATACATCAACATAAAAGGACTAACTCTGCGGACTTCACCTGTTTGGAGTAACCTACACTTTTTATTAATAAAATATGACAGCTAACTCACTCTAGCTGCTTCCAGTAATGTTCAAAGTAAGAGTCAGGTTTTCATCATCGCTTTTGTTATTTGTTTCTGAATTCAGAGGTGGCAAAGTCCAGAGCCTCTGACCCAGCTAACCATGTTTGGTCTCCTCGGCCAGCACAGAGGGAGCTCGAAAAGAAACATTCCCTCTCTAATCCCCAAACACTTCCCTAAACGTTTCAACAGCGTTGTGTGCAGGCTCTTAATGGGATTGGCTGGCGGGAGGTTTAATGTATGGCCTCTGCTAAAGCTATCAGTGTGAGTACTGGTGCGGTTTGGGCCCACTAAGCAGATAAGTGTAAATATGAAAGCAAGAAAGGAAACCAAATCCTAGCTTTAATACTCGCACCATCCTGGCTCCAGCCTATAGGATGACTAGATGTCTCAGTTTACCCTGACTGAATGTGAGTGAAATCTGTAAATAGGTCAATAAATTTATATGTTAACATGTTAATAACACGTTAATAACACGTTAATAACATGTTAATAACACATTAACAGAGCGAGATGATGTTGACAGTGACAGAAACATCACTATATGTTACTATACACTACACTATATACAACACACTGTATTAAATGCACAGCTAAATGTGACATTTATTTTAATGGGTTTATGATTGGTTAAGATTATTTTAAATTCACTTCTAATTAAGTTCACAGTTCATGTTGAAAAGCTATGATTACTCATTCATACCCAGAAATTTTATAAAAAAATCCATTTAATAGAGTCATCAGTAGCAGTATTATCATCGGTAATACTGGCTTTCAAAAGATGCTATTAAATAAATGTTTAAAAATACAGACTTAATGTTTTTACGTTCATTTGGAGACTCAATGTGGAAATAATATGTTTTACAAATTTTAATGTTAGATGTGATTAATCTTGATTAATTCAAAAAAGGTTGATTAATTAGTTGTTGTTTTTTTTTAATCAATTGACAGCACTAGTTAATATGGATTCAACTGTTAGATCACAGACATACACAAACAAACTGACAAATATAGAAATACTTGGCAGGCAAAATTGCATGTGCAAATTTCTGTACATGAACACGTTGAGCAATCGCAAACCTCAGTACACAAAGGGAGCGGTAAGGTTACCTTCAAATAACTGTGGTTTTAAAGAAAGATCTACGTATAAACAAAGTTTGACTACTTGTTCAGTTGATTTGCCTATACTTCATAACATCTTTCAGCAAATCAGCTTGCAATCTATCTGCTTGTCACAAGAACATCACACATTTTCTGATGCTCCATGTTTTCATCTCAGCACAAGCAGCTTCTCATGTTTTATAGCTGGCTGTGCTTTTTTCTTCAAAAATTCAAGTGAGCCTTTAAAAGCAGAAGAAAATATCTTTATAACTCTCGCTTTATTTTCACCCTCTCAATATCCGCCTACTTTACACGTCGTGCTATGACAGCTTTGTCTATGAGGAAGTGAACCTCTTCATTCACACAATTAAAACTAAATGAGACTCATGTGAAACATCAGATGTTTCTCGATTTCACAGTCAATAAAAATTTCAAAGACGGCCTGATGGGCATCATCAAAGACATTTGTTGGAATTGTCTTTGCAAAAGTTTATTTATAGTTAGTCTATTTTATAGTTTATTATTTGCACATGTTTTTAAAGTCTTGCCAATTTAAACACTTAAATGATTTTATATCATTATCTTGGTGAGTATTAATATAAACACATTTTTGTGGCGAACATAAATAGTTGAGAGTAAATCAGATGTGTATTAAGATATTGGGACAGTTTGAACTGGATATAGTGTCTGCTTCTGTCACAAACACAAATCACTCACTGCTATGAATAACTTTTGTAGCTATAATAAGGATTAATCATATATTTAACTCATACAGTGAAGACTGAGGTGTTTTATTTTAAATTTCATTTTAATAGCACAGCATCTCTGAAGTATACTTTATTCATTTTTATAGTATTATTTACATGAAAATTGCTTAGTTACATCTGAAAAACTGTTTATGAAAAACTATTATGCTGTTGTATTTATGTATGTTATTTGTTATTTAATAATGTCTGAACTTTATATAGTTAGGCTGCAGTATTGAAATTAAATTACCATTTCAATGAAACCTAAAATTGAGGTGTAATAACTTTACTCAAATAAGTTGTAATAACTTTATTCAATTTGGCAGGACAAGTTTAAACCTGATTATTTTTGGAGGCATTTAACTCTTTCCCTGCCATTGACGAGATTTTCCATCATTTATGACACAATGCTTCCTCAACATTTGATGAGTTTTTCTGGCAATCCGTGTTTTCTCACTGTTTTTATGCAATTACGGATCTTCTGAAGTAGTGGAGCATCCTAAAACAAGTGAAGAAGATCTGCCTAAACCAGGAGTGGATAGACGATGTTTACGCACAAGCAGGGTCAGGGGAATAAAAGTAACTTTGTTACATAATTAAAATACAAAATTTGAGTAACTGTATTCCATTACAGTTACATTTTAAATGGGTGGTAATCAGATTACAGTTACATCTGAAAAGTATTTTAGATTACCAAAGTGATTACTTTGAGTTTTAATGTCATTTAAACAGCGATTGGTGATTCTCTGACTCTGACCGTCTGAAAAAGAGGAGTTCAGTTTCATGTTTTCCACTGTTTTCATGTTTTGTGAGTCATTTTATAATTCACTCGTCACTGCAACTTTTTCTCACAATTTGTTTTTTTTCTCCTCACAATTGTGAGTTTGCATTTCACAATTCTGACTTCTTTTTCTCAGAATTGCGAGATTTAAACTCACAATTGCAAGTTATAAAGTCAGAATTGGGAGATATAAACTTGCAATGCTGACTTTTTTTCTTGCAATTGTGAATTTAGTATGTGAGTTAAATGTGATAATTCGGACTTTTCTCAATATTGTGAGTTTATATCTCATAATTCTGACTTTATAACTCCCAATTGCAACTTTATATCACGCAATTCTGAGGGAAAAAGTCAGAATTGTGAGATAAAACGATGAGATTGTGTTTGTTCCACACTTATTAGTATTCCAAAGTATTCTAAAGTATTTAGATGAAGTTACTAAACTTGAGTAATGTAACGAAATACGTTACAAATGACTTTTTAAAGCATGTATTTTGTAATCTGTACTGAAATACATTTTAAATGTGCACAAGTAATCTAACGTGATAATCAAAGATTCAGCAGCATATAAATCAAAACCACCTTACGTTACTGAATGAAACATCAAATCCACGAATTGTGCAAGATTTGAGGGTATTGATGCATATGATCTACTCAGTATATGCTTTGATCATCGTTCTGAATCCGACCTGATTAAAGTCTTTGATGAAAACATGATTTTCTCAGCTTTTTGATCAAAAATGCTGCTGCTGACTGGCAACTTTTTAAGAGTTAAAAGTATGAAGTAGCACGCAATATATACCATGAAATATTTCCCCTGTCTGCTGCCTGTCAAAGGTCGTTAGCCAAGGGTTTAGAACTATGCACATTCTTGTCATGATGTAATTTTTCCCGAAGCTCCAAAGTGATTAGTCACGTGGTGTTTCCAGCTCAGTAGACTGGCTCAAAAACGTCCATGCCCTGAGCGCCCATACAGCCACAAAGCTTCTTTCTGCCACTGAATGAAAAATAAAAAAGGCAACTTTTTATCTCATCTGACTTTTTTTTCTCAGAATTGCACGATATAAACTCATTATAAAGTCAGAATTGTGAGATATAAACTGTGAGGGGAAAATGTTGCGAGATATACACCAGAGAAAAGTCGCAATTATCTTTTTTTATAATTCTGTGGTGGAAACAAGCTTCCATAGCTGACGGCCGTGGACTACAAAGCTTAGATTTTGAGTATGATAGCGTCCTGAAGAAGAGTGACACAGTGACGCACTCGTCCTCCGCACCTGATCATGATGCTGCAGTCTAATGTGAGTGCACTTAGCATGTGGCCCTGCTGCCCCTGTTTTCCACTTCAAAGCTCACAGGCATGTGAATGCTCAGACACAGAGCGCTTTTCTATTGCTTAACTTCTGTTGGGAAACTTAATCTCTCATGAGGGGGGTCTGTCCTCACCCTCTTCTACCTCCCCGAGAGACACAATGCTAAACAGCACAGCACCACTGCCCTCTACCCAGAGGTCTTTAAAGAGCAGCACAGGTGCACTGCCCAGCTATTATTATTATAAAAGCTATTTATCTTCTGTAATCAGAGATTTTGTCCTAACAAGTCATGACCATGGCAAGTGATGAGCAACAAGACATTTAGTCAATGATTTAAAAAAAAATATATATATATTTCTGCAGTGTTGCACATAAATAAATCAACAAATAATTTTTTAAACATCTTTGTAAACCTGTATTTTTATATTTTTTTATGTATTTAATTATTTATTTTGTTTACATTCTGTGTTTGTATGCCAGGGCCGGGATGGTCTGGGGTGGGAAAAAAAAAAAAAAAAAAAAAAAAAAAACTCAATAAACATTTGTTAACAGACAAATAAAAATAAATAAATAGCCAATAGGATTTTGAAACATCACATTGCCCCGTGAAAATGCTAATGGACCCAAATTTGACATCTTTTAAAAGTAATGCATCACAAAATTGTATTACTCCCTAAAAAAGTAACTAATTGCGTTACATTACTTTTGCGTTATTTCAACTGGGCGGGGCTTGTTTGCTTTTGTTTTTTCATTTTTTAAGCAAATGTTAAGGCCCTTTCACACCAACAATGAAATAAATAAGCCTCGGGCTGAAGGGAAATCATATTTACGCCTGTACAATACACCTTAATTTTGAGGAATACTGTGGGTTTCATGCAATTGAGATGAGTAAATACATACATAATGAACTTTATTTCTCTAACACTTTATTTCTCTCAACATGGTGACAGGAGAGCCGTCAGTCAATAAATGTGAATAAATAACTTGCGTTACTCATTTGAAAAAGTAACTTAGATATTTTGCTGTGAATCAAAAAAGTAATGCGTTACTTTACTAGTTACTTGGAAAAGTAATCTGATTACATAACTCAAGTTACTTTTAATGCGTTACCCCAACACTGGTGACCACCTTACTCAATCTCTCAATTCCCCCCCCCCCTTTTTTTTTTGCAAAGCCATAGAAACTGTATTGTGTATTTTTTATTTTGCTATCGGAGCAAATGGTAACGCAAACAATCATATTTCACCACTAGACATTTCCCCAACACTGATGACTTTTGCTTCTGAGAACTTTGGAAATGTGAAAAAGGTCCATGCAAAAGATGGTAAATATATGAGCTAAAGGTAATTTTTTTTTTTTTTTTTTTTTTTTTTTGTCAATGTGTAGGAGTTGACTAGCATTTAAATAGCTTCAAAGCTATCTAAGACACTATTTATTTTAAATGTTAACTCTTTCCCTACCTTTAACGGAATTTTTTGTCATTTATGAAGCAACACTTCCTGGCCACTGATGGAATTTTCCGGCTTTCTATGACATCTTCTGAAAGAGTAGAGAATCTCCGGATCAAAACACAGGCGAAAACAAGCAGAAACAAGTGATAGCATATGTAAGAGATGCAAAATAACGCCATCCTGCTCAAAATGTTGCTTTTTTAAAACTTACCCATATTCAGGTGTTGATATATATATAAAAAATGCATTAAGCTTGAATAAAACAGTGTGTTCGTTCTTTTGATAGATTGCATGTTCAGGTATTCATTCAACAAAATATTCTGGGGGGGCCATGAAACTTCTGTGAAAATGATCAAAAATGCTGATTGGCTGCTATTATGTTATTGCAAACTCCTCACATCACGTATAGAACAACTCTAACTCAGTAACTCAGTTTTCTCACTATTTGTTTAATTCTTTCCTGAGCAGTTTCTTTACAAACACGTATTAAATTTCCTCTTAATTAAGCTGTCATGACAGAGATTACGGTGATGATTTCCACTTCAGAACTGGAATTCCAAGTGGCAGTAAAGCAACTGCTGTGAGCTTTACCCACAAATCCATCATCTCTCTGCTATAGTCATCAGCCATTTTTCACATTTTTCCTTGAAACAAAATGGATGCTTCACTGGTGCCATTTGGGATCAACAGCTCTGAAGAGAAATGATCCCTCAGCTGTGAAGCCCGAGTTTGGGGAATTTTTCATCACGAGTCCATGGTCTGTTTTTCCCTCATTCACGTTCAATTTGAGGCTCATTGAATCCAGCTGAGTCCAACCATGAGGCTTATTTAGAGGCAGCCAGAAGATGAGCTACACCAGACAACCTGGCATCAGTCTTTCTACATGCATTAGTCAGGCAAAATGGGTCACCAGGTGTGTGCTGACGTAGCTGACAATTCATTCACTAGAAACTGCCATTTTTGTGGCTGACGAGCTTTGTTGACTCACACATTCTGTCTTCCATCTAAAGTCTTCCTGCCTTAAATCCCTCTGTTATTAAAACATTATTAGATTAGAAAGTGTCTGGCCTTGCGCTGACACCCTGCCTGCTATCTCCACATCACAAGCTGGACAAACAATGAAAGATTGATATTCGGTATGTATAGAGAGGTTTAAATCATTCGCCTTGAGAAAATCCACTGATAGCATCTTAGAGACGAAGGGTTCATGACTAAAATATGGCTCATTGCAACTAAAATAAAGTCTGGATGTACAGTAGCGTAGACTGGGGTAAGATGTGTCACTTCTCAAGCTGTCCTCGAGGCAAAGAGAAATTCAAATTAATTGTCAGTATTTCTGCTATGAACTGAAATTACAACATAAGGTCGATAATGTTCATTATATCAGAGACATGGGGAAAAAGGGTCCAATGGAAAATTAAAGGAATAAAGAGAAAATCACCAATGCTAGAAACAAAGTTTTCTGTCATTCAGTGAAACGCCGGCATTGTCCACGGCTGAAGTCTGCTTCTAATTTCACTTTTTCCTTTTCAAATCCGGAATTGTCATTCCTTCCCTCTGCTGTTTTGTATTTGTCCACATTATTTCTGTCCATTTGAATCTGAATCTCAGCTCTCTCTCTCTCTCTTTGCCTCTCCCTCATGTTTTGTGTCTCTTTTCTGTTTGTTTCTCTTTCTTAAAGGGTTAGTTAATTAATTCCTGACGCTCGTATTGTTCTACACCGAAAGACCTTCGTTCATCTTCAGAACACAAATGAACATATTTTGATGAAATCTGAAGGTTCAGAGAGTCTCTATTGACAGCAAAATAATTTACACTTTCAGATGCCTATTAAAACATATTTAAAACAGGTCATGTGACTACAGTGGTTCAACATTAATATTATAAAGCGACGAGAATACTTTTTGTGCGCCAAAAAAACAAAATAACGACTTTTCAACAATATCTAGCGATGGACGATTTCAAAACACTGCTTCTGAAGCTTTACGAATCTTTCAGTGGTTCGGAGTGCCAAAGTCACACGATTTCAGTAAAGGAGGCTTCGTTACGTCAGAAGTGATTCGAAATTTCAATAGTCCTCGTGACTTTGGCAGTTTGACAAGCAAACCGAATCACTGTTTCAAAACAAAAGATTCATAAAGCTTCGAAGCAGTGTTTTCAGAAGATCACATTTACATATAATTAAGTAGGGTAAAGGTTATATCACAGATCTTCCAGGCTCAAACATCAACCAATCTCAGCGCACACCTTCACCAGAATACTAATTGCACTCACCTGCATTTCATTTGCCAATCACACACCGACTATATAAGCACCTCACCTCACCTCGTTCATGCGAAGAGGACTCTATGTTCCCGCTGTTACCGGCCTGTTCTCCTGTGCCGTCTGCGTCCAGTCATCATCCGTTCTCCAAGTCAGTTGAGTTTCCGTGTCTGGACTGTGGACATTCACGTACGGTGAATATAACCTGATTTCTGAGGTGTGTGTGTTTGCAAAACAAAAAGTGAAAGTGACAGTCGTGATGTTTTGTCAAGTATGGTGATCCATACTCGAAATTGGTGCTCTGCATTTAACCCATCCCAAGTGCACACACACACAGCAGTGAGTAGTGAACACACACCCGGAGCAGTGGGCAGCTATTGCGACAGCACCCAGGGAGCAATCAGGGGTTAGGTGTCTTGCTCAAGGGCACTTTAGTCGTGGTATCGAAGGTGGAGAGAGAGCTGTTCATTCACAATCCCCACCTTCAATTCCTGCCGGCATGGGAATCAAACCAGCAACCTTCACGTTACAAGCCCAACTCCCTCATCATTAGGCCACGACTAACAAGAGACTTTGTTCAATACTATTCTACATGTCAACGTCATATCAAATCACTTCCAACTTACCTGCAACTGCCTCATTGCTGTGAATAAACGAACTATATGTTTTATTAACCTCTGTTTGAGTGTTGTCCCGTAACAGGTTAAGCATATTTGGCGTGTTGTCCACGGGGAAATTTGGCCCAAACCCAGAGTATTCCCCTGTTGTGGTAAAAATAGATGAGGAGATCGGGTGGAGGAGAGATGCTGATAAACTGTCAAACAAACTTGTAAGACTTGTGTATATATACACCTCCTGCTGTTAATGAGATGATTAACTGAAAGCTTTCCACTCATGTAAATTGGGTTTAATTATCTGAAACTACTCCTCCCGAACTTTGTTAATAAAACATTATTTGAAATCAGCTATCACTAGATTGAAAAAAAACGACAAAAAAAACGACTTTAACAAAGTAGTCTCGTCGTTTTATCATTAAGGTTGAACCACTGTAGTCACATGACCTGTTTTAAATATGATTTCTGTTCATCTGAAAGTGTTCATTATCTTGCGGTCAATAGAGACCCACTGAACCATCGGATTTCATCAAAAATATCTTCATTTGTGTTCTGAAGATGAACGAAGGTCTTACGGGTGTAGAACGACAAGAGGGAGAGGGAAATTTTTGGATCGGTGTAGATGATAGCAACATACACTACATGTTGCTTATATTTTATTATTTCTTATTTATTTAAAAAAAAAAAAAAAAAAGCATAGCACCGCTTTACACAAAATCTCAGATAATATCATCGTACGATAGGAAGAGATCAGCCTTGTCAGTCACTATGGCAGTGCCATGTTTGAATGAAAACAGGAGGCTTTTTCCCACCAGTCAGTCTCATGACCCCTGAACTCTTGACCTTGGGTCACCGACATGGCCTCACCTCTACTGCCAAGCTCTTGACAGCCTGATTCTATATTATAAACAAGCAGCCAGAGCTGCAAACATGACACAACACTTCACAAATGTCAGTTTCTGGCTTGAGTTCTGCTTTTATATTTTTAGCCTCCAAATTAAGAGCAATTTGACCTCTAAAATGGAAGCTAATAGGCTGGAAATCTAATTTGAGGTTAGGATGGTGTTGTGGCAGTCACTGGAAAACTCTCGACCCAGAGCACATCAAAGACTATCTACAAACTTATTAGTCCCTCAAAATTGCTTTGCTAAAGAAAACTGATCTGAGGTCACCACATGCGTAACGCTCCCATAGCTAAAAATAAAGTATACATTAATATTTTGCAGCCTTTTCATTGCTCTAAAAGGCTTATAAAGGACTTTTTTTCTCTCTTTTCAGAGGAACCATCATGTTGATCGTGCAGCCAAGTAGATTTGCAATGATTAAGAATTAAAATACAGCAGAATAATGTTAATGGATTTTCTTAGGCGCCAATGCAAAGCAGCAACATGCTAACCGACCCTAATTAGAATAAACAATTTAGTCCACCAAAACTATATTTTGTAATGCATGTTCTCAGAAGCCACTGTGTTGTGACTGATCATTATCACACAATCAGTGTATTTATTCCTAATCGACTAGAATGGAACCATTGATTTGTTTTTCGCTACTTAAACTGCAATCGCTATCTCACATCAAATGAATAAATAGTTGCCTCCTGGAAAGCACCACGGTCTTGTGATTTGTTGACCAGAGGGACCTGTGGAAATTGAGTTTGAGGGAGGAGAGTGATTTGTCCTCCTGTCATTACTCTAGATTTTACAGAAGTCTAAGCCAACAAAAAGACATGATTTCTTCTGGATAATTATTGTGATTATGTTCTTGGCTGAAGCCAGCTGTCCAGGAACATTTCCAACTGGATCTCAAAGAACAATAGGTCAGAACAAAACAGTTGCTCCGGTTTGACAACAGTCCACTGAATGTAAATGAGCCCATTTTTACCCACATGATTTAGGGTAAGACGGTTATCTTTCATTGCAATGAGAAGCTGGAAGAGCTATTTTGCTGGGAACACAGGAAGAGCAAACTAAAAAACAAGTGGGAAAAAAAGAGAAATCCCTTTTCCAAATGCAGAATGTATCGAGGTGATGCAATGAGCCGGAACACCTGCCTAAAGGGACAAAATACTTTCACGTACAAACTTGAATTAAAAAGTAAGTCAGCTTTTAAAATTAGAAACTAAACAACCTATCTGCTACCCACATAGCAAAATTTGTCTGGCCCAGCTCTGGGCCTCACCCTTGCTGCAGTTCTGGCCCAGTTCTGGCCCAGTTCTGGCTGGGTCCCCGGCCCAAAACTGGCCCACACACTGAAAACCGACAATTTCCTCTGGCTCAGATCTGGCCCGCTTACTGAAAACTGACTTAAATTCTTTTGTGGCCCAGGTCTGGCCCAGATCAGTGTACTATGATGTAGTTTAAAGTGCAACAAAAAAAAAAATCCATAAATATAAGACTTTGATGCTTGATTTGAATAAATAGTGTGTTAATAACAGAGCTGGGGTAATGCTTTACAAGTAACGCGAGTTACGTAATCAGATTACATTTTTCAATTAACTACAAACATGAATAAATACTCTGAAATAGTGATCGACCATTGATTTTTTTTTTAGAACAAATACCGATCATACCTGTCAACATTGAGCGCATGTAACAAAAGCACATGTATTTCATGTATTTAACATTACATTGAAGGTCGAGAGAGCCGGTGTGCCCTTCGCTACGCGATTGTGCCGTTGTGATTTAATGTGCGTAACGTCATTTTTCCCACCGTGTCCAATATTAAAATAGTGCAACACACTTTGCAAAAAGCGTGGATATTGTCCATGTGGTTTCGAGATATGAAATTAAATTCTTCCGTCCAGGTATTGTTAACTTTTAAGTTTTCTCCTCCCAATTCTAGCAGTGATGCTTGATTCAAGGTGTAGGTGGCCATGTTGAGGTCACAAATGGGTTGAAATTTGTATGACGCGCAGACTGTGTGAGTAGAACGTGTTTCATACAAGATCTGGCAACCGGACAACCTTGGAATAATATATTGATGTGATTACTCATATAATGAAGTTTGGGCCATACAAATTACGAAAGTTTCCCGGGAGAAATAACAAAATCAGGGGGTTACAACTTTATTGGGACAGGGATTATCTTACGTGACTCTGTGAGCTTGTCTTTTTTTCTTCGAGACAAGCTGCGTAAACTAGCTAGGCTTTTATGTAACACACCTAATGTGGGCATTAATAATGGCTGTTATGTTAAATAAAGTTTACTAATTAAAGAAGGTAAGTACACTTTACCTGTGCACACGTTGCCTCGTCTCCCCTCAGATGCGCTGTAATGGCGAACCTGCGCGCAATTCTCAAAACACCCATAAGATGGCGGCGAATATCGGTGAATCCAATATTACAAAACCGATATCCAATTATGGTTAAACGCTTAAATATCTGGGAAAATATTGGTAAATCTGTATATATCAGTTGATCTCTATTCTGAAATAAGAAACTCAGAATATACACAAACCTGTGTAACGGAGGCCAGCTAGTAGTTGCTGTGCGAGTAAACCTCACTCCTCTGACCTCAAGAGACGCTCTAGTGACAGATGTTAGAGGTTGCAGCCTTTAGCCTCCTTGTTGGAGCGTCTGACTCCCATGCCGGAAGACCGGGGTCGAGGCCCGCTCGGAGCGGGTTGAGTAGGACCCGGGTAGAGGGGTTACATTGGTGCCGTGACCCGGATGGGAGTGAGGTTTAGGGGGGTGAGTGTAACGGAGGCCAGCTAGTAGTTGCTGTACGAGTAAACCTCACTCCTCTGACCTCAAGAGACGCTCTAGTGACAGACGCTAGGGTTGCAGCCTTTAGCCTCCCTGTTGGAGCGTCCGACTCCCATGCCGGAAGACCCGGGTTCGAGGCCCGCTCGGAGTGGGTCGAGTAGGACCCGGGTAGAGGGGTTACATTGGTGCCGTGACCCGGGTGGGAGTGAGGTTTAGGGGGTGAGTGTAACAGAGGCCAGCTAGTAGTTGCTGTGCGAGTAAACCTCACTCCTCTGACCTCAAGAGACGCTAGGGTTGCAGCCTTTAGCCTCCTTGTTAGAGCATCCGACTCCCATGCTGGAAGGTTCGAGGCCCGCTCAGAGCGGGTCGAGTAGGACCCGGGTAGAGGGGTTACACTTGCAATAATTAAACATGTTGACACAAATATACCTTATTTGTTAACCAATACCTTTGTTTTTGCTGATGACGATCCAACTCAACCATAATATTAAAAGCAAAAACAACTTTGTATAAACTTTTTTTTTTTTGTTATTGTTGAAGTAAGACGGTTGGATTTTCTTCTCCAGCATCCTGTTCTTCTGCAGTCCAGAATGAATGAAAGGTTTGTTGGAGCAGCGCCCTCAACTGTACAGGTGTGAATATGCATTTCCTTCAGCCTGAGGCTTATTCGCTTCACTTTTGGAGTGAAAGGACCTTTAGAATTGCCAAAATTATGACTTTTTTTGTTAATAAAAAACAAACAAGCAAGTCCAGCCAAGGTGAGAAACAGTAACAACGCACTACTTTCCATAAATATTAACTAAGTAAAGCAATTAGTTACTTTTTTAGGGAGTAACACAATATGCATTACGTTTAAAAGTAACTTTCCAAACACTGATAGCCATGTCTAGGTATAGGAACTGTTTACTCCCACCGACATTCCCTCTGCAGAGACGCGGGGGACATTTCACAAAGGCGGCGTTGTCGCACGTTCTACAGGCTCGCCAAACATCGCTTCAGACTGCTTCACGATCAATGAATGGCGTACATTTATGCCAAGCGATTGCTAATGAACTCGAGTTGATGAATTATGACAATGTCTACTTTATGGCCTTGAATGCATAGTTTATCTCTCTCATCTGAAGAATCCGCGATAGTATAGACATTTCAAAATAAGAGTCCATGTGTATTTCACGCTTGTTTATAATTAAAAGTCACACCATGAAGTAGTGTTTTTTCTTCTGGGCATTATTGGTATTTTGGTTACACAAATTGTATTTAATTTGATTTCCGTTTAATTCATAGTAAACTATTGTAGTCTGGGATGCTCCCCACAGGAAGAAAAGCCTAAGAACATTTCACACATTATTCAATAAATAGATTTTTCTGTATCAGTAAAATCTGTGTCCCATTCTCTGAGAGAGACACAACCTGACAAAGCAAGGAGAACTCTACCATTTAAATGCTGTAATTTTGCATAATTTACAATGCATAATATTAGTATGTAATATAACTATGTAATTAAAATGAATTTCAATGAATAAAAATCACACATTATATGTGTAATGAAGGAGACAGCAGGATGAGGTCCAAATGCAGGCTTTTATTAAGCAACGTGGTCAAACAAGCAATGGTCAAATCAAAAGCAGACAGGAATGACAGAGGACAGGCAGAATTGTGGTTGTTAGACGGCCTATAGGTCGAAACAGGCAGCATACAATCACAGTCCAGTAAAAACAAAGCAATGGGCAAAGGCCAGGCAGATAAACAATCACGAAAGGCAGGAAAGAGGCAGGGTAGTAACCGGAAGACAAGACAGGATAATAACGCTCAGAAATGCTATCACATGGAGTAACAAGACCTCGCAAAGGTGTGTGTGTGTGTGAGCTGAGCTTAAATACGTTTCTGATAATGAGCTGCAGCTGGTGAAGTGATCAGTGATAGGTACGGGGCTTCTGGGAAATGTAGTCTGTTTTGGTGTGTGAGTGAGTGAATGGTGTCGAATCCATGGTGAAGTGCCCTCTAGTGTTTAAAGCGGGCACTTCAACTGACAATCGTTACAATTTGTGTGTCACATGTTGTAGACCATTTTTGTGCCGTGGGTAATTGGAGGATTTTTCACCTGGCTACCTCTGCAAGTATATTGCAAACACTGAAATATTGAATTTGAAGAAATACAGAATATGTCAGCTTTTCTACTGAAACAAACACATGATAACTTAATAGATGCTAAGTTACAATGTTTTCTTTCTTTAGTTGTCAGCTATGGGCAGACTTTTTTTGTTTTGTATCAAAAAGGTTGATATATCTAGAACTTTAGTAACAAGTTTAGAAGTTTGTAGAAACAATCTGACAAATAAAAATTCCTCTTTTTTTTCCCATGAGGGTCTGCAGATGACATGTATCGAAATGTAGTTATTCAGATGACACATGTCAGATGGAAACATCAAATGGAATTGGAACAATTTACTTTGGACCAAAAAAAACAAAACAAAACCCCACCACAGGTCAGTCCTCTTACTAATTGTTGCAGTTTAAGCTATCTGGAGCCAGTAAGACGACAATCATTTAGTGCATTTAATGCATGTAGATAAAAACTCCCACAAAAGACACGGTAGGAGCACATGATGGAGATAAAGCATGAAAGAGAAAAAGAGAAACCATTCAACTCCTAACACGTTCAATTAGCATGCTCTCAGCTTACCACATGACTCTCTCCTCCTGTGACTCACTCGCACCCTCTCATCTTAATGTGTCCCGTATCCTTCTGCCTATGACCCAGAGAGAGAGTTGACATTGTCTCCCGTGATACCCCCCACCCAAAGCCACATCCTGATTTTGCTGAATGTCTTCATTCCGGTCCAGGACTCCAAGGCTGCAGGCTTCCAGCATGCACAGCCCCTCCTGGGTTAGTAAAAGGGGAACCTCTGCTGACCCCATCAGGTCTGGCTGGAGCCCAGAACTCGCTCAAACCACAAAAGACAAGCCACTAAGTCAAGATGGGTTTCACAGATGCTGCTGCCTCCCAGTCTAGGGTGTGTGTGTGTGTGTGTGGGTATTCCCTACGTTATGGGGACCAAATGTCCCCACAAGTATAGTAATACTAGTAAATTGGGATATTGTGGGGACATTTTTTTGGTCCGCATGAGGAAACAAGCTTATAAATCATACAGAATTATCTTTTTTGAACATCTAAAATAGCAGAACATTTTGTGTGATGGGTAGGTTTAGGGGTAGGGGGAGAGAATATACAGTTTGTACAGTATAAAAACCATTACGCCTATGGAATGTCCCCATAAAAAACGAAAACACAAGATTGGTGTGTGTGTGTTCCCACCGCAAGTTGTGGACTAAAGCAATGCATGATTACTAGTCTGTATTTGGTCATAATATTAAACACTGAATGGAGATTAGCAGTTAAACTTCAAAGCCTGGCCATTTTTAGACACTGTCACAATCTTTTTTTTAGAAAGTGTTTAACATTTTTTCCAAGGTTTAATGTGAAGGTTGTCATTTTTTTATATTAAAATACTTTCTCCTATCCTGGTGGAATCACTGTGTTTCAGTGAAGCTTTCAAAACTTTGTTTTGCTTATTTGAACAACCGACTGAACCTATGCTGTGAGTTCAGAGTGGGATCGTCTGATTGTCCATCAGAAAATAATGGGTAATTTGAAATGTATTTGAACTCATTAAGTTATGAATAGAACTTTACATCATGTCAAAAAATATTAACTGTATTAGCTAAATATTAATTACTGCTGTTTTTAAAGGAAGTTCATCCCAACATTAAAACATTTACTCGACCTCAATTCTTTTCAAATTATTTTCTGCCACTTCTGAAGCCATATCATTTTTGTGAGGACAACACTGAAATTTAACTCTCTCCACTGTATGTGAAAAACCACTACAGTAATGTATAGTGTTTTTGAGCCATTCTAGTATACTGTATATAATTACTATAGTATTAACAGCACTTAGAGTTAACTGATAAACTGAAATAAATACTGAAACATACTTTAGTTTTTACTAGAGTAAACTGTTGTGTATTGTAGTATAATATAGGCTATCCTATAGTTGCAGAAAACTTACAGTACAGTATTTGGAAAAGTAATTTGTTTATATTACTATTACAGCAACTATAGAATTACAACAATTTAATTTGAATACTTTACTATAGTATGGTTCAAAAAGAGTATTTACTTAAAATTACTATAATATTTTTTCATGTGGGAAATATCATTTGCACTTGCTTATATTCAAACTTGTTGCCTATATATATATCTGTCAGGTTGGATGGTAAATGTTGGTGGACAGCCATTTGTCTCTCCAGAGAGGCTCAATTGGGTTAAAGTCAGGGCTCTGTCTGGGCCATTCAAGAACAGTCACGGAGTTGTTGCGAAGCCACTCCTTCGTTATTTTAGCTGTGTGCTCAGGGTCATTGTCTTGTTGGAAGGTAAACCTTCAGCCCAGTCTGAGGTCCTGAGCACTCTGGAGAAGGTTTTCGTCCAGGTCATCTCTGTACTTGGCCGCATTCATCTTTCCCTCGATTGCAATCAGTCATCCTGTCCCTGCAGCTGAAAAACATCCCCACAGCATGATGCTGCCACCACCATGCTTCACTGTTGGGACTGTATTGGACAGGTGATGAGCAGTGCCTGGTTTTCTCCACACATACCGATTAGAATTAAGGCCGAAAAGTTCTATCTTGGTCTCATCAGACCAGAGAATCTTATTTCTCACCATCTTGGAGTCCTTCAGGTGTTTTTTTTTAGCAAACTCCATGCGGTCTTTCATGTGTCTTGCACTGAGGAGAGGCTTCCGTCGGGCCACTCTGCCATTAAGCCCCAACTGGTGGAGGGCTGTAGTGATGGTTGACTTTCTACAACTTTCTCCCATCTCCCGACTGCATCTCTGGAGCTCAGCCACAGTGATCTTTGGGTTCTTCTTTACCTCTCTCACCAAGGCTCTTCTCCCCTGATAGCTCAGTTTGGCCGGACGACCAGTTCTAGGAAGGGTTCTGGTCGTCCCAAACGTCTTCCATTTAAGGATTATGGAGGCCACTGTGCTCTTAGGAACCTTAAGTGCGGCAGAAATTTTTTGTAACCTTGGCCAGATCTGTGCCTTGCCACAATTCTGTCTCTGAGCTCTTCAGGCAGTTCCTTTGACCTTATGATTCTCATTTGCTCTGACATGCATTGTGAGCTGTAAGGTCTTATATAGACAGGTGTGTGGCTTCCTTAATCAAGTCCAATCATTATAATCAAACACAGCTGGACTCAAATGAAGGTGTAGAACCATCTCAAGGATGATCAGAAGAAATGGACAGCACCTGAGTTAAATATATGGGTGTCACAGCAAAGGGTCTGAATACTTAGGACCTTGTGATATTTCAGTTTTCTTTTTTAATAAATCTACAAAAATGTCAAGAATTCTGTGTTTTTCTGTCAATATGGGGTGCTGTGTGTACATTAATGAGGAAAAAAAAATGAACTTAAATGATTTTAGCAAATGGCTGCAAAGAGTGAAAAATTTAAGGGGGTCTTTCCATACCCACTGTATAATATATATTAATTATATATATTCATTATTAATTAATATTAATATTAATTATTAATATAATTAATTATATATTATATTACTATATATATATATATAATTTAAAATAAACACAAGCAACACATTCTTATATTTATCTTCTGTTGTACTCTACAAGAGAAAGAAAGTCATATTGCTTTGGAAAACATGAGGTTGAGTAAAATATGGAGTGAACTGTTCCTTTCAGAGCTGTGTAATACTTAAACTGTCCGTTTCTCTCATCTCTAATATAGACTGTGAACAAACTGTTTAATTTGAGTTTTTCCACATAAACGGATAGGTATTTGAAAAGACACTGATGACAAATAAAGAGAAATCCAGAGACTTGTGTGTGATTGTCTGCGTGTTTCTAACAGATGGACTGTTTCTGTCCAGTTCAGCAGCTCTGACAGCCAACTGGAGAATTTTACAGACTGCAGAAGAGGAATATGTGACAGTTTTATTTTGAGTCTTGGCCTCATCGAGGTACACTTGTGTAATAAGACCTTTTCCCCTCTCTCCTCACAATCCGTGAGTTGCTCACAGATTTATTCCTCTGGAGGACCAGAACGTTTTTTTTGTTTGTTTTTTTTTTCTTCTTTTTTTTAAAAAGAAGGAATCAATTATCAATTGATACTTTAAATGAAAAAAAAGTTAATTAAATTTAAAATTTGCATTTAAAATGACAAACATTTTACATTTTATTGGGTAACACTTTATTTTAATGTAATTAAAGTTGTAATTACTATAGGTTTAGGATTAGGGTTTGGTTTGGTTTAGTTGCATGTAATTATGCATAATTTATAATTATTACTATAGGAACTACATGTAACATATACAGGGTTGGTGGAGAAACGAAATACAAGTAACTTAGTTACGTATTTAAAATACAAAATTTGAGTAACTGTATTTCATTACAGTTACATTTTAAATTGGTGGTAATCAGATTACAGTTACATCTGAAAAGTATTTTAGATTACCAAAGTGATTACTTTGAGTTTTAATGTCATTTAAACAGCGATTGGTGATTCTCTGACTCTGACCGTCTGAAAAAGCGGAGTTCAGTTTCATCAACATTTTAACACTTTTAAGAGGATCATAATGTTGTTATTTTATTTAGTTCTGTCCTGAACAAATTAAAATGACAGAATTTATAAAAAATTGCCCAAATGTCAAGTAAATGTAAAATGTTGAGTCATTTTATAATTCACTCGTCACTGCTACTTTTTCTCACAATTTGTTTTTTTCCCTCACAATTGTGAGTTTGTATTACACAATTCTGACTTCTTTTTCTCAGAATTGCGAGATTTAAACTCACAATTGCAAGTTATAAAGTCAGAATTGGGAGATATAAACTTGTAATACTACCTTTTTTTCTTGCAATTGTGAATTTAGTATGTGAGTTTATATCTCATAATTCTGACTTGACTTGAGTAATGTAACGAAATACGTTACAAATGACTTTTTAAAGCATGTATTTTGTAATCTGTAGTGAAACACATTTTAAAAGTAACCTACCCAGCCCTGAATATATGACATTGTAAAATAAAGTGTTATCCTTTATTTTAAGGTGATGTAGTTACACATGTTAAACGTGCTTAGTATAGTAATGGCAGTAGATTATGCATATTTACAAGCAACTAACCCTAAACCTATAGCAAGTACATATTCATATAAATGCATATTATTCCTTCACTGTGACACTCCTGGTCCTCTATATATTCCTGCATCCTTTATAAAAGATGTCCATTCTGGGTCCAAAAACCATCCAATAATACTCTCTCCTACACATTCAGTCACTACAGTACAGTAAGCAATGCAATATTTGACCACTTTGCCAATATAATGAATTGGTGGGTTTAGTCTGAAAGAAAACAATGTATACGTGTGTGTGTGTGTGTGTGTGGCATGGTTTATTTGTACATGCATAGACGTATATGAAGAGCTTCATTCGTGTGCTCTGGAGTATATTAGCAGTGCTCAGTAATCAGTGTTAAACTCTGTATGTTGAGGTTGTGACTCCCTAGTAAAACTCCACAGGGACCAACAGAGCTGATTACTCCTGTGGGAGAGGGTGGATGGGCAGCACGCACACACACACACGGCAGCGCCGGAGACACCGGCTCCATCAACACCCGCCAACATCTGCACACACCCCTATCCAGATGTGTTCTGGCCTCGCCCTGGCCTCAACCACTCACCCTATGAGGGCTGAGCCCATGATCACAGCTCATAATTGTCATCTATTAACCCGGATTATGGATCCTGCTCGTACGGAATAAGCTTTCCTGCAGGATATGAATCAAATATCTCTCATGCAGCAGAATATATCAAAAACATTTGAGCATTTAATGGGCAGACTAAAGCTGCACAGTAAAACGCTCCAGAAAGCTTTGCAGTTTTCCATAGAATTAAAATAAAAATCGAATTGGAACAAAATAAATAAATAATGCGAACAAAGTTTGAAAAGACAATATGAAGGTAACAATGTTCCATTTGTTAACATTACTTAACTATATTAGTTAACATGAACTAACAATTAAAAATACCTCTAAAGCATGTATTAATGTTATTTTCAACATTTTCAAATACATTATTAGAGTAAAAAAAAGTTAACATTATTTAACAGACTGAACTAACACAAATTCATAATGAACATTTGTATTTTTTAACCAACGTTAACAAACATTAAAGGGTTAGTTCCCCCAAAAATGTAAATTGTGTCATTAATTCCTCTCCTTCATGTCGTTCTACACCTTCGTTCATCTTCAGAACACAAATGAAGATATTTTTGATGAAATCCGATGGTTCATTGAGTCTCTATTGACATCAGTGACACTCCATCTTACAAGATCCAGAAAGGTACTAAAGACGTTGTTAAAACAGTCAGTAGTTCTACAATAATTTTATGAAGCGACGAGAATACTTTCTGTGCGCCAAAAAATAAATAAAAATAACAACTTTTCAACAATATCTAGTGTCAAAATATCCGATTTCAAAACACGGCTTTGTTCGGAGCGCCAAGCAGTTGGATACGCGATCCGAATCATGACTCGAAACAAAAGATTTGTAAAGCTTCGAAGCTTCATGAAAATTAGCCATCATAAGGTCGTTATTTTGTTTTTTTGGCACACAAAAAGTATTCTCGTCGCTTTATAATATTAAGGTTGAACCACTGTACTCAGTATTTTAAATATGTTTTAGTATCTTTCTGTTCATCTGAAAGCCATTGCTGTCTATAGAGACTCACTGAACCATCGGATTTCATCAAAAAGATCTTCATTTGTGTCTTACGGGTGTAGAACGACATGAGGGTCATTTTTCGGTGAACTAACCCTTTAATAAATAATATAAAGCTCATTAAACCTTCACTACTAGAAGATATAACCAGTTTAGATGGAAAGGATCTCAAGCTGACTAGCTGAAGATGTTACTAACTTCACCCATTTATAGACACGAAACTTCCTTGGAAATAAATTCCAGCAGAGCTACAACAACCATAATGAAACGAGCCTTCACAATAAACAACGCTTTACAATGAACTGTGTTACAGAGCTACAAATGGCAGTTTATCAGTTCAATAAAACACCTTACTCACCTCTTGAGAAATAAAAACACCATCATCTCCGGGTCGCATTTGTACAACATTTCAAATTCCTCAGTTCTCGCCGTCTCCGAAAAGCAAAGCCAATGTTGATTCTTGTTTTATCGCATTGTCTTTTTGCCAGCAGACTCTCCTTTGTTCTGTGTTTTTTTCTTTCAAAACAGGTGACTCCCAGGAAGTTTTAGCGGCGTCACGTCAACCTTTCTCGCTTCTCGGGACAACTAATTTCCGGATATGACGAGACACGCAGAGGACGGGTGACGTACGGACATGATTTCCCAAGAAAACCCTCCCGATATGTTTAAAATATAAACACTTCTTACAAATCAGGGTGAGACAAAAACATGTTTTGAAAGAAGTATCGATGACGTATTATTTAAATTTAGTTCATTTTGAACAAAAGTAAATGACATAGTGTACCTTTAACGCATTAACTAATGAAACCATATTGTAAAGTGCATTCCAGTGCGAGAGATATAGTAATGAGGAACAGTGCAGGCCATGGGGAGGGAGAAGGAAGTAGAGAGAGAGAGAGAGAGAGAACGAACCACCTCACAGCAAAGCAGTAAATCCACCTTCCTCATACACGGCCCTATAATTAAAGCCAAATGAGAATTTTGTGGCTCCCTATTAGCTTTTTATTTCAGCCTACAAACATAGAAGGGGGAATACCTCCAGTTAACTAAGAACACAGCTATACCCTCACAGCTGAAACGCATGTGATTCGCCTCCGCAGACTGTCTGTTTAATGTAAGAAACACTCTCTCTTCGCATCCCTATAGAAGTCGACAGCATGTTTAAAATTCCATCCAATATTAGATTTCACGCACAGGTTAAAACGTTATCCCCTGGAATTCACCCCGTTCCCACAGCCACCGAATCCCTCGCTGGTGCTACTGAACTGGGCCGAATTACCTCACCTAAACCTTTAGGAGCTGACTAATTTAGTGGACGACTATACAGAGGACGTGGAGTAAGGTTTCACGGGGTGAGCGTGTTAGAGAAATGTGCAGTAGTCTGGAATAAGGGGACTGGGGGGCTCAAGATTTATGGGAAGGATTTAGAAGACACAAATCACAACGGTCCCTGGTAATGGTTCCTCCACAGACGCATTCATTAGACTAGAACCTAAAAAGCTCCGTTGGCTTGGGTCATAGACGTCCAGGACCATTAAAACTCCATTGTTGAATACACGTAAGAATTCATTCAGATGTTTTAATGCCCAGCCTTAGGACTCCACTATTTCCTTGTGCCAAAGTGTAATTCTCTTTTATCTGTTAAATGTGAAGTGTGTAATCCCAGCATATTCGATTACTTTATTCTCTCTCAGCTTAATATGCAGAGGCAGCTTTAAGTAAACCACAGGTAGGTTGATTTCCTGAAGAATAAAAGCTGCAGCGCCATCAAAACATCGTTCGGATTATACGGTTGTTAAGTCTGACATCACGCATCAATGTTTCCACGTCCAAACGCTCCTTCAGATCCCAACACTTCCAAAAAAAAAATCCTTAACCTTTACTTTAAAGCGTAGATTCAAGTACGTGAGTCAACTTCCTCTGCTTCCTTGGAAAAGTGTTGCATTAAAACACTCCCAGAACACATTTAAGGGATTTCTGGTATCCTCCAAACAATAAGGACAGCACAGATTCACTAAACGTGAACTGACTTCATGGGCTGTCAATCGCTGCCGAGCTAAAAGCTTGTTTAAAAGGGTATTTCTGCAGGGCTGGGTTACTTTTAAAATGTATTTCACTACAGATTACAAAATACATCCTTTAAAAAGTCATTTGTAACGTATTTCGTTACATTACTCAAGTTTAGTAACTTAATCTAAATACTTTAGAATACTTTGGAATACTAATAAGTGTGGAACAAACACAAAAAATGTCATTGCAAGTTTTTATCTCACAATTCTGACTTTTTCCCTCAGAATTGGGTGATATAAAGTTGGAATTGCGAGTTATAAAGTCAGAATTATGAGACATAAACTCACAATGTTGAGAAAAGTCAGAATTATGAGATATAAACTCACAATATTGAGAAAAGTCAGAATTATGGGATATAAACTGACAATATTGAGGAAAGTCAGAATTATGAGATATAAACTGACAATATTGAGAAAAGTCAAAATTATGAGATATAAACTCGCAATATTGAGAAAAGTCATAATTATGAGATATAAACTCGCAATATTGAGAAAAGTCAGAATTATGAGATATAAACTCGCAATATTGAGAAAAGTCAGAATTATGAGATATAAACTCGCAATATTGAGAAAAGTCAAAAATATGAGATATAAACTCACAATATTGAGAAAAGTCAAAATTATGAGATATAAACTCGCAATATTGAGAAAAGTGAGAATTATGAGATATAAACTCACAATATTGAGAAAAGTCATAATTATGAGATATAAACTCACAATATTGAGAAAAGTCATAATTATGAGATATAAACTGACAATATTGAGAAAAGTCAAAATTATGAGATATAAACTCGCAATATTGAGAAAAGTCATAATTATGAGATATAAACTCGCAATATTGAGAAAAGTCAGAATTATGAGATATAAACTCGCAATATTGAGAAAAGTCAGAATTATGAGATATAAACTCACAATATTGAGAAAAGTCAGAATTATGAGATATAAACTCGCAATATTGAGAAAAGTCAAAAATATGAGATATAAACTCACAATATTGAGAAAAGTCAAAATTATGAGATATAAACTCGCAATATTGAGAAAAGTGAGAATTATGAGATATAAACTCACAATATTGAGAAAAGTCATAATTATGAGATATAAACTCACAATATTGAGAAAAGTCAGAATTATGAGATATAAACTCACAATATTGAGAAAAGTCAGAATTATGAGATATAAACTCACAATATTGAGAAAAGTCAAAAATATGAGATATAAACTCACAATATTGAGAAAAGTCAGAATTATGAGATATAAACTCACAATATTGAGAAAAGTCAGAATTATGAGATATAAACTCACAATATTGAGAAAAGTCAGAATTATGAGATATAAACTCACAATATTGAGAAAAGTCAGAATTATGAGATATAAACTCGCAATATGGAGAAAAGTCAGAATTATGAGATATAAACTCACAATATTGAGAAAAGTCAGAATTATGAGATATAAACTCACAATATTGAGAAAAGTCAGAATTATGAGATATAAACTCACAATATGGAGAAAAGTCAGAATTATGAGATATAAACTCACAATATTGAGAAAAGTCAGAATTATGAGATATAAACTGACAATATTGAGAAAAGTCAGAATTATGAGATATAAACTCACAATATTGATAAAAGTCAGAATTATGAGATATAAACTCACAATATTGAGAAAAGTCAGAATTATGAGATATAAACTCACAATATTGAGAAAAGTCAGAATTATGAGATATAAACTCACAATATTGAGAAAAGTCAGAATTATGAGACATAAACTCACAATATTGAGAAAAGTCAGAATTATGAGACATAAACTCACAATATGGAGAAAAGTCAGAATTATGAGATATAAACTCACAATATTGAGAAAAGTCAGAATTATGAGATATAAACTCACAATATTGAGAAAAGTCAGAATTATGAGATATAAACTCGCAATATGGAGAAAAGTCAGAATTATGAGATATAAACTCACAATATTGAGAAAAGTCAGAATTATGAGATATAAACTCACAATATTGAGAAAAGTCAGAATTATGAGATATAAACTCACAATATGGAGAAAAGTCAGAATTATGAGATATAAACTCACAATATGGAGAAAAGTCAGAATTATGAGATATAAACTCACAATATTGAGAAAAGTCAGAATTATGAGATATAAACTCGCAATATTGAGAAAAGTCAGAATTATGAGATATAAACACACAATATTGAGAAAAGTCAGAATTATGAGATATAAACTCACATACTAAATTCACAACTGCAAGAAAAAAAGTAAGTATTGCAAGTTTTTATCTCCCAATTCTGACTTTATAACTTGCAACTGTGAGTTTAAATCTCGCAATTCTGAGAAAAATAAGTCAGAATTGTGAAACACAAACTCACAATTGTGAGGAGAAAAAAAAAAAATTGTGAGAAAAAGTTGCAGTGACGAGTGAATTATAAAATGACTCACAAAACATGAAAACAGTCGTGGATCATCAGGTCATGACAGGACAGTTCAGTTGACAGTTGGGCAATTTTTTTATAAATTTAGTCATTTTGTCTTGTTCAGGACAGAACTAAATAAAAATAACAACATTTTTACTATCCCTCTTTTTCAGACGGTCAGAGTCAGAGAATCACCAATCGCTGTTTAAATGACATTAAAACTCAAAGTAATCACTTTGGTAATCTAAAACACTTTTCAGATGGAACTGTAATCTGATTACCACCCATTTAAAATGTAACTGTAATGAAATACAGTGACTCAAACTTTGTATTTTAAATACGTAACTAAGTTACTTGTATTTCGTTACTCCCCAACCCTGTATTTCTGTGACTGTGTGTGTAGTGTTTGTCCCGTCCCCAGTGGCTGCACTTCCATATTCTGGTTGACAGCCATAGCTGTATGATTTATTCTCTCCTAAACTGTAAAAACAAAATCGTATCACCCAGCAGAAAACTCAGTATTCAGGCACAAAGCACAAAAGACCTAATTTATGGTATAATTAGATTCATAACCCTAGGCTTTTTGCCAACACTTTCTCTAAAACGATCATAGACGCACCATCAAATGTGCAAAAGTGAACGCACAGACCTCCACACAAAATATCCACTCAATGGCCATTGTTAATATCAATTCAAACCAGCCTAGACCTCTATTGAAACAAGAACAGGTAAAGGGTGTTTTAGTGGCGTCTCTAAAAACCCCTTACCCATGGTAAAATCACTTTGACACAGTTTGGAGAGGCAAAATTTTATAAATCTATCAGTTTTATAATGTCTCTTTTATATCAATGTATTGGGTGGTCTGCCTTCTCTTTGTTAGTGCATGCCTACATAAGAATTTCTCTCACTCAGACGTTTATAAAATAATAATGGAAAGCAGTTATAGAATGTGGACACATGATGGAAAACTTAAATAATTATGCTATAATAGAAATGATTAATGCCCACTAATAATATGAAATTAAAGGTAATTTATGAGAAACATTGTAAAACATTTAGGAATGGAACATTTCAGAGGTAAAGTCAGCATTCACAAAACCACAATGAGTGATTTAGACTCTCGAGTGATTTTAAACAGTAAGATATAGTTCTCCGCGATGTGAAAAAACCAGTGGCAGCACATATAATTCTCTGTATCTGCACGCATGTCCTTAAAATGAATCATTGCATCCTATATGAACAGGCCAAAACATAATACAGTAGCCGTAAATGTGGACATGCAGAAGTTAAAATGGCTCTCTTTTATGATATTTATACTTGTTTCATAAAGAAAAGTGGCCAATCTTGCACACTAATGTGATGTTATAAGTTTGAATTTCACACTCCCCCCCAAAAAAAGAGGAGTTGTAAAGAAAATGTAAAGCTGTGTCCGAAACCGCCCACTCGTTCACTCGTTCACTAACCCCTATATAGTGCATGACAGTTGAGCGCACTATATCAGCAAAGAGTGAACGAAAATGAGTGACGCTGACGTTAATAGAGACAACACAGACAATTTCGTCATTAACATTTCCTAAACCCGTCTTTAGCTTAATGACTTGTATATTACTGTTTATTTGTCATGTTTATTGAGAATAAAGAGAGAATAAAAACACCTGTGTCATGCTATTATTATTATTATAATATACACTGTACAACAGTTCACTAACATATGAGAAAAATCCACCAAATTATCATATGATAATAAGTATATATATTATGATATAAACCTGTATCATTTCGCTTCAAAATATCTTTACAAAGATGTTCTAATTCATAAAAAATGACACTTACATTTGTAGAAGTTGCCGCTTCCCGTATTGCCGTCCGCCATATTTATTTTTCTTTCGCGCTCGATCGTCTCATCGCGTTGGATTTTGGGTAACGGCGCTTTAACGAGCGTACCTCGAACGTACGCTCAAAATCAGAGAGCATTGTGGGTAAAAGTAGTGAACGAATGTAGGGAATGCAGTCGCTCACTCAGAATTCGGACAGCACTACAAAACGGCCGACACCCGATATAGTGCACTATATAGTGGAGAGGACACAGCTTAAGTGTTGCTAGTAAGACTATCCGCCACATTGTGTAGATAAGTCCCAACAAACACATTTACGTTGTGGCAACGTCGCTGCCACGTTCCATTTTTACTGTGGCAACGTTGACTGTCTACGTGCTCGCGACATTGTAGCAACGTTGAATTGTAAGACGCTAAAGGGCTGCAGCAACGTTGTTGCGCGACATTCAGCAACTGCAAGACGACGTTCAGACCACATTTATTTTTATGCCAGATTATAAATATTATATTACCTTTTCTGCATCTTAATCGTTCAGTCAGTGTTCAAATGTAGGCAAGTGAAAATGTATCTGTGCTGAAATATCTTTTAAACGTTTAACAAAAACACTGGCGAGTTAAATTTAACAATTTATTGGCCAATGGCTAATGATATTAGTCGCCAAGATTGAACATTAACTTGCGCGTATCGCGCTTGGGTCGCTGTCTGTTGTGTCAGTCCCTTTTCATAGCTTCTTTATGGCTTATAATTTTAGGCATAATGTTAAAACACTTCATCACATGACCAGAATATGTTTAACGCCTTTTCCTAAATAACGATATCTGAATAGGACTTCTGAAAGTAATTAACTTACACCAAACCCGATCAATGAATTATCAGCTATTCTGTCCACTCCAGTTTATTAACAGAACTAATAAATCTCACATTAGACCTGAAAATTGTAGCTTTTGTTTGGATATTTACATAATATACAAGATATTTTATAATTATCTTAATTATCTAGAAGAGAAATCATAAGCAATACTCACATATCCTGGCTTGAAGAAGAATAACGGCCCAACGGTCTGTTCAAATTTAAAATGCGCTTCGGAACAGTGACGAGAACATGTCGTACAATGGTTGTCCAGACAGCATAAGCACAACCTTCAGCGATGGTCCCGAACCATGGTTGAATGGCAACATTGTGACAGCACAGTAACAACCTTAACGACACAATGTAGAACCAACAACCTTTTAGCCATGTTGTTACAATGTTGCTAAAAGGTTGGCTACGTTGAGGCAACGTTCTGTGTTTGTTGGGGTGATTGCTAAGGTTCTCCGAGTGGATACTTGCTGGTCAAGCCAAACTTAAGTCAAGTCATCTTTATTTAAATAGCGCTTTTTACAATGCAAATTGTGGCAAAGCAGCTTTACATTAATAAGAAAATGGTGTCATTGTGCAGCTTATTCTATATATTATTGATTCATTCCGTTGCAAATATCAGTAGTTATTAGTCTAGTTAATTTAGGTATAGCAGCACTGCAGAAAACAGTGACGTAATCGTCCGGCTCAGCTCAGTTCACATACAACGGCGCCAATGCAGGCATATCAAAAACACTGCTGAATATCAAGCAAGTGTCCCCAACTTAAGCAAGCCAAAGGCAACAGCGGCAAGGAACCAAAACTCCAACAAATGGAGAAAAAAAGCAGGCTTAGTCAGAGCCAGATCTCCTCTCCTCAGTCCTCCTCTTAAATATGAGAAACATCAATATATGCCCAATATGCCTAAGCAAGCAGCAGTAAAAACAGTAGCTTTGAATATGGCTCTGATAGCGAATACCACGTGCCATTGTTTTGCATGTACATGTGCTAGCCATATGCACACGCCATACAGTAAATGAATGGCGCTTTCACTCGGCTCAAGTCTCAAGTCTAAAAGCTGCTTTTTAATAAATGTGACAGGCTGCGAGAGTGAGCATTGTACTACATTCAGCATGTATTTATTTAAGTGCGAGGGTTCCGCGGTGCGTGTTGTAGTGTGTGTGTTTGTGTGTGTTTACGTTCCTAGTCTGAGCCGCTTCCGATCCCAGTCACTTTCCCAGGATGTGGACCGAGCCAGCGCCGGCTGTTCACATAAACTCTGAGTGATGATAGAATTTTGAGTCTACAACGTGTAGACTAAGAGGACGCACACGCACGCCGATATACACTCTCGCACGCTTAAGCCAAGAAAAACAAAAGCCAAACCCTCATACAAACAAAGCGTCCAGAGGTGCTACACAGCGCCCACACACAACAAAAATAGATGTGGGTGCAAATGACCCGTGCGATTGTGTGCGTATGTTTTGTTTCAAACTTTTCCAAGCTTAGTACCATTGATTCTACAGAGAAAGATTCATTTCATTCCACTAACAAAAGTAGCAAAAATACTTATGGCACCGTGCAATGGCAAAAACATAGTTCATTTTGTTAAAGTTTCACTCTGAACATTCAAAACATGGAGTTTTTTTTAAATGTTTTAAAACTTTTTTGGTTATGCGAACATTATGCTAGCGTTACTTTTGAATGGTTTCTAAAACATTTTAACAAACAACACTAGACGACCATCCAACTGTCACGGTGAGTTGCAGAGAGCGCACGACGAATCAAAGGTAAATCCAACCAGAACACGCCGGAGATTTCAGGAGTGATAGTATCACACAACCACATGAAGATGTTGACATAAACAGGACTGGACAAAGAAACAGAGGAAACTAAGAGTATATAAAGCAGGGAGGTAATGAGTACAGGGGAGTAACGAAATACTTAGTTACGTATTTAAAATACAAAATTTGAGTAACTGTATTTCATTACAGTTACATTTTAAATGGTGTGTTTTAGATTACCAAAGTGATTACTTTGAGTTTTAATGTCATTTAAACAGCGATTGGTGATTCTCTGACTCTGACCGTCTGAAAAGCAGAGTTAAGATTCATTAACAGTTTAATACTTTTAAGAGGATCATAAAAATGTTGTTATTTTTATTTAGTTCTGTCCTGAACAAGACAAAATGACTGAATTTATAAAAGAAATTGCCCAACTGTCAACGTAACTGTCCCGTCATGACCTGATGATCCACGACTGTTTTCATGTTTTGTGAGTCATTTTATAATTCACTCGTCACTGCAACTTTTTCTCCCAATTTGTTTTTTCCCTCACAATTGTGAGTTTGCATTTCACAATTCTGACTTCTTTTTCTCAGAATTGCGAGATTTAAACTCACAGTTGCAAGTTATAAAGTCAAAATTGAAATTGTGAACTTAGTATGTGAGTTTATATCTCATAATTCGGACTTTTCTCAATATTGCGAGTTTATTTCTCTTAATTTTGACTTCAGAACTTGTAATTGCAACTTTATATCATGCGGTTCTGATGGAAAAAGTCAGAATTGTGAGATAAAAAATTGCAATGACTTTTTTTTTGTGTTTGTTCCACACTTATTAGAATTCCAAAGTATTCTAAAGTATTTAGATGAAGTGACTAAACTTGAGTAATGTAACGAAATACGTTACAAATGACTTTTTAAAGCATGTATTTTGTAAACTGTAGTGAAATACATTTTAAAAGTAACCTACCCAGCCCTGTGAGTAGATCAGAAACAGGTGTGTGGGAACTAATTGACAGTCAGGGAATCTAACTAGGGCCGTATACACGGGTATTTTCAAAACTGCAGCTTTTTCTATGCGGTTTGGCCATTTGTCCACATGCGAATACAGTATCCGGTTACTTCACCGGCCAGGGTAAAGATTTTTAGAAACTCGGGTTACAACGTCGTCGTGTAACCGGAGATTTTGGCCGGTGACATCGGAGTGAGCGCTGTTATTTCCTTTGTTTGACGTCAGATTGTGCGGCTGATATATATATATACAGATCTGGAATGAATATGTTTCATTGTATTGTTCTGGTTTATGGAATTAATAATAATAAAAACAGAAAATAGCAATAAAATGCTTAATAAAATGACAATGTTGTCATCCTTACGGAACAAGAAACTTGGCGAACATGGCTTTAGACAGCGCTTCATTGCGTTTTCACGTGGATGGAGATATTTTTTAAAACCGTGCTTGTGTGGACACGATGTTTTTTTAAAAACAAAGGAGTGTAAAATAGATACACACCGGCGTACGGGTGTTTAGGCCTAGAGAACACAGGAGCAAACGGAGTTAAAACAAAACCAAAAATAGAACATACATGTTACAGTATTTTAAAAACATCAGATAACTCTGACCGAACATTCTTTTAAGAATGCTTGCTCATAACTTCAGAGAGAGAACCTTGCCAGAACGTTAGCCAAAGATCTGAGAATGTTGCAGACACCATGAATGAGATAACTAGAGTGGATGGGAAATTTTTAGTGAGCGATGAAATTTGATCTTTTCTATGGCTTCAGCAGACTTGAAATATACAGTAGTCATGATATATGGTGCTTTTTGAAGCTCGCCAGCCCGAGTTTCCATTTATGTTCGTTGTGTGGCAAAGAACATGTTCTGCCGCAGTATATAAAGTGTCATCTTTCGGATTCCAACAGAGAGAGAAAGTCATTTAGGTTTGAAGTGATGGTGATTAAATGATGACTGAATTTACATGCTTGGGAGAACTATTCCTTTAAAGGTTTTAAAGGGATAGTGCACCAAAAAATCATCATTTTCTCACCCTCATGTCTTCTCTATAGTCGCTTTTGAAACTCGATGGCCCAGTTTCACAGACAAGGCTTAGCCTAAGCCAGGATTAGGTTCAATTAGGATATTTATGCATCTTTTATAAACTGACTGGTGTGCATCTTGAGTCAAAACAATTGCAGTGACATATTTTAAGATATTTCAATACAATCTGCTTTCAACATCTATTTTAGTCTAGGACTAGCTTAAGCCTTGTCTGTGAAACCAGGGGTATGGAATAGTGCTACTGACTGTGAAACCGAGAGGAGAGAAATTTGTGAAATGGAGAAAAAAAGACATCCTCCAGCTCTCCACATGAAAACATGCTGCTCATTTCTCCTGAACAGCCAATGTCGGGTAAAGATTTATGTACTATTTATGTTTCGGGGAAGAATTAAGATTCCAGCGTGGCCGAGACTCACCACACAATCTACATCTCAATTCTGGACACACACAAACAACCGAAACTGTTTGGATTGAGACAGGGGTACGAGACGGTATACGTGCACGACACAACGGTGCTTCATATCGTGTTTTTGAACGTGGCTGTAGATGAATATGTGATTAAGAAGCTGAGGTGAAATAACATCTGCAACTTCAACTGCTAGTATGATTTTGTTGGTGTTTGTGTGTGCATATGTGACACATGTGACTGTGATGTCATGTTTTCATCATTCCGGCTAAGATCTGTCTTTAATTTCAAACACTCAGAGAGCAAGTCATGTTCGCTATAACCTCATTCACCCTACAATGGAGCATTTGAGATCAAAACGTTACGCTATACTTAGTCTGACGTTTCCTTTCATGTTTGTGCTTGGTTAGCATTTAATTTGTAACATAAACTGAACATCGCTTTTTCATATGCATAGAGGAAATGTACTTTTTTATGTACCAGCAAAACCTACAAGGAAAAAGAGATTTTTAGTGTTTAAATAAAACAGCCATAGAGTTATTTTACCATGCAGCATGCAGCAGTGTCTAAAACCACACTAGCAAGCATGATTGTTTTTCCTCCCAAACCAGTTAAGCTTAAACCTCACCCACAGCCATTTCTAAAGATTTCTTTGGTCAGACAACTAAACCCTAATCTTAACCATATAGTACGGAATGGCAAATCCTGATCCGTACGATAGCATTACTGTTTGTCGTGATCGGATCCATGATTTTTCTGTAGTCTGAAATTTTAGAAATGCCCTTTACTCTGGATCATTGATATTTTACTGATATCATTTTTAATCGAAAATCTATTCATGAAAATGACATTTGTGAACCAGTCATGCATCCATTCATTTTCCAAACCACTTGTCTAATAAGATTTGTGAAAATTCAGTGCTGAATACTATGATACAATCGGAGTACTTTCTGGTAAAAGAAGGTATGCAGGACAGAAAATGAGATTAGGACACATTTCAAATGGTTTATATATATATATAAAAAAAAGATAGATGTACGAATTCACCAATCACTAGCATTTACAATACAGTGGCAATCTCAATTTTAAGCCGTACCTCAGTCTTGCTGAATGACTCAGTTTGGGACTTGTTCTTGTCAGTTCGGATCTGATCTATGATCAGCTGTGAATCTAGGCTGAAATGACTTAATCACTGTAGTTAGTGTTGTAACGTCTATAAAGAGAGAGGGGAAAAGGGCCTGAGGTTTGTGTTAAACGCACCTGTAGGTATCATCCTGTGTCTGAAGTGTGTTTTCCTCCCACACACACATATGTGCTTGAGACCCACCCAGGAGTGCCCACCCAGAGGTTGGCACGAGAAAGGTGCTTGAGGTTTTGGGATTAGGTTTTGTCAGCCTGGCAAGGGTTTCCCTGGCATCCCTGTGTGGCACACTCGTGTCTCTCTCTCCGCTGCTAAATAATGGCCTGCTGAACTTGGCCAGCACTTGTTCTAATATCCTTGAGCTTCTGTCTCATGACGCTAAAATCAGCCAAGAGAAAAAAAGGGGGGAAATTCTGTTTTGCTTGATCAATGTACATATTTTTAGTAGTGCCTGCCAAGGCAAGTTTCATTTTTGGGTAAACTATCCCTTTAAGGATGGCCCTGTGATGGCCTGGCTCAAGGCGCTGAGGTAAGCTCCAGTATCAACATGATCATCCATGGGACAAGTAGTTTGGAAAAATGGATGGATGGACTTAAGGAAGGGCTCTTTTGACCACCTAGCAATAACCTGACAACAACCCACAATACAGCATTGTACAGCAAGAGTAGCATTTTCTTCAGAAAAGTCAGTATTTTTTTGAAACTGTACACATCACATGGACATCTATACAAATGTTATTAAGAATCGTTTTAACATTTACATGAAAATGAGCTTCTTTCGCACAGTAAACCCCATAAATTACTGCAGAAATTTAGTTTTCCAGTAAATATATCATACATGATGTTAACACAAGCAATGGTGTTGAGTATTTTAACAGTAAGATGCCATAATATGCCAGTAATATCTGGCCCTGTTTACACCTGCATTTTGTTCGACCGGATCGCAAGTAGATGAGGCTCTATGGACAGGTAAATGTATAGCTTTTTCAGATCTTTCGATCGAATGGACAAAATAAGCTCACGTAATTTACATATGAACGTGGCCTGAGATGACATAAAACATATCAGCTTTCGTTTCTGCTCAAGCAACCTCAAGACCAGCCAAACGCTGTGAGTGTGTTTTAGAAATCAGGAATGAGAGAACATTGTGCTTGGTACGTTTTTTTCTTTAAACCAAACTTGGGTCTTCTGCCGACAAAGGTTAAATCCTGTCTGGCAAGCGCTTCCTGTAATGTTTGCGCATTTAGTCAGTCGGTGGAGAGTAGACAGTCTTTTGCAGATGTTCGAAAGCATTCCACCACATGAGTGTTTTCAAATACCTCTACAAGTGGTCGAAAGTGGACAAGATCAAAACGTTTTAGACCCCATTTACAAAATGCCAGGTCTCTCTGATGTCAATCATCAGTTTTTATTCATCCACCTGGATGAGGAGAAGTGCTTTGTTTCACAATCTGTCCAATACATACACTCACCTAAAGGATTATTGGGAACACCTGTTCAATTTCTCATTAATGCAATTATCTAATCAATCAATCACATGGCAGTTGCTTCAATGCATTTAGGGGTGTGGCCCTGGTCAAGACAATCTCCTGAACTCCAAAGTGAATGTCAGAATAAGAAAGAAAGGTGATTTAAGCAATTTTGAGCGTGGCATGGTTGTTGGTGCTAGACGGGCTGGTCTGACTCGCCAAAATTGGACAGTTGAAGACTGGAAAAATGTTGCCTGGTCTGATGAGTCTCGATTTCTGTTGAGACATTCAGATGGTAGAGTCAGAATTTGGCATAAACAGAATGAGAACATGGATCCATCATGCCTTGTTACCACTGTGCAGGCTGGTGGTGGTGGTGTAATGGTGTGGGGAATGTTTTCTTGGCACACTTTAGGCCCCTTAGTACCAATTGGGTATCGTTTAAATGCCATGCCCTACCTGAGCATTGTTTCTGACCATGTCCATCCCTTCATGACCACCATGTACCCATCCTCTGATGGCTACTTCCAGACTACTACAGAGCTGGTCTAGCTGGTGGAGCTGGCTTAGTCGTACTGTTCTCAAGCAAAAACTGAGCAGGTGTAGCTGGTCTACAGGCACTCCTGCTTCCTATGCTGGGAACCAACAAACCAGCAACTAGATGTGATATGCGGACAGATGTCTGTCTGGCGCATATTTACATGGAGAAACAATTATGTAGAGGAGCTTACGGTAAACAGCGCAAAAAATTGTGTCATCTCCATCACAGCTTATGCTTTATTCACTCATAGCATCAGTCAAAATTCGCAGGACTATCGTGGAAATAACCAGATATAACTTCAGCACAGCGTTCATCTCGGCATTACCTCCACTTCCTCTCCAGACAGTGACCTTCAGCTTTCTCTCTCTCTCCCCCTCCCTCACTTCATTTTTCTGTTCCCATTTTTCTTGGCAGATGACAGGAGACTTTGACATCTGCTGATGATCTAATGCAGCCGCTCGGGTCCAAATTCAACAGAATAAAAGCAAAAGTGCTCACGCTGAATGTCTTTACTCCTCATTCGTTTCAAGACAGACAGTCTGCCTGCCCTTTAAAACCTCTCTTTAGTCATTTTCATTGCTCTTTAAATATTGCTGATGATGTGAGTTGGATGTGGGATCCAGAGAAGCATTTTCCACTGAGTCAAGAGATCTAGGGCAAAAAAAAGCACGTTTAGGTTCGGTACGCTGCCTTCGATGCAATATTACCCAACACAAATGAAGCATCTCAGTTTAGATGTTCACATATCAACTGTGTTAAAGAGAAAATTGGATGCATTGCTAAATGGTGTGTGTGCCCATAAGACTTGTTCCCGCTCACCTCCCGCAACAAAGGGCAGCATTGTGTATCTCCCCCCACCTCCATCCCCTACGGCTGGTCTCAGTGCAGTTCAATTGGGAGCGCTCCGCTGGGACCACACTTGTTTGCTTTTCTGGGATCAGTTAAAATCATGCATGTAATAAGGAGAAAATGGCTTTTAAGCCTGCCTGTAGGAAACGGTACTCGATGAACCATTATCCCTTATTAAAGACAGAGCCCAGGAGAGACAGGAGGACACAGCCTCCCACTGATGGAGGGTCTTATTGCTTTGCTGATCTCTGATCAGTCTGACTGCTGTATGTCTATGCTAAATTATCATGGCAGGAGAGCAAGCTCTTCTGAGGCCATCTTTATGTAAGGCAAAAAATGAAATCTGAAGCTGTAGTATGTAACTTATTTAACTTATTATAAAAGCGAGTTATCGAGCAAGTGTAGAAGAGACCAGTGTTCACAACTCTCTCCCGACCTTACTCCAATTCACAATGGTAAGTTTCTAAATATTCCTTAGAATTTGAGTTTTTGGATCTGATTTCGCGTCAGTTTGAGATCATTTGCGTGGTTACGTCCGTAAACAGAAAGACCCGGCTACAATACTGGCGTGTGCTGTTGCTTGGATCTTTGAATCTAGAAAGGCCAGCCATGTCACCCTGTAGCCCAAGCCCACCGAAGCTAAGCAGGGTTGAGCCTGGTTAGTACCTGGATGGGAGACTTCCTGGGAAAACTATGGTTGCTGCTGGAAGCTGTGTTAGTATGTGTAACACAGTTCTTAAGTACGGGAAGGAGGCGGGAAGGAGGCGGGAACCGGCGAACATTCAACGTAATTTTAATTATAAAATAAATAAACAAACAATAAAATGAAAGTAAAAGGGCGGCAGTCGCCGTGAGGAACACAAACATAATAAAACACAACATAAAGTCCAGGCCTGGTCCTCTCTCGTCCTTCACTGTCGTCGCTCCTCTTTTATGCTTCTGGAGCTCCTCCGTGAGAGACACGAGACCGGTGTAGCGCGCAGCTGACGCTCATTATCATTCACGTCACCGGCCTCGCGCCGTTCCCTCGCGGCTGTCGCCCGCCCTGCTCGTCACAGTTTGGCCCGCAGGGGGCGCTCACCCTGTTGCCTATGTGGGTCCCCAGTATAGTGATGGGGACACTAGCACCGTCCTTTGGATGAGATGTTAAACTGAGGTCGATTCTCTGTGGTCATTAAAAATCCCAATGGGCCAAATTTGCCCATTGGCCTCTGTCCATCATGGCCTCCTAATCATCCACATATACTGACTGGTTTCTTCACTCTGTCTCTTCACCAATAACCTGGTGTGTTGGGCGTTCTGGCGCAATATGGCTGCCGTCGCATCATCATTGGTGGTGGTTGAGGAGATTCTCCCTTCCTTATGTAAAGCTCTTTGAGTACCCAGAAAAGCGATATATAAATGTAAGGATTTATTATTATTATTAAATGGCAACTATCATTGATATCTGGGGAGTCACATGTTGTCAAAACCAGGAAACCTCGAGCTGCGGAGAGCCTGCAGTCAAAAAGGGAAAGTGACAGAGCCTGTGCTAAAACGAGAATAAATAACTGCATGGCTTTTGAACGGTTGCGGCAACTCTGAGATCTGTAGGGACCGAAGACGTGGCTTTTTACACTTCAGGTGCTCAATAGCTTCCTAATTTGTAATGTTTGATCTGATCTGACTGAGAAATCATTAGCTCTAAACGTCAGTAACGTGAAAAGCGGCCAGATATGTTACTTGTTTAGATGGACATTTTTTGGATATATCTTTTAGGAAGTACTTCTTATTGTCATGTGCAGTGGAGCAGTGCCCAAGTCCAAACTACGTAAAAAAGGACTCTTAAAATAACAATTTTATGTTTCAAAGATGGCGATAGAGAGGCAAAAGTTCAAACTGCAGCATTAATCAGTTATTAACTGAACACCCACACTAGCTCTAACACTATCAAGTAAAAGAGAAGCAGATTTCTGAATCAATTTATATGGTTCGCAAATGTGTGTGTTTGATAGAAAGCCTAATAATGCCTCTTTTGATTCAAGGAATGCTTGTAATACTTCTCTCTGGGTGATATCCGCTAACCCTAATTGACAGATTTTTCAATAAAGATGCATCTCAAGAATGGTAACAAAAAGGCTTGTTAGTTTTGCTTGTTCTTACACTATTATGGAAATGTGATTGGATTAGTGTTGAAGGTGACCTCTTATGCTCCTTTTTACAAAATGTAAAATAAGTCTCTGGGGTCCTCAGAATATGTCTGTGAAGTTTCAGCTCAAAATACCCCACAGATCAATTATTATACGAGCTGTAAGTGCCCCTTTTTAGCCCCTTAAATTGAGATTGAGATTGAGATTTTAAACTCTCTATTGCAAGTTATATAGTCAGAATTGGGAGATATAAACTTGCAATACTGACTTTTTTCTTGCAATTGTGAATTTAGTATGTGAGTTTATATCTCATAATTCTGACTTTATAACTCACAATTGCAACTTTATATCACGCAATTCTGAGGGAAAAAGTCAGAATCGTGAGATAAAAACTTGTAATTGCCTTTTTTGTATTTGTTCCACACTTATTAGTATTCCAAAGTATTCTAAAGTATTTAGATGAAGTTACTAAACTTGAGTAATGTAACGAAATACGTTACAAATGACTTTTTAAAGCATGTATTTTGTAATCTGTAGTGAAATACATTTTAAAAGTAACCAACCCAGCCCTGATCGTCACTACTTCCCGTTAGTTATTCCCCAACACGGCCTTGTTCTTGTGTGACAGGTCTGAGATAAGACTGCTCAGCCCTGCTGCTCATTAGAGTTTAATAAAGAGCAGAGGTCAGCCCGGGGGAGAGAACGCATCATCGGAAAGCGCCCCAGAGCTCCTCCTGTCACAATGAGTCCTTTTTTCTCTTTATTAACCACTGTGCTGAACCCTTACACACACACACATTGCTGACTCAAGAAAAAAAAAAAAATCCCAAGAGTTGGCTGAGCAGCTTTGTACACTATAAAAAATGTATTGTTCAGTCGTATTTCAAAATTTCACATTCATTTAAACGTGTTACTTGCCCTTTCTTTGTAATTATTTGTGAAATTGTGTCCCAGCAGTTAAAACACACGATGGTTTTTTCAGGGTAGTTTTCCACGATCTGATGTTTCTCTGTTTGTGTGTCTGTACGTGAAACTCAATTCAGAAAGATGCTTTGGTGGGAACGATTTCTCCAAATATGGAGAGCAGAACTTGGCTTCAATCGCCACACATCTTTATTTGATTAAAAATAAGACAATAAAAAGCAACACATTGCACAGTTGCATGTGTTATTCCGCACTACTCAAACGCCCTTGCTTGTTGTAGACGCTGCTTTTTTAGCTTTGCGATTCCATTGGGGTTAAAGGTGAAAAGCCAAAGATCAAGAGTGACCATGTTGTTTCCTGCCCAAGTAAAACCAGGCACAACAGGTTTAGGTCTTGTCTCCACAATAGACAGATAAGCTCCGTCAGTTTTATTGCTGTTCATTGTCAGCTCCGCCCGAGGCCAAACCTTCAGCTGTGGAGTGCTATCCATCATTCAGCTTCTCTCGAGGGAAGTTTTCAGTGCCTGCTCTCATCATTTCAGTCTACAATCTATTGCTTGTCTCATCTCTGCTCCTCTGCGTCTCCTTCAAGTCTCGTTTGACTGCGTACGGAATCTTGGAATGGAGACAAAGAATATAATCCGAGGCCCAAAGGTAACTCCCCTTCCAAGGCCCCTTCTGGCAATTGAGAGCTTATATTCTCGAAGCAGGAGTGTAACTCAGAATGTAACAAATCTCTTGGAAGTCACTCAAGTGCAACAGTGAGGTCTCCTTCACTTTCAGCCCAAGATAAGGAGTTTGGAAGCTAAAACAGACTTCTTTCCATTTTTTTTTCTTTTATATCAGGGCTGATGTCTTATTCTGTTATTCCCCCCAAGCCTTTTCCTAGTGTTTTTTTTTTTTTTTTTTTAGCATCGGTGACATCCGTATCATATAGATAACAAAATAAGTGACAATAACTACAGATTTTTTTTATCAGGATGACCTTTCTCAGCCAATTTGACATGACTTTTAAGCAATTGGTTTCAAGGTCATTTCAGACAGCTCTCCTAAAATTCACTCTGGTGAATTGACCCTTCGCCGGCAGTTTGATTGACAGGCGATCTGACCAATCATAACCCAGAATCCATCGTTTTATCCGAAAAAAGCAGTCAGGGGAGTTAGTAGATTAACGTTGGTGAACTTGAAATATTGTATGTTCATTCCTTCTGATGTTCATTCATGTTTATTTGATGCTATAAATGAACTTGTATGAAGAGATGAGGAGCGATCTGTCACGACACATTAAACACACACTAGACGCTATTGAACTTCTTTAAAAAATTACGATATATTAAATATGAAAGTGTTTCATATGTCTGTCGACGTGTTGTCAGTGTCCTCTTTGCTCCTCGATGTATTTTTCACCTCGAGAGCACATGACTTGTCGGACATAGCAACAGTAACTAAAGGGGGCGGGGCTTTACGAAAGGTCGATTATTGGCCGTTCACACAATAAATTCTGCCTCACATTTTCATGCATGTTCCACAAACCGTCTCAATGAATAAATAATGGTGTTAATGAGAAGACTAAATAAAAATTCAATAACTTAGAGCATCACTTTTTTAAAAATCAAACCTTTAACGGTTGTGAGGGTCAAGAAGATTGGAGAATGACAGGATGGATGATTTATCAGTCATTCTATCAAAACCAAGTCAAACCTAAGAAATGGTTTTTTGTTGTTAAATGTTTTTACTTAAAAGTAAAGGTTGGATTTCTTTCCTTACAATGAGTGCTACTTGCTTTTATACTGAAAAAAAGTCAGGATGATTAGTTTTCGAATGGCAACATTATTTTCATGACAATTAAGCATTACCTTTGTGATAGTATTTTTGTACTGCTTTTTTGCACAGTACTTATTTTACTCTAAAACAATATGAGAATCAATACTGCACTGTTCACAATTTTGCTGTATTTTTACAGTAAAGTACTGGCAGCACAGTTGCCAGCAAGTTACTGTATTTTCATATACAGTAAACGTACTGTAATTTAGTTTACAGCACACAAGAAAAGTGCTGTAATTCTACAAAACAGTATTTTACTGTATTTCTACAGCATTTTCTAATTTTAGTCTGCTTCTGCTGTAATTAATAATACAGTATTGTACTGTTGGTTTTTACAGTAATGTCCTGCTAAATCTACAGCGACATTTGACAGTGCAGTAGTTATTTTACTCTAAAACAGTCATGTGAATCTGATGAGAATCAATACTGCACTGTTCACAATTTTCCTGTATTTTTACAGTAAAGTACTGGCAGCACGGTTGCCAGCAAGTTACTGTATTTTCATATACAGTAAACGTACTGTAATTTAGTTTACAGCACACAAGAAAAGTGCTGTAATTCTACAAAACAGTATTTTACTGTATTTTTACAGCATTTTCTAATTTTAGTCTGCTTCTGCTGTAATTAATAATACAGTATTGTACTGTTGGTTTTTACAGTAATGTCCTGCTAAATCTACAGCGACATTTAACAGTGCAGTAGTTATTTTACTCTAAAACAGTAATGTGAATCTGATGAGAATCAATACTGCACTGTTAACAATTTTCCTGTATTTTTACAGTAAAGTACTGGCAGCACAGTTGACAGCAAATTACTGTATTTTCATATACAGTAAACGTACTGTAAATAAATTTACAACACACAAGAAAAGTGCTGTAATTCTACAAAACAGTATTTTACTGTATTTCTACAGCATTTTCTAATTTTAGTCTGCTTCTGCTGTAATTAATAATACAGTATTGTACTGTTGGTTTTTACAGTAATGTGCTGCTAAATCTACAGCGACATTTAACAGTGCAGTAGTTATTTTACTCTAAAACAGTAATGTGAATCTGATGAGAATCAATACTGCACTGTTCACAATTTTGCTGTATTTCTACAGTAAAGTACTGGCAGCACGGTTGCCAGCAAGTTACTGTATTTTCATATACAGTAAACGTACTGTAATTTAGTTTACAACACACAAGAAAAGTGCTGTAATTCTACAAAACAGTATTTTACTGTATTTCTACAGCATTTTCTAATTTTAGTCTGCTTCTGCTGTAATTAATAATACAGTATTGTACTGTTGGTTTTTAAAGTAATGTGCTGCTAAATCTACAGCGACATTTAACAGTGCAGTAGTTATTTTACTCTAAAACAGTAATGTGAATCTGATGAGAATCAATACTGCACTGTTAACAATTTTCCTGTATTTTTACAGTAAAGTACTGGCAGCACAGTTGCCAGAAAATTACTGTATTTTCATATACAGTAAACGTACTGTAATTAAATTTACAGCACACAAGAAAAGTGCTATAATTCTACAAAACAGTATTTTACTGTATTTTTACAGCATTTTCTAATTTTAGTCTGCTTCTGCTGTAATTAATAATACAGTATTGTACTGTTGGTTTTTACAGTAATGTGCTGCTAAATCTACAGCGACATTTAACAGTGCAGTAATTATTTTACTCTAAAACAGTAATGTGAATCTGATGAGAATCAATACTGCACTGTTCACAATTTTGCTGTATTTTTACAGTAAAGTACTGGCAGCACGGTTGCCAGCAAGTTACTGTATTTTCATATACAGTAAACGTACTGTAATTTAGTTTACAACACACAAGAAAAGTGCTGTAATTCTACAAAACAGTATTTTACTGTATTTCTACAGCATTTTCTAATTTTAGTCTACTTCTGCTGTAATTAATAATACAGTATTGTACTGTTGGTTTTTACAGTAATGTGCTGCTAAATCTACAGCGACATTTAACAGTGCAGTAGTTATTTTACTCTAAAACAGTAATGTGAATCTGATGAGAATCAATACTGCACTGTTAACAATTTTCCTGTATTTTTACAGTAAAGTACTGGCAGCACAGTTGACAGCAAATTACTGTATTTTCATATACAGTAAACGTACTGTAAATAAATTTACAACACACAAGAAAAGTGCTGTAATTCTACAAAACAGTATTTTACTGTATTTCTACAGCATTTTCTAATTTTAGTCTGCTTCTGCTGTAATTAATAATACAGTATTGTACTGTTGGTTTTTACAGTAATGTGCTGCTAAATCTACAGCGACATTTAACAGTGCAGTAGTTATTTTACTCTAAAACAGTAATGTGAATCTGATGAGAATCAATACTGCACTGTTAACAATTTTCCTGTATTTTTACAGTAAAGTACTGGCAGCACGGTTGCCAGCAAATTACTGTATTTTCATATACAGTAAACGTACTGTAATTAAATTTACAACACACAAGAAAAGTGCTGTAATTCTACAAAACAGTATTTTACTGTATTTCTACAGCATTTTCTAATTTTAGTCTGCTTCTGCTGTAATTAATAATACAGTATTGTACTGTTGGTTTTTACAGTAATGTGCTGCTAAATCTACAGCGACATTTAACAGTGCAGTAGTTATTTTACTCTAAAACAGTAATGTGAATCTGATGAGAATCAATACTGCACTGTTAACAATTTTCCTGTATTTTTACAGTAAAGTACTGGCAGCACGGTTGCCAGCAAATTACTGTATTTTCATATACAGTAAACGTACTGTAATTAAATTTACAACACACAAGAAAAGTGCTGTAATTCTACAAAACAGTATTTTACTGTATTTCTACAGCATTTTCTAATTTTAGTCTGCTTCTGCTGTAATTAATAATACAGTATTGTACTGTTGGTTTTTACAGTAATGTGCTGCTAAATCTACAGCGACATTTAACAGTGCAGTAGTTATTTTACTCTAAAACAGTAATGTGAATCTGATGAGAATCAATACTGCACTGTTAACAATTTTCCTGTATTTTTACAGTAAAGTACTGGCAGCACGGTTGCCAGCAAATTACTGTATTTTCATATACAGTAAACATACTGTAATTAAATTTACAACACACAAGAAAAGTGCTGTAATTCTACAAAACAGTATTTTACTGTATTTCTACAGCATTTTCTAATTTTAGTCTGCTTCTGCTGTAATTAATAATACAGTATTGTACTATTGGTTTTTACAGTAATGTGCTGCTAAATCTACAGCGACATTTAACAGTGCAGTAGTTATTTTACTCTAAAACAGTAATGTGAATCTGATGAGAATCAATACTGCACTGTTAACAATTTTCCTGTATTTTTACATTAAAGTACAGGCAGCACGGTTGCCAGCAAATTACTGTATTTTCATACACAGTAAACGTACTGTAATTAAATTTACAGCACACAAGAAAAGTGCTGTAATTCTACAAAACAGTATTTTACTGTATTTTTACAGCATTTTCTAATTTTAGTCTGCTTCTGCTGTAATTAATAATACAGTATTGTACTGTTGGTTTTTACAGTAATGTGCTGCTAAATCTACAGCGACATTTAACAGTGTGGGAATCACAAACTCACAGACAAAATCACAAAAAATGTCCAGATGGCAATGAGAATTTGAGGTCAATTCTGTGTAGAATGTCGTATAAATCTTAAAAAAAAGACATGTTTACAGGTAAAAATTTACCTGTACATGGTTTCATACGGAGCTCCGCACATGCAAATCGTTTATAAATCATGCATGAATCGTGCGCATCTTTTAGCGGGAACGAATTAGTAAATCGTGTTCAGGATTTAGCCTAATATTTTTTCTTTCCTGCATGTCATGTCCGTAGTTTCATGAGATTCTATGCAAGTAACTTCCGTCTCCTGATCACCTGAAGAGGATTTTATGCCTACTCTATGCAGTCCATTTAAACAGCCTTGAGTGATCCTACAAAGATGAATTTGTGAGTGTCATGGATGGCATTAAAATCGCTTATGGATGTTGTTGCAGCTGTGTGAGAAGAGCAGGAGGCAGCGATGAGTCACTCGGCCTCTGATCAGGAAGGCAACAAGGAATGCGTTTTCAGTCTCTATTGACCTTGGGTGGAAGAATTTAATCCTTCTTAAGGACCCGTTTCATCATATAAACAGATACTCTTGTATATGAGCATCCTTAATTCTTGGAATGTGAATTTATTGGAGAGTGTTTTCACAAGTTTCACTAGATTTATGTGACCGTATCCTAGTCTATACGAGGTGTGTGTGTATGTGGAGAATGTTTGCTGTGGCAGCCCCCCAATAGTGAGTCAATAGAGTCAAGAGTGATGGACAGTAAAGAGTAGGCCCCATTAACAGCTTTATTCCACCACCTTTTAGCCCGACATAAAACTGCCTGACAGGACCCTGCTCCACACAGCACTTTTGGCGGCCTATCTGAGCGGCTCATTGTCAGAAACAAGGCGAGAGGTGTTCTCCTCTGTAGCATGTCCTCTCCCTTTCCTTAAATCAACTTATTCTTGGCTCATCTTTATCCACTGGCTCTCAGAAGCATTTTTTTACAAAATCAATTTGAAGTAAAAACTCTTAGTTTCGCTTTTTCAATCTTCTCCATTTGTTTAAATTTGCTTCAAGAGGCTGTTATAGGGCTATTTTTTTATATCCATTTCGGAGGCTAAACCTTTTAAAGTCATCACAAAATCAAACTTGACAATCATTGGATCTCATTCACTAATAATTGACCCTTCGCTAGGCCCCGCCCCCTTTAGTTACTGTTGCTATGTCTGACAAGTCATGCGCTCTCACGCCACACATCATGTTCTCACGCAGTGAAAAATACATCCTGGAGCAAAGAGGACACTGATAACGTAGGAAACGGTTTCATATTTTTAAAGCAGTTTCATCAATAAATAGCGTCTAGTGTGTGTTTAATGTGTCTGTAGCTCCTCGATCATCTCTTCATACTACTTCATTTATAGCATCAAATAAACATGAATGAACATCAGAAGGAATGTTGTTTCAAGCGCAAGTTCTCCAACGTTAATCTACTAACGCCCCTGACTGCTTTGTCATACAAAATTGCGGATTCGGGGTTATGATTGGTCAGATGGCCTGTCAATCAAACTTTGCGAAGGGTCAATTGCGTACACTATTCATATTTATACACACATTTGAACTCTTTACAGCTAAGTCACAACACACGCATAAGTACGTGAATTTATTCTTTACCTCATTCTAATGTTGTGATGAATTCGGAGTATTTTACATGAGCGTCCGCGTGCCGAAGGTAAGTATGAGCAAATCATGCACCCTCAAAACAAGTTCAAATGCAATAAACACCATTTACACAGACATTACCGACTCTGTGAGCACTCTACGAGTGGTTTCACTTTTTTTTCTCGTAAATTTAGAACAGATTTTAGAGCGAAAGTCAGTTTTGAATCACCATTTGTTCGTGAAAACGTCCGTATTCAGATTTCACACACAAAGGCGTGCATATGTAAGCTTAGTGGATGAGACCCTGTTTTATGTTATATTGCTGTATTTATAAATTATTTATCAATGCACTTTTTTTTTTAATTAATGTGCAGCAACATCCCTTCTCTTCGACGTTTTTCGGTGGGAAATCTATGGGCTTTTTCAGATCTTTCGATCTAATGGACAAAATAAGCTCATGCAATTTTCATACGAACGTGAGAGGAGATGGAGAAGAAGCAGCTTTAGTTTCTCCTCCACAAGACCGTGCCGAACGCTGTGAGTGTATGGCAAGCCGTTTTGACATTTATTCATTCTCAGGATATGAACTTGGGATATCAACAATTACATTTTCACTAGTAAAAACTATAATTGTTGATATCAAGAATTGTATTTTTACTAGTGAAATCTCTCCATAGGCTGCCATTCAAATTCAATTGTTGATATCAAGAATTCATTTCTTACTAGTAAAAATCATCATTTTTTATATCAATAATTAAATTGGTACTAGTAAAAATGCTAATTTCTGATATCAATTACATTGTCACTAATGCAAATGTCTATTCTTGATATCAACAAAACTGAATTGCTACTAGTATCTGAAAATGAATTCCTGATATCAATATAATTTCTGACATCTAAAACGGCTTTCTTACTAGTAAAAATCACATTCATGATATCAGAAATGAACATTTTTACTAATAGCAATTCAATTATTGATATCAGAAATGTGCATTTTTACTAGTAAGAATTGTATTCCTGATATGTGAAACTGGAATTTCAACTAGAAAGAAATGAATTCTTGATATCAACAATTGAATTTCCACTAGTATAAACTATAATCCTCTATGTCAAGAATTGCATTTTTACTAGTGAAATCTCGCCATAGGCTGCCATTCAAATTCAATTGTTGATATCAAGAATTCATTTCTTTCTAGTTGAAATTCCAGTTTCACATATCAGGAATACAATTCTTACTAGTAAAAATCATCATTTTTGATATCAATAATTAAATTGTTACAAGTAAAAATGCTAATTTCTGATATCAATTACATTGTCACTAGTGCAAATGTCTATTCTTGATATCAACAACTGAATTGCTACCAGTAAAAATGTTCATTTCTGATATCTGAAAATGAATTCCCGATATCAATATAATTTCTGATATCTAAAACGGCTTTCTTACTCGTGACAATCACATTCATGACATCAGAAATGAACATTTTTACTAATAGCAATTCAATTATTGATATCAGAAATGTGCATTTTTACTAGTAAGAATTGTATTCCTGATATGTGAAACTGGAATTTCAACTAGAAAGAAATGAATTCTTGATATCAACAATTGAATTTGAATGGCAGCCTATGGAGAGATTTCACTAGTAAAAATGCAATTGTTGATATCAAGAATGAACATTTTAACTAGTGAAAGTTCCTATCCTGAGAATGAATAAAAGTCAAAACGGCTTGCCATAGTGAGCGTGTGTTAGAAATCAGAGAACGTTGTGAACAAACTGACAAAATTTAAATCCAGCCCGCTTCCCTTAACGTCTATGATTTAAGTCAGTATGCGGAGAGTAGACGCCTTTTGTGGCCGTCTGAACACCGTTTGAGCGTCTACACTACGAAAGCAATCCGGAGCAATGCATTTTTAACTACCTCTGGAAGCGGTCCAAGCGTTTTTAGACCGCGGATTTAGCGTCATCCACTTGCGATCGACCAAAACGCATCTTAATACCAGGTGTGAATAGTCACAGTGGGCCATGTCCATCCCCCCACACAACCTTTTCACCTCCTAGGGTGAAGTTAATGTCACTCACACTCATCAACTCGTCGACCCCGCTGGAGATTTACATGCAGGGGTCACGAGAGGAATGAGCAGGTAGACCTTGAAACAGATTGACAGGCTAGAGTGACGATTCAATTTGTACCCGAGCGTCATCCACGTTTGGACACATCAGAGATCCTGAAAACTCATTGGAAAGATATTCACAGGCACAGCGTGAGAAGCCCTCCTCACATGTGCGCTCAGTCACGCAAAAGAAAAATCTGCTTCTTTGCTGGACTGGCTGTTCGTTTGTTTTCACTGGACACAAATTTTCCCCAAATTGATGCAATTCTATTGATTAAATAATGGGCCGTTTCCTCCCATCAGACTGTCACTCTAAATGCTCCACTCTTTCACATGTGTCTGCCAGTCTGGATGTCAATCTAGAACACAGACAGCTCTTTAACGGTAACATCTATCAAAGAATCTATTGTAAACATTCAGAAAAAGACACATTTCTTCTTTAGGATAATAAAAATGAACTTTTAAGAGCCAGAAATGTTAAAATGATCAAACACACATGAATTCCATGCCACAGTCGCCATCTAGTGGACATATTTTATACAGTGCCAGCTAAAAAAAGACTGATTTTTTTCTTTTCTTATAATCGTTTAGTTTTGCAAACCTACACATGTGAATGTCTTCACATTACTAAAATTAAAATAATTGCTTGGGATTATTATGGAATCCAGACAAGGAAGAAGCTCAAATTTCTTATTTGTGTTTCATAGTTTTGATGACTTTACCATTTTTCTAACGTGTGGAACAGAAGAAGATTATGATGATGATGATGATGATGAAGAAGAAGACAGTAGCAGATTTCAATATGATTAAAAAAAAAAAGTATGCGGTCGGTTTATAGCAGACGGGGTGAGGGGTGAAAGAATAGTTTCAATGCCTGTTGCAACGACCTAAACTACCAGCCTGTAAAAATAAATCACACATCTGCTTCCAATGAGCCCCTGACATATTAATGCCCTTGTGCTTGTTATGAAATTCTTGTAATGCCCCCCTCCCTCCCCTCCACCAAGTCCAGGGCACAATGTGCATGTGTCACCAATCCTCTTCAGCTTCCTCTGTCTGTTCATCATTACCTTTTCTCTTTTTCTTCTCTCTGTCACCAAGTTTCTGATACAGACCATCTATCAATACATTTAGGGTGTGCAGAAATAATAGTGCAGAGTTGCCTTCATACAGATTCTCGATGCAAGAGCATTATGGGTAAACAGATTCTTCAGTATTCGAATGATCTCCTGGACAGAAAGACAGAGCAACATGTGGCCCTCGTTAAAAAAAAAAAAAAAAAAAAAACTAAATGAAACGATAACGGGAAGAACGGTGCTGCCGCTCTTTGAAGTGAGCGTGAATCTCAACTCTGCAGCTAATTATCTGCAGAGAAACTGAACCTGTTTATTTATCTGAGAAAGAAAATTATTGTCCTGCAAAGAAGAGGGCATGTGCTCCTCTCTCAGGGGGCCAACACTGATTATTTTTCATTATATATTGTAATTTACATACAATGAATGTATATTTATTGACATTTTTATTACCACCACAAATGCCCAAACTGACGTTTCCTTAATTCTAGGTTTGGGTGATGAGACATAAAAAAAATAAATCAAAAATAGTCTTCATATTTTTGGTGACATTCAATGAGAGGCTGATCACTGCAGAGCCAGCTCCTCCCTCTCTTGACCTACTATGGTCATGATGGGCGGAGCTGTATCCTCCAACTCCACCCATAACAATATCTCTCCACCCACTAAACAGGTTAAGCTCCACCCAGAGAACTCCACAGCAAGCACTACTTGCATTCAATGCATTTTGAAGCCGAAGCATTTCTATCGTCCCCTGGTGGAGTGAGGCGCGAGCCGAACAAGAAAATCTGATTAATTTAAATAATTTTTTTTCAAAAATGTTTCATGTCATTTTAGATATTTTTAAGTGTTCGTTTTTCCAACGAGTTTGGTTTTAGTTAGTTATTTGATGCTATAAAAAGTGATGGCGGGAACTTACTGATACGGTGCAGACTCGAGCTCCGAAAGGACATAATCAGCAACGATCGTTTCTGGGATATTTTGCCTTAATTTTTCTAAAGTGGAAGGAAGTTTGCAAACACTTTATTTTTACAGTGTCACTGTTACATGTGTTTCATGTATTTACTATAGTAATAACTAGAAATGATGCATAATTGCATGCAATTGACCCTAAACCAAACCCTCATCCTAAACCTATAGTAAGTACATGTAGTTAATTGTTATTACTCAGTACTTAAATGTATAATTACACTGTAATACTGACACCTTAAAATAAAGTGTAACCAGAAGTTTTTTACAGTCTATGACGTCTATATACTTTTCAATAAGAGAAACCAAAGTATTTCTTACATGAACAATGCCGTGCGTGTGTGTGATGACACAGATCATGAAACATTTTTTGGCACCACTTTATATTCGGTGGCCTTAACTACTAAGAACTTACATCAAAAAATAAGTAAAATGCACTTAATGTGTTTATATTGTGTTGCAAAACACATTTGCTGCTGCTGAGGTGGATAAGAGTACAGTTTGGTGGTATGCGTAGATTTAAAGTGTTAGTTCACCAGAAAATGTGACGGGAAATACTTTTTGTGCGACAAAAAACCCCAAATAATGACTTTTCAACAATATCTAGTGATGGCCGATTTCAAAACACTGCTTCATGAAGCTTTATGAATCTTTTGTTTCGAATCAGAGGATCGGAGCGCCAAAGTCACATGATTTCAGTAAACGAGGCTTCGTTACGTCAGAAGTGATTCGCGATTTCAATAGTTCACGTGACTTTGGCAGTTTGATACGCGAACCGAACCACTGATTCAAATCAAAAGATTCGTAAAGCTTCATGAATCAGTGTTTTGAAATCGGTCATCACTAGATATTGTTGAAAAAAGTCGTTATTTTGTTTTGTTTTTTGGCGCTCAAAAAGTATTCTCGTCGCTTTATAATATTAAGGTTGAATCACTGTAGTCACATGACCTGTTTTAAATATGATTTCTGTTCATCTGAAAGTGTTCATTATCTTGCTGTCAATAGAGACTCACTGAACCATTGGAAAATATCTTCATTTGTGTTCTGAAGATGAACGAAGGTCTTACGGGTGTAGAACGACACGAGGGAGAGGAATTAATGACGGGATTTACATTTTTAGGTGAACTAACCCAATTATCAAATGATTAATGTAATTGTAAGTACATATTGGTTAGCCTTAACTTTATATTTATACAGTGAGTTCCATATTTTTGATTGTGAAATCAGAATCAGTCTCAGTACTGTCGTACTTGTGATTCACGAAACCAAACATCATGAAACTTATTGGAAAATGATTGGCCAAATAAAAAGATCGTTACAATCATTACAATGCTCACAAAAGAACATTTTTATTTGCCATCAAAATCATCATATTCTGTTTTCCAGTCCTAATAAAGCAACAATAGATTTTTTGAAGGGAGTCATTGTAATTTTGTCTTCATTTAAAAGTAAATATATATTATAAAATGAATAACTGCACAATCCATAATCCGAAAGAACAATCCTTACTGTGAATATAGTAACAACAAAACTCTTCCAATTCTTCAACGAAGAACTGCAAAATGACACAAACAAGTCAGATTCCTTAACTACTGAAATATTCAGATATATACAAATATTTAAGAAACATAAACCTTTTATAGATTTAAAACAAAAAAGTAATATTCTCAATGCGTCATGGGAAGAGTAGTTCATCGCTCATTGAAGAATTTCATACTTTTTTTTGGCTTCAAAAATCTAATTTTGTTCTAATCTAATTCTTGGAGCTGGTTGGTGAAAGGCTTACAAGTCTTTCCTTTTCTTTTCTTTTTCTCTTTCTTTCTTTCTCTCTTTCTTTCTTTCTTTCTTTCTCTTTATCTCATTCATTCATTCATTCATTTTCCTCCGCTTATCCGGGGCCGGGTCGCGGGGGCAGCAGTCTGAGCAGAGATTCCCAGACCTCCCTCTCCCCAGACACTTCCTCCAGCTCTTCTGGGGGGACACCGAGGCGTTCCCAGGTCAGCAGTGAGACATAGTCTCTCCAGCGTGTCCTAGGTCATCCCCGGGGCCTTCTCCCAGTGGGACATGCCCGGAACACCTCCCTAGGGAGGCGTCCAGGAGGCATCCGAGACAGATGCCCGAGCCACCTCAGCTGACTCCTCTCGATGTGAAGGAGCAACGGATCTACTTTGAGCTCCTCCCGAGTGACCGAGCTCCTCACCCTATCTCTAAGGGAGTGCCCTGCCACCCTGCGGAGAAAGCTCATTTCGGCCGCCTGTATCCGGGATCTCGTTCTTTCGGTCATGACCCAAAGCTCATGACCATAGGTGAGAGTAGGAACGTAGATTCGCCTTGCAGCTCAGCTCCTTCTTCACCACGACAGACCGGTACATCGACCGCATTACTGCAGAAGCTGCACCGATCCGTCTGTCAACCTCACGCTCCTTCCTTCCCTCACTCCTGAACAAGACCCCAAGATACTTGAGGCAGGAGCTCTCCACCAACCTCTCTCTCTATTTCTTTCTTTCTCTTTATCTGTCTCTCTCTTTCTTTCTTTCATTCTCTCTCTTTCTCTTTCTTTCTCTCTCTTTCTTTCGTTCTCTCTCTCTCTCCCTTTCTCTCTCTTTCTTTCTCTCTCTCTTTCTTTTCTGTCTCTCTTTCCCTCTCTCGCTCTCTCTCTCTTTCTCTCTCTTTTTTCTCTCTCTCACTCTCTCTCTCCCTTTCTTTCTCTCTCTCTCTCTCTTTCTTTCTTTTCTCTGTCTCTCTCTTTCCCTCTCTCTCTCTCTCTCTCTTTCTCCCTCTCTCACTCTCTCACTCTCTCTCTTTCTCTCCCTCTTTCTTTCTCTCTCTCTCTTTCTTTCTTTCTTGAAATCCCTATAAAAACAATGCATGGAGAAATATTTCCATAACCAAGGCCCCAGAAAAAGTGGGTAGTCACAGTTGTGCTCTATTTTGACAAACAAATGTTTCACAGCTTTCCAAAAGGTGTCAGTACACACAGAGTTCACTGTGGAGGATAAGTACATGACAGCTGTGAACACGAACTTCTCATCTGCTGCGGTCATCACAACTGTACCGTACTCTGTCTGGAATCGAGAACATATTACAGTAACGTAAAATTTGAAAGAAAGTATAAGGTCATCATAAAAAGAAGACTAGAATATCATGTTGAGTTCAGAATGCCCCAGAATAACAACAGCCAACCAAAAGAGTTTCCTCCACACCTACAAATATGCACACTTGAGCCTCATTGTAACAAGCTTCTCAAACTTCTCATTTGGGGGTAGAAGCATCGCGTGCAATTCATCCAGTGCCTACGTGTCCCTCTAAATGGATCGGACAGTAAGTAACTCGAATCCTATCAGTCGCTGTAATCTTGTCACATGTGACCAACACACGCTAATTACAGGGGTGATGCCCACCCATCGGGTTCTCAGACACAACCGCAAGGCAACTCTACCAATTAGCTCTTAGCCTAAAGACAGCCCAAGTGCTCTTACAAGAGACCCTACAAAAGATTTGGGGTCAATCCACCAAAAGTCCTAATCTTCACCCATTGTCTCTGAGCCAGAATGTTTAGGTATTTCATTAGGCTTAACCAAAGTGGCAAAGGACTTAAAGTTCACAACTAATTATAAGAGCTTGTGACTGCTGCAAATAGGGTTAGTAGTGAACACAGAAAGTTGATTTGCTCTTCATGGGAACTGTCAAATGAGCTAATTGCTCTTTGACAAAGTACATTGGATTGACTTGGGCGCAAAATCTGTCTCGACGGGTTGTATGACTAGAACTTCCCAAGATTTGTTGAGGAACAAAAATGAGCCAACTAGATCAAAATGTGGCTTCATCTCCTTTCATCATTTATAAACGTCCTCTAAAATAAGAAGGAAAGCGGTCCGTAACTTTGAAGCTGCTATGGGAGAGTTCAATTGTTCAATTACATGTCTGGGTGATAATAATCTTAGGAGACCTGAACAACTTGGAGTCACAACACATTGGTCACGTTTGCCAGGCCTGTGGTCTATACTAAAGACTTTGGGACATTTGGTTAGGTTACACTTAGCAGAAGTATCATGCCCAATAAATGTGCTCTCCAAAAGACATTTGAATTCTCTTTATATATTAGATATTAAGAAAATGTTTGAACTACTGGTGCTTTACTCTACAAAGTTTGACCATTTTGAAGACTCAGCAATGTAGTAAGTTTTTGTAATGTTGTATTTTGTGTTTTCCTTTGCCCTATTAATGTGATAGTGTCTTGTGGGAAATACTTTTTAACAAGAGATATAACTTGAATGAGTAAATATTTGTTACACCGAGTCTACACCGGATGCGAGCGGCGCGACAACAAATTCCCAACAGTAAACGGATTCTCCATCCTATTTCTGCTTTACAACGGTCGGTTTGTTGTGTTCGGTGTAGACGGCTTTTAGCTGTCTGGTGTAGACATGGTGTTATTTAAAGAGGAGCTGGAGAATACAAACCACCCATTTGAGCATATTACTGTAACGATTCAGCGGTCTGATTGGCAATACAAGTTACAAACAAGAAAACGATAATATCGTTGTATTTTCTATAAAAACTTTTTTTCAATTTGAGAAAAGAGCATACTAATATAATAGATGCAGACCTTTAGCGGAACTAGCCTCACCCTGTTTTTTTTGGTGAAAATCAGACAAGAATTCTTTGGTCTGTAGACTATCCAAATATACCCCACAGCCCAGCAATACAGACAGGTAAAAGAGGAAACTGATGCTAAAGTAACTAACCAATTACAGAGTAAGATAAAGGATTAGTCCTCAGCTCATCTGCAAATGGGATCAGTGCTGATTAGTGGGGTTTAGGATGACGTGGAGGAACTTGATTCTACAATCACACAGCTCCTCAGCCGGCCACCCCCTTTTGCAGGGAAGGGAACCATCGGCAAAAGCCACGTAGCCCTCCAGCTGGTCCATTTGGGTGGATTTATGTGAAATTCCAGAGGAAGAGGCCTCTGGTTGTCAAAAGTATGGACTCTCTTAAATTGCGGGTGGTCAGAATGGGTATGAATAGGGGAATCCTTGCCACAGCACATTCTGCAGCCATGCTTGATGACGGATTACTAAACTAAGCTTCTGGACTACAACGTTTCTGTCCAAGAATTTCAACAAGGAACGAACGCATCAAATCGTAAAATAATAGGCAATCATACTGAAGAAGAATCCCTGTGAATACATCCTTGTGACTCATTAAGAACATGGCTTTGATGCCCATGAAATTTGACTTGGCCAAACGGGTCAAGCTAGCCCAAGGACTGTGGCTCCTGTACTGGCTCTCCGTCATGGCTGGAATCCTCATCTTCAGCATGGGGATCTTCTTCAAGATCGAGCTGCGCAAGAGAAGCGAGATGATGGATAACAACGAGAGCCATTTCGTGCCCAACCTGCTCATTCTGGTGGGACTTGTGGCCTGTGGTGTCAACGCTTTTGGGGGCAAAGTGTGCCATGACTCCCTTGACACAGTCAAGTTCACCAAGTGGAAACCTATATTGAAGACCTACATGAGTGGGTGTTTGGTTTTCTGCGTCATCCTCTTTGTCACGGCTCTGCTGTGTTTCTTGATGCAGATCTCTCTGCACTTCGCCCTGGCTGAAGGCCTGAAGAATGGAATGAAGTACTACAAAGACACAGACACGCCAGGACGATGCTTCATGAAGAGAACGCTGGATATGACCCAGATTGAGTTCCGTTGCTGCGGCAACAACAACTACAAGGATTGGTTCGAGATCCAGTGGATTAGCAACCGCTACCTGGACTTCAGCAATGACGAGGTTAAAGAGTGAGTACTGATATTTTTTCACAAAAAGCAAGAGGTATCAATGGAAATGAATATAAGAGGGGGGGAGGGATCAAAGCGGTTGAGTAAGCAATGCATTTTCTTATTCATCTGTGGGCTTGTGATGTACCCGTCTTTTAGTGATTCATAGTGATAGCGAGATGTGTAAAATGTTTCCATAGATGTAGGCAAATTCAGTATTGTCCAAGTCCAAGGATGTCCAAGTCAATGTGGCTAATGTTCACTGGGTTTAAGTTATAGCTAGTTTAAAAAAGATAGAGATCAGCTGATGTATATATTATTCCCCTCTTTAGGAAGCGTTACCCAGAAGCTCTATGACACAATAACCAAGACAAAAGCTAACACTAAAGTTCTAGAGGACACATTTTCTAAGTCTCAAAGCAACTGCAATGTTGAATGCAACAGCAATCAAGTTTAAGGGATAGTTTTGAGAGATTCCTAAGTAGATAATTGGTTGGTGGGTTTTATAAAGAGGGTAAAGGGGGCACATGGGTCCATGGATTAGATCATCTGTCAGGATCCTATTCCAAAGTCCTTTAAACCTTACCCTCCACACCAATCATAACATTGCGCAATCTGTTACCTCCCTTGGAGTCGGACCGCAATGTTGACCTCCCAAGGGGCTATCACCATTTAAAGGTGAAAAATGATCCCAAAGAGATGTTTGGATCAGATTGGAGTTGTAAAGATGCAAATTTGTTGAGATATGTTTCTAAGCCTGGCACTCCTGAAATCTCAAATGCCACGCCTAAGAACATGGAGCAATTAACGCAATTGAAACATCTGCAATCTTTTTGGAATTTTTTAGCCGTGTCCAGAGCAACGTAGACGGCAAATACTTGATGGAAAGCGTTCCCTTCAGCTGCTGCAACCCCGGCTCCCCTCGCCCCTGCATCCAACATCACCTGACCAACAACTCCGCTCACTACAGCTATGACCACCACACCGAGGACCTCAACATCTGGACCAGAGGTTGCCGTGAGGCTCTGGTGTCCTACTATGGAGGCATGATGAACAGCATTGGTGCTTTTGTGCTGCTGTTCATTATCATGCAGGTGGGTATGGGAGAGGAACTGGAATCTAAAGTTGAACACAGCTAACTCAAGGCCTTTGACAAGATTACACTCTTGGTGGGCAAAGAGTGAGCCGCTAGATTATAAGGTCAGATGGTGCGTAAAGAGTAATATAAATAGGTCTGAAAGAATCAGATTAATTAACTGTTTAATTGATTTAATTAACACTTAGTGTTAATAAAATGACAAGGTATAACTGATAAACATTTAACAAGTGGGATGTTGACAGAACTTGTCCCCTCCTCTAACAGAACTTGTCCCCACATTACTGCTAAAGAATGACGTTTAGATGAATGTGTAAATATGTGCTGCCGGCTTTCCTCTCAGCGACAACGTCAACACACAACAAAAATAACAGCTGTGAGAAAAAAGCAGTTAAGAAAGCATCTGATCAAGCGATGTGGAAACATTTGCGCAAGCTCTGATATTCGGCTCTCCAGTCAAGTCCAGTCACATTTATTTATAGCACTTCATACGATAGATTGTTTTGAATCAAGCAGCTTTAAAGTACCAAACATGAACTCCCAACAATTTAAGAAATGGCCAGTTCATTCTTCAATTTTGCTTGAAGTACATCGAGGCATTTTGTGATTGCGTAATGTGTAGTGACTCCAAATGTGCAAAAAAAAAAAAAAAAAAGTTCAAGAGGGTTAACCTTAATTTGAACCGCAGCTCCTAGAATCTTGGTGCCAAACTGGATATTTCCTGGAAAAGTAGAGCTCATGCGGATCAAAATAATAAAGATGCTGCTTTGAGTTCGTGTGGAACTTTCTAGAGATTAATTAACCTGAATTTTTGTTGCAGGCTGTGGTGACTGTCGGTTTGCAGTACCTGACTACTTCACTGGAAACCCTGACCGACCCAGAGAATCCTGAGAGCGAAAGTGAGGGATGGCTGCTGGAAAAGAGTGTAAACGAGACACTTTCTAGCGTCATGACGAAGGTCAAGTCCCTGTTTAAAGGCAACCAGGTACAGGAGGGAGATGCAGAAGCAGCTCCCACATAAAACCAAGAGAGCCACGCCCCCTCCTGCCCCATCATGTCTGTGGCCACTCCCACCTTCGGGAGAAGGAATGCATGAATGGTTGATTAAAATGTTGTCTCTTAAAAATATAGGTGTATATGCATACATATAGGATCAATACACCTATAATTTAACGAGATTCCAAATAAAACGTGAATGTACACACTACAATGTAAATACAAATGAAATATAAACTAACAAGTTTATTTTTTAATATTTTAAAAATGAAATGTCCTGATGTTACATCTGAACATATCTGATATTCCAAACAAAAACCGTTCACATCCGTCTGTAGTTTGACTCTTATATTTGACCCCCGTTTATTTATCGGTTGAGCGGATGTTTAACCCGACAGCCTCACACATGCAATAGCAACTATTCCACCAAATATAGATTTCACCATAAAGCCATTGTGCGCTAATAAATCAGAAACTACTTCTCTCGAAGAGGTCACATGGCAGCTTTTATCTGGCAGCTGAAGAAAACGTGTTTTTGTAAGCGTTCAGTCACCTCCCAGAACTTAAAGGGATGAAAACAGTGGCATTTTTACACAATGCTGCCTTCAACAGGCCTTAGGTTGTCTGACGATTTTCAAAAGCATGTTGATGGTGATCTACTGGAGAGCAGAACTCTGTAACAATGGGGAAACTTTTCTGTAGCAACAACATTGAACTCAACACGTTCGCAGTTAATGTGTGTAGTTCTCGGGTTAAATATCTGCCTCACTAGTCGAAGAGATGTGAAAACAGGCTTTCCGCCTCAACTTGCGCCATTTTAGCACTCTTTTGAGCGTACAGTTACAGAAGTCGTCAAAGAGTACCAACTTGTACAAGATTCTAGTCAGTTGTGTGTGATTTGTTAATCTAAGTCAGACAACCCAATCAGTTGTAATTTTTTTTCATATAATTTCTGTGGATTTTTAATTTTCACAAGTACCTCTTTCTGTACATTTGTCCTCGACTTTGCAGTAATGCCAGTTTTTGTGGATTGAGTGGATCATGTAGGCAACTCCATTTGTGAGATAAAGATGTTTAATGAGATTCAGCATTATTCTGTGGTATTTTTTGTTTTTCAATATACAGTATATACTACAGCTTGTTCCTAATGTGCACCTTCCTCTGAACAGATATGACTCTTTGCTTCTGATGAACTGGTGTTTACTTCAGACTTTAAAATACTTAAAAGTCTTCGATATGAGGGGTGAAAGTGGGGTAAGTTAATACGTGGCTGGTAAGAGATGTTTGGACAGTTGAATCCCAGCGGGACACAGCTTTACCTGATAGGATGAAGTGAAGGAAATGGATTTCTCTAACTGAGGCTTTTGTCCTGCTCAGACTAGCTGAACATCCATCCTCAGAATACCCTTAAGCAAAAAAACATGGACGTGAATTCTTTTAACATCAATGTTTGAACTGTATAAAGGATAGAATTGCTTTTCAATTAGTCTTACAAATTTAGGCTAGAATTTTACAAATGACTAAACAATAGACCTATAGTCAGTTGAGTTGACATGCTAAAAAAAGTAAGCTTAATTGAGAAGAGCACCAAAATTGCATAAATTAACTTGTATAAAACAGATATATTGGTGAAATCCTAATCTAAAGGCTTAATTTCATTTCATTTATTTATAATGATAGCACCATTTATGTTTTGTTTTTTGCATTGAGACTTCCACACAAATACTCAATACAGATCAATCCACCTATCCAAAAGTATTGGGATTAATTGTCATTAAAATAATAGGCTATTAAAGAGACTAATTTGCCGATATTCAAAGTGTCTATTTACACTAGGTGCAAATAGCATGCCTTGCTGGCAAACGCTATTTACACTAGCTCCGCCCACCAATGTCTGGATGGGCCAGTGATTTTTTTTTTAAAAGACACAAAATTCCACATCTTCAGTAGAGTTATCCTCTCGAAACTGGCTTTCAACGCGATAGACGCAGGTTCGAATCCGCCTTTTACCGAGCTCGATTTTTTTTTTTTTTTTATAAAAATGAAAATAATATTCTAAAAGTGGAAATAAACTGTGAACGAGTGTTTAATAATATTTGAAGTGTTTATTGGGTAGGGTTAAAGGAAGGTGTAAGGAGGGTTTTTATTCTCCCAATAAGGCAGCATCCATTTAATAATTTTAATAAATATAATCATTTACACTCAATGGTTTATTGCATCATATTAATGTACAAAACTACAGAGGTGTAAATAGTATCTGCCAATATAAAGACAGCATCTAATTAGGCTACTACATTTACTCTTATTGCAAAGAACGGATACTTTTACATGGTGTAAACGGAATCTATCGCTATTGTCACTAAGTGTAAATAGAATATACAGCTATTTTCAGTGTAAATAGCATCTATTGTAAGTTAAATGGCGATTAAGAGGGGTGAAAACAATTCCAACTTTGCATTCATGTATAGTGAGCTATAAACAGGACATCCTGAAGTCCATAAACAGTGACTGCCTGGATAAGAGCCGTTAATCAGCTTTCTGGAGCAGCTTATACCTTCTCAGGTGAAGCTCTGCCCGGGACAGGTATGTGCGTCTCACGAGCAGAAAGCAAGCACTAGAACGGGATCGTATATGAGGATAACCCCAATCCTTGTACAGGAAATTCCTCACATCTTTAAATCACGAAGAAGCGAGCCAACAGATTTATGACACACAAACGTAACTGTCAGCAGTAACGTTGGTTTGCTGATGGAAACGACTGTGCTGGAAAGGCAGCAAATTAATGAATAGTGTTATTAAGTAAGTTAAATGAATATTTAGCTTTGACAGCTGCCGCTTACATTTATAGACAGGGAAGTTAACAACAAACACACACAAAACTGTCCAATCAAAATCCAGTATACAAAGCATCAGGCAGGGGCGTCGTCATCGTCGAATGGCGAGTCATTTGACATTCTTCACACATAATAATTAACATGAGATTTAATATCGTTGCTCTGCCAAAAGGCCTTAACAGGGACGATAACTAGAACTATTTCATATACGAGAACAGGGAAGTCCACACCACAGCTTTAACGAGAACTGTGATATATAACTGAATTTCCAGGTGATGAACGATAAAAAAACATTGACAGCAAATCAGAATTCACCCGACTTTTAAGTTTTAAGTCCTTACTTGAACAAAACAAAGAGATTTCGTCCATGGGGAATTGATTGGTTGGTCGTGGTTTGTTATTGGTCAATCTCGATGTGAGTGACAAGTTGCCCCGCCCTCACGCTGATAAACACGTCATCAGAGATGTTGCCGCAAGATGGAGAAGTTATTAATTACAGATTACGAGGGCATCACAAAATAGTGATCGTGCACAGATAAATCCTTTATACTAAATACTTCAATATTCCATTAAACATTGTAATTGTGAACCTGCCGACCAGTTAATCGTGATTCATGCTGACAAAGGGCTCAAAAATTTAAAGTGGACATAATCGCAGCACGCGCTTAAACAGAACATGTGGACACCATTATAGTTATTGTTCTTGGTGTGAACAGGCCTCAAGAACATCCTTCCCCACCCAAAAAGATCACGGTCTCGAGCAGAAAATAGAAAAGGAAATATTGGATACACTGTCCACCCGCGTCCTACACGACCTTTAACTCCTGTCCGGGTCACGGCACCAATGTAACCCCTACACCCGGGTCCTACGCGACCCGCTGCGAGCAGGCCTCGAAACCCGGGTCTTCCGGCATGGGAGTCGGACGCTCCAAGAAGTAGGCTAAAGGATGTAACCTCTAGCCTTGAGGTCAGAGGAGTGAGGTCTCCTCGCAAAGCCACTTTTTATTATACTTGAATATTCAATAGTGGGTGGAGTGAGTGACGAATTGCTCCCAGGAACCATGCAACCTGAGCAGCAAAGACAATTTGAATTGATCCTGATGTGAATGATGTCCTGTGCTGGCAAAATACAGAGAGAGATAATTATGATAAGAAATAACATAATAGTCCACCTGTAGGGTAAAACAATTAGTTTTGAGAAATGGACAGTCGTCAAAACCTGGACTAATAAGACTCCAAGCAGTCGGTGAGCTGGGCAGTGGCTTGAACTCTGGGTCTAATCCTCTTTATTGTAGCGTTCCTGGATAAACAAGAGATTTGGACAGAACTAGAGCACAGCTGAGAAGAGCTGTAAGCAGCAAAATGGGTCACACATTTGCCTGCATCAGGCCACTAAGCCTACCTGCTCTAGAACATTCAGAACAAGTACTTCACAACACAAACATATAAAACCCTTTGGCTGCGTCCGAAATCACACATAGAGTAAGTGATAAACCGTACGTGACAAAAGTACGCCGGAATTCACAGAACTCATAAGAGTAGACAAAATGTACCTTGATGAACTACTTCTTCCGGTGAGATTCTGAAGTGTGCGTTTGTTGGACACCTCACTATCCCATAAGGCCACAGATTAGGATTTCTGAACACAACGGACACTGGTAGATCACATGATAAGGGCAACATGGTGAATGTAGTATGTCCAGATTTCATTTATCCTATATAGAACATACTTTTTTTTAGCGGTCATGAAGTAATTACTTGTTCAAAAAAAGTCCATGATTTGCCTTACATTGGTACACGGGCTCGCTCATTCATCGATACATTTTATCACTTCAACACGCAACAGTGTCTTTTTTTCTTTATTTATTTCATTAATGTTTTACAATATAGTACAATGTACCCATTTATACAAGAATTCACATATTAACAAGTCAGTTTGTGATGTACACTGCTGCAGCCACTGGAAGTGTCTCCGGAAATATGCTCACCGCAATAGAAACTGGCATTTCATCCGATTTGCATGAGGCAAGAAAGAAGCAACTTTTTTTTTTATGCGTGTCTGCATCGCTAACAAATAAAATTTGATTTGGACTAAATCCTCAGGCCAAGGCCACTATAAAGCATGAAAAGAAAAAAAGTCTAAAGGAGAATCAAGGATATGCAATTCTGCATCCGTTACTGCTGAAAAATGGCGCAGCAGTGTCAAGAAACAAAATCACAACACCACACGGCACACACGTCAAAATCATATTTCAGAGAGGAATTCATGGAAAGCACGATTCCATAGATCAAGGTCGAATACAACAAACACCCGCGAGAAACACATAAATAACACGCGTCACAAAAGAACAAGAAACAAAACAGTTGTAAAAACGGACCACCTTAGAAATCCATCATATTAGAAACATACCAACTAAACACCTGTACGTAAAAAACACTCGCACAAACATACACGACCCAGACAAACAGAAACCAAGCATCCAAAGGAAATATTCACGTGCTCCTGGATCTTCCTCACGTTGGCTTTTTTTTTTTTACATGAACATTGCTGAGCACATTAATTAGGTGGCCTTAACAAATGTATTGCAGCATTTGAGATGACGGGGCAGAGAGGACGCAGCATGGGCGGTGAGAGACATTTGTGCTTACTTGAAGAGCAGCACCACCGTCCAACTCCCAAGCGATGAGAGAAACCTATATATGAAAGCAAAATACCTTGAAAATAATTTAATATTACTTGAAATTAAATAGCATTCCTATGTGTTGCGAAGGAACCCTTTTATTGTTAAGGTTCAATACCTTGGCTATGTGTCTCTTTAAATATGTATTTATATCATATTTAAATGAAAAAGGGAGAGAAAAACCCAATCCCCCTCCAAAAAAGAAAAGAAAAGAAAAAGTCATGCATTCATCCACTGTCAGAAAGATGGATTAAGGGATGGAGGAAGAGGCCTTGGCGACCTCTAGCCCTACTGTGCGAATTGCGAATCCCCTTCTGCATTAAGAGTGTTAGAACGCGTCACATGACTTCACAGGTGCTGCCAGTCGATGCCCACCAAAGTCTGATTGGCTTCCTGGGCGTGGCCGATCTCTTCTGTGATGCTGTGCTGGCGCCACAGTTTCTGGATCTTTCTGTAGCGCTCTTGGCACAAGTGTAATGGGTTTCCCCGTCTAAAAGAGACGAAAAACAACACTTGATCTCACACGATTGTTAGAAATAACCGTATGTGTGAAATATCAGCAGTGGAGATGTACCTTAGCCCTTGGTCTGTTTCCCCATAGTCGTCCAGGTATGGGGGAGCATAAAAACAGCCCTTAGTTTTGCCAGCCAGGAACAGGACCTGACTTTCCCGCACCCTGACACACAAACATACACAAATGAAACCCTGCTGGTAACCCCACTGAAACTGCATTGCTTTTATGAAATCAAAGCAACAGCACTATGAACAATAAAGTATGTCTACTTCCCTACTATATAGTTGGCGAAAAACAGTACATGAACATGTCTGAATGTATGATATGTATAGAACAGTAGAAAAAGTACCAACTACTATTTCCACAGAGTGGTACAGGACAGCACAGAAGAGTTCAGTATTATTTGGGAAGCTAAACTTTGGATCAGCTTGCTTTTCCACCGCCAACAGTCTCCTTATTTGATAGGTGTGGTGTATGATGGAAAGTAGCGATCGATGTCATTCTCGTTCAAAGAAGCAAGCAACAATGTATGACATACAGATGATCTTGATCTAGCTTCTCAGCATGTGGCTGTTTGTCTGTCACAAGAAGAAACTGTTCTGTTTCTCAAATTTATATTTATATATATATATATATATTAAAAAAAAAGGCACCTCGTGTTGTCATTCCCCTAGCATGCGGAAGTGATGATTCTCTGTCAACCGATGTTCTGCAGTGAGTCTAGCTCCACCCTTTAGTACCAGACTACTGTGCTAGGTACCCCAACGGAAGGGTCCCAAAAAAGTGGTGTGGTTTGGAATTAGGGTACTATTCACAACTTCTGACAATGGAAATGGCAAAATTGCGTACCGCACTGAACTCTACTGTAACGCACCGTACCAATCAGTGGGAACAGAGGCAGAGAGGATGTGGTGTTTTATATATATATATATATATATATACACGCACACTGACCAGGCATAACATTATGACCACCTTCCTAATATCGTGTTTTTAGTCCCACTTTTGCTGCAAAGACAGCCCTGACCCATCAAGGCATGAACTCCACTAGACTCCTGAAGGTGTGTTGTGGGATCTGCACCAAGATGTTCACAGCAGATACTTTAAATCCTGTAAGTTGCGAGTTGTGGCCTCCAGGGATCGGACTTGTTTGTTCAGCACATCCCACAGATGCTCCATTAGATTGAGATATCCCAGAATTTGGAGGCTAAGACAACACCTCAAACTTGTTGTGCTCCTCAAACCATTCCTGAACCATCTTTGCTTTGTGGCAGGGTGCATTATCCTGCTGAAAGAGCCACAGCCACCAGAAAACGGTGTACACTGTCTGCAACAATGCTTAGGTAGGTGGTACGTGTCAAAGTAACATCCACGTGGATGGCAGGAGACAAGGTTTACCAGCAGAACATTGCCAGGGGTCAGCATGGGCACCCTGACTGGTCTGCGGCTATGTGGCTATGTAGCCCCAAACGCAACAAACTGATGCACTGTGTATTCTGACAACTTTCTATCAGAACCAGTATTAACTTCTTGAGGAAATTGAGCTACAGCAGCTCGTCTGTTGGATTGAACCACACGGGCCAGCTTTCGCTCCCCACGTGCATCAATGAACCTTGGCCGCCGATTCACCACTGTTCCTTCATTGTACCACTTTTGATAGATACTGACCACTGCAGGAACACCCCACAAGAGCTGCAGTTTTAGAGATGTTCTGACTCAGTCGTCTAGCATCACAATTTGGCCCTTGTCAAACTAGCTCAAATCCGTACACTTGCCCATTTTTCCTGCTTCAAAAATATCAACTTTGAGGATGAAATGATGACTTGCTGCCTAATATATTCCACCCGCTAACAGGTGCCGTGATGAAGAGATAATCAGTGTTTTTCACTTCACCTGTCAGTGCTCATAACGTTCTGAGCGAGTTTGTGTTCAGAATGATCTGAAGTCTTCTAGTGTGTAATCCTCAATCGTTTAGAACACAATACCTCGTTTCTCTCTGTAACCATTTATTAAGGCAACAAGTGTCTGATGCAGTGTTTTAAAATCGATCCCAATTTTTAAAAGGCACGTAGTGTACGTAGTGTCAGACGGTTAATGTCGCAAAATAAACCTCAGGATCCATTACTTAATTTGCCCATTATATTGACAGATTTTAGTTGACCTATACTTGCACAAACCTGAGGAAAATGCCAACTCCGGCTCCGCAGGCGAAAGTGTGTGCGGTGCACGCACCCACGTCCTCTCCTTCCAGTTCGGTCTGACAACAGTAGCTCTGAGAGCACAGCATGGCACCACACACCAGACACAGAGTAGGAGCGCGAGACTTATCCCCTCCAGATTTAGGACATCTAGATGGCATCAAGACCAACGGAAGATCAATTATCATTTGATTTATGGAATCAAGAGTGCATGACTCTAGAAAACAGGCAGCTCTTAGCTAATAATCGCCCTTGAATCACAAGAAAGATGGTGACTTACGTGAAGCTGGAGGCCTGGTTAATCAGAGCACTGTAGTCACACGGCAGCTCTATGAGATGATTGGACTCTCTGGGAAACCTAGAGCAGGAAATGGATGAATGAAACAGGTGAGCACTTGATTGGTCAGCTGCAGTGACCTTTTGAGTGTTCAGGTACAGGACACACCTGATGAGAGCCACGCTGCTCTGGAGCCCCTGCAGCACACCTGGGTGAGAGCACCATCTGCAGAGCACAACAGTTATCATACAATCATTCATTCAAGCCACAGCGAACATCTGGCCAATATAGCAGTTTTCAGGCGTTTAGCTAGATATTGACAGTTACCCCTGCAGCAGAGTTTCCATGAGCTCCTGATTGTTGTAGTAGAGCTGTAACAGGTTGGAAGGCAGACACAGGTATCCACACAGAGCCTCCCATTCACCCACACCGAGAGCTGAAAACATAGTCATCATTAAAATAATGACATAAGGTCAGCAAAACGGGCAAGTAAAAGTGTGTGTCGTGTCATCACTTTGTGTTTGAGTCATTTACCGTGTAACTCTGGTGGTGCTGGAGCTCCGTTGAGATGGTGGAAGAACAGAGCGGCTGCCCTGAGATAAGGCAGGATTCCAGCTTTCACACACTGCCACAGATGCCAGCCTGAGCTTACCTCACGCAAGCCACTGAAACATACATTCAGCTTCATTTTAGGGTCATGCAAAACTAGTCCCCTAAAAACTGAACCTCATTCATCATTTTGCAATCAACCATCTCTGACTGTGACTATGTTTATTATGAATGAACCCTCATACTGTGACTATAATGAGAGATTTAGGCAATATTGCCATCACAGGATTAGTTCACTTTCATAATTTACTCACCGCCATATGATCCAAGATGTTTATGCCTTTCTTTCTTAAGTAAAAAAAGTTTTTTGAGGAAAACATTCCAGGACTTTTCTCCATTAGTGGACTTCACCAGGGTCTACATGATCCCAGCCGAGGAATAAGGGTCTTATATAGCAAAACGATCTGTCATTTTACTAAAAAAATAAATAAATACAAATTGATATACTTTTTAGCCACAAATGCTCGTCTTGCACTGCTTTTACGTAATCACATTGGAAAGGTGACGTAGGCGGAGGAACCACCAACATACTCTACAAATCGAACGGTCTTTACAAAAAAACAAAACAATGGCAAAACAATGAAGTCGAACGATTTTTAAGTTGGACATTTGCCTACACTTTAGCATGAACTTTCCAACGTGATTACGTAATGTGTATATTAGAAAATGACCGATAAAAGACCATTATTCCTCAGACGGGATCGTGTAGAGCCCTTTGAAGCTGCATTGAAACTGCAACCTGTCGAACCCCGGTGAAGTCCACTATATGGAGAAATATTATGGAATGTTTTCCTCAAACTTAAATTTCTTTTCAACTGAAAGAAAGACATGCACTTGGATGACATGAGGGTGAGTAAATTAGGAAATTTGAATTCTGAAGTGAACTACTCCTTTAAACTTTACCTCAGATCAACAATACTTGATCAAATTGATGCCTTTAAGCTCATAATTGTAGCAACCATAAGAGTACTAAAATGAGACGCGTGAACTTTAAATTGCGAAATCTATTCCACTTGGATCAAAGTGTTCATGTGGAGTTTTGGGGGGCTGAAAAAAACAGTTTGTGTTGACAATGTTGCACAACATGAATATAAAGCAGTATACTGATAGTCAAAAGAAAATTAGGCACGTAACAAAGAAAATGACTGAGGAATCCAGATCAAATCTGAAACGGCGTGAAAAGGTTTGCTCGTGTCATCTTACTGCATTAAGTCCTTACTCTGATTACTGGAAGTTATTATTCTTATTATTAATGTTGAAAAATGTTAATTTTGTGGAAGCGGTGATACATTTTTTTTTTCAGGATTCTATGATGAATTGAAAGTTCTTGTGTAACAAAGACTCGACTGCCACTTTGATCAATTTACAGAACTGAGAAACCATGACCGTGATAAAAACCAAATAGTGAGAAATTTGAGTATGATTACCAGACACCATTTTAGACCAATTTCTTTGTAATACAGACAGCAATCGAATCCCTTCAACATATTAACAGACAAAATGGTATATTATTGCACAAAAAATGCAAGCATTTTGATGTTCGTAAACCTGGCTTTGTTTTCAGGGCCCGAGGACTGATGGTGTGAGGACCCTATTGTAATTGCTGTCAAATCTTCTTCTCCTCCGAAATGAATCGCATTTTTGAGGGTCTAAACATGCTTGAAAACTCATGAAACTTTGCACATGCATCACAAGTGGTGAAAATTTACGTCTGATATGATTTTCAGAATTAGGTGTGGCATAACAGCTCAATAACACCACCTACAAAATTTCAATTCAACGCCCTTTCGCGTTACGTTTCATGTACAGTTATGACAATCGGTAGATACATGTAACAGCCCAATCACTACAAAAAAACTCCCTGGGTGCAAAATATGAAAACCCAACAGGAAGTGAAAACGGGCATGAAAAAAGGGGCGTGTCCATGGCGGCCTGACAGTCTGAAAGAGGAAGCTGTTCTAACTCAGGCACACAATGTCCAATCTGCCCAAAACTTCATTTGTGAGATAACAGTTCTGGCCTGAAGACATCTACATGCAAATATGCATTTAGTCATGCTGGCAACAGGGAATAGCATGCTTTACACCGTAATTCACTCCCAGAAACATTTAAATATGCTACAAAATACCAAACATGTTACAAACACATAAAAACATGAAACACTTGGCTAATGTATACGATTAACACCACGAAACAGGAAGTTGTTGCAAGTCAGGCATACAATGTCCAATCTGGCCCAAACTTCACATGTCTGAAGACATCTATATCCAGGGTGGGGAGCAATGAAATACAAGTAACTTAGTTAAGTATTTAAAATATAAAATTTGATGTTACATTTTAAATGGGTGGTAATCAGATTACAGTTCCATCTGAAAAGTGTTTTAGATTACCAAAGTGATTACTTTGAGTTTTAATGTCATTTAAACAGCGATTGGTGATTCTCTGACTCTGACCGTCTGAAAAAGCGGAGTTCAGTTTCATCAACATTTAATACTTTTAAGAGGATCATAAAAATGTTGTTATTTTTATTTAGTTCTGTCCTGAACAAGACAAAATGACTGAAGTTATAAAAAATTGCCCAACTGTCAACTGAACTGTCCCGTCATGACCTGATGATCCACGACTGTTTTCATGTTTTGTGAGTCATTTTATAACTCACTCGTCACTGCAACTTTGTCCCCACCCCCCACAATTGTGAATTTGTATTTCACAATTCTGACTTCTTTTTCTCAGAATTGTGAGATTTAAACTTACAATTGCAAGTTATAAAGTCAGAATTGGGAGATATAAACTTGCACTAACTTTTTTTCTTGCAATTGTGAATTTAGTATGTGAGTTTATATCTCATAATTCTGACTTTATAACTCACAATTGCAACTTTATATCACACAATTCTGAGGGAAAAAGTCAGAATTGTGAGATAAAAACTCGCAATGACCTTTTTTGTGTTTGTTCCACACTTATTAGTATTCCAAAGTATTCTAAAGTATTTAGATGAAGTGACTAAACTTGAGTAATGTCACGAAATACGTTACTTTTTAAAACATGTATTTTGTAATCTGTAGTGAAATACATTTTAAAAGTAACCCACCCAAGCCATGTCTATATGGTAACATTCAGTTGTAGTCAAAGCACCACCAGCTGGCAGCAGGAAGTGAGGCACATCAAAATGACTACCATATTTCTTCTATATTTACCTAATCAAATGTATGTTCACTGTTTGCCTAAGGCCACTGTGTGGCAGTGGCCCCAGACGCGAGGGCCGCTGCTTGCAGCTTTAATCTTAATTTTGTATTTGCTTCTTTTATGGTGAAATTATAAAACAAAAGATATAAAACAGGCAGTTTTAATGGTGTGTAACGGTTCTTCACCTCCCCAGATGTGTCCTGAGAGTGTTGTAGAGCATACACACTCTCTCTTCCTCCTCCCTCTCTGCTCCTCCACTCTCCTGCTCCATCCGCACCTCCTCTGATGGCACACAGGAGTCAGCAAACATCAATATCCGAAGACACTCAAAATCAGTCTCCATGGTCATGTTGCTGCCTGTGAAGGGGAAAGGTGAGGTTCTCACCTGGTACGGAGGTTAGAAGGATCTGGACTATGTGAGCAACAGTGACAAGGTGCAAGAAGTGCAGTTGTGCAGCGTCCTCGCTAAGCCCTGAGGAATCCAGACAGTGAACCGCTGGATGGGACAGCACCAAGCTCACCTGTCACACACATAAACTGGGGTCAGAGGTCATTCTGAAACAACTGAGTCTGAGCCTTAACACATAGTTTTTGCTGCACAAAAAACAACAAAAAAAAAACAAAACAGTATTTTTATTGTTTATAGGCATGAAGAGGATATGCCAGTTTGTCAACTTGAGTTAATAAATTACTAGATAATGTACAAGGTTAGGACACTGAAGTCTGTCGCGTATGTGAGTAGCAGATGACCAACACTGATCGTTTACCTACCAGCAAGTGGAACATGTCTATATCCAGAATGCATGGTGTATTCTCTACCCAGGGATCAGGAACAAGAGCTGAAGAAACACAGACGTTCAAACGAATGCAGTGAGGGTTGTCGCTCATTTCTAATACTATTTGACACATGCCAAAACAACTGCTTGTGGTAAGAGACTGTAGCACTTATTTCTTACCTGCTAAGAGTCTGATAAAGTGATTCTGTACAGTGGTGTGAGAGGAGGCCGTCCAGCAGGCTGAGCCAAACCGGGTCAGAGAACTCAAACAGTCATCCTGCATGCACAAACGAATCAAACTCAAGAGTAAAGATTGAATAGCCCACTTGGAAAGGAGAAACTATTAATTGATATTCATTAGACATTCAAAAAACAAGCTTGCATAAATTATTCAAATGTGTTCGGTTACCTGTCTGCACGGTAAACTTCCAAACAAAGGCTTTTCTTCATCCACCAGTAATCTCTCTGTTTGAGAAAAAAAATGTCAATATATATTAATGAATTAAAATGTTTTTCTCTATTTTTATACATTTTATTTTAATAAATATTATAAGAACATATCATTAAAATCAATGCACTTAACTTCCTTGGAAATTACAAATCATGACTGATCAAAAACAGCCCAAACTTATGAAAGCTACATTATATTCACTTTATAACAATATCAAAACAACATCAATATTACTCTGAAATGTTTTTTTTTTTTTTTTAAAAAATTCATTTTACTCTCAGAAATCTGCAAATGTTCAATATCAACAAAATCCAGTCTCAAAAGTGTGTGACTATGGGAAATACATGCTAAGCTAACTTATAGATACATAAAAATATAAAAAAGATATAAAAAAGTAATATATATTTATATAAAAGTATTTATATAAAAAAAGTCTGCATAAAATAGTGTACAGCCTCAAGAATAGACTAGAACACAAATTTTTTTTTTTAATCATTCAATCTTTTAAAAAATTATTTTAATACAAAATATAGCAAAAAAATAAATAAAATAAAATGACGTCTCACTGTGAAGTACTAAAACGATGCATAAAATAAAATATTCCATAGATCTCTTCCGGGTCAGAACTGACCCCAATTCAATATGAGGGTAAGAATCGCGAATTTAAAAAAAAAAAAAAAAGTCCCTGATCATTTCAGGTTTTCCAGGAATTCTAATTCTTAACACTTTTGGCACGATTTCCTGACCAGTTCAACACTTAGTGGTATTATGTATTTGCAGTTCACCACTTTCTTGGACTGACCTATGGACTGAATGGTGTAGGCACAGCTGCCCCAGCACATGATTGGCACGGGGGTCCTGCTCATTTGGGTGCACTTTAAGACCCACTTTATATGTGGCTGTCCCAAACGTGGTCAACATCTCCTTTATGGTGCTTGAGTATGGGTTGCTGACAGATACAAACATGCTTTATTAGTGCGGCGTCTTTTATGTTTGACTTGTAACAAGGACACTTTTGAGCATGTTTAAGTGAATTATGGGTGACTGGTAGTTTCAAAAGTAGTTTTACTTTGGAGTGTGGTCCAGTTTGAATCCATCAGGGGGAGGACAGTGATTAACACCATCTGTATCATCAACACCTTCAGCACCTGCAGACACACATCGATCAATTCGATTTGCCTGTTAAGCCACTGACTTAATGAAGAGCAAAGACGGTTTGGACACGTCTTAAGTATCTTGGAGGATTGGGGTTACTCACTGTTGGCCTTGGTTTTCCTGTGAGCAGAGAGCAAGGCTTTCATCTGCTGAGAGGTGATGTTCAACCACTGGCTCAGATCAGGCTGTTCAGAGCTGGAACAAACACAAACAATCAATCAAATCCATCAAAATCCACATATTTTCATAGAAAAGGACAGAAATCAGTCAATAAAGTCATATTGGAACAATTTAGGCAACATTTTGCCGGCAAAAAAGGTCCGTTTTGTCTATTGCCAATAATGTTGCGATGTATGAAGCACAGCTCACACAGAAGTCAAATTTTAATCCAAGAAGCTTTTTGTTGGTCAACGCAGCAAATCCCCATGAACTGGAACCCGTTCCGTCTTTCGTCCTCGTGCAAAATTCATGATCGCACGGATTCTTGAACATCCGCCAAACGATGGTTAATGTGATTGCAAAGGATTAGTTCACTTCAGAATTCAAATTTCCAGATTATTTAATCATAATTAAATTTTCTAGCGACGATCGGGCATTTTCAAAAAAAAAAAAAAATTATGTACATACTTTTTAAACACAACTGCTCATCTTGCACTGCTCTGTGCCACGCATTACATAATCACGCATGGAAAAGTCATGCGTGACGTAGACAGAAGTACCGATCCAGTGTCTACAAATCCAACGCGAGTCAAACGACATTTACAAAAAAAGAGGGTAAAACAATGATATCGGACGATTTTGAAGTTGGAAGTGAAATGAGATGTTCTTCACTGTAGAGTGTAATGTAGAGTTTTTCACTCTATCACGGCACGCGTGACCTTTCCAAAGTGATTACGTAAAGCGTGGTGCATCACAGAGCTAGTGAAAGGAGAGTATTTGTGGTTATAAAAAAAAAAAAAAAATATATATATATTTATGTCTTTTCAATAAAATTACTGATCATTTCACAAGACCCTGTTTCCACATCTGGGATCAAGTAGATCCTTTGAAGCTGCATTCAAACTGCTATTGAACCCCAGTGAGGTCCACTATATGGAGAAAAATCCTGGAATGTTTTCCTCAAAAACCTTAATTTCTTTTCGACTGAAGAAAGAAAGACATGAACATCTTGGATGACATGGGGGTGAGTAAATGATCAGGAAATTTTAATTCTGAAGTGAACTAATCCTTTAAAGCAGGTGCGCCACAAACATGCAGCAGATACGAGCTGAGTGAAACAAACCTAAATGTTGATTACCCATTACTCTGGATTTATTAATTATTCAGTAGTTGTTCTCAATCCAAATGACAACGTAAGGTTAAGCTCCATGATCAACGGCGCACTAGTTTTGAAAAAGGCACCACCTCTACAGATAAATATTAAAGATGCACATTCATGTCTTACCATCTGCTCTGTGTCTTGTAAAGTGCTTAGCATGTGGCGGTGTGTATTAATAGCAGTGCTGAGCTCATATGAGTGGGGCTTTCAGTCTCTATTACACAAAAGGATTGCCACATTTACTACAGATGAGAGCATTACACTAACACGGTCCACAATCAGCCAATCCGCTCCAGTCATGTACTCATTCACCTGTATGTGGAGTGTTAATCTGAGAGGTCACTCCATCTATTACTTACACTCTGAGAGCTTTGTAAATTACAGTCCTGTCGTACGAAGTATTATACCAAATCGATCAAAGATTAAAAAAAAAAAGGTAGCAACCGTAGGTCAAACTCTTCTGTGTGTTTGTTGCAGTACCTGCAGCTGGTCTTAGTAAGAGGCAGCAGCGGGATGACTGTGTTACTCAGGCATTCGCAGAGTGGACACAAGAACTCTCCGTTCTCCACGTCGTAACTTGTGTGCACACGTAGCCTCTGCTGCCTGCGCTGCTCTTTAGCCTGCACTGCTTCAAAGTACCTGCAGGGGGAGACATTACACAGTTATAATGCAGAGGAATGATAAAAAGATAAATGATGATAGTAACAAAAACACACAGTATGAGGGGAGAGGGGGACTGACATTTTGGTCATTTTGTTGGGGGAGTGCATATGCATAGGAAAAAGCTGGGGTAAAAAAGACTTACTCTAGGGCTAAACAATTTGAGAAAAACTTTTTTAAACTTTTTACACTTGGGTGTACTCTTCACAAGAACCAAATCAACAAGAAGAAGAAGAAGAAGAAAAAAAACTCTTTCGCTTTAGTTTTCATGGGCCATATTACAAATGTTTTGGACCCATTTAATATGACTATCATTTAATTTTTAGTATTTAATTTAAAATAATAATTCTATTTTTTAGTTGTACCATTTAAATATATGAAATATTAACTATATTATATATTTATTTATTTATATATTATTTATTTTAACTATATATTTATGTCAATTTGTTCATTTTCCTATGTTAAAGTAAACATTAAAATAAAATTAACCCCTATCTATCTATATGCATCTTGTGAAAAATGAATCTCATAACGTTTAATCAGAATGTACTAACTCGACCTTCCAGTGAAACGTAACACTGCCAAATCAAATAATCAAACCAGTTTCTCTACAATTAATCTACATATATTAGAATGTATGTTACGTTATACTTGTCGACAATACGACTGCTATAGAAAAAGAGTATACTGATTTAATTTAAAAATTGGTGGGTTGGGATGCGCGTTAGACAGACCTTCATAACTTCTGTTAAGGTGGGGACACACCAAACCGACGCCAAGAACTAGCACTGATAAAAGCCGACTGTGTTGTCGCCTTGCGTCGGAGAAAAAAAAAAACTGCAAGTGAGCACACCAGAGAGAACTACAGCCGACTGTCAGTCAGCCCGTGCATTCTGTGCCTGCGTGTAAGGAAACCGCTGTCTATTTTTTTCATATTCATTCGTAAACATTCGCCCAGTAACACTTGCCGTTAAATTAGAACAGCCTTCTGTCTGTACCGCCTTGACTTGTTTGGTTACCGTTTTGCTATTTTTCCTCACGCTTCCGCTCGTTCACTAAACTGAACAGCCAATCAGAGTTCTCTCTCACTCGACGGCAATTCTACATGCTGAATATGGCCCAAAAAAAACAAGATAGGACTAGAACTAACGGAGCGAAACGCCCGAACGTTGCCCAACCGGCTTTAGAGAAGAAAAGTCAGGGAGTTATAAACTGATGCACCTAAATGATTACTTGGGTATTAAAAGGAAGGTGTGTGTGTGGTGTGTGTTGAAAGTGTTTACTGCACATTTCAAACTATCATTTCTATGCAACTGATGTTCTAAAAGGGTTCAATCTTTGACTTAATCCAATACTGTCTCTTTAAGTCTAAGTCATAAAATAGGTGGAAACAATTTAATAATAAATGGGAAAAAAAATACTTCTGGAACTGAGGCTGCTGAAAAAGAGAGTTTATAGTTACATTCTTTTGCCCCTCTGATAGAAAAAGCACATTTTTCGGCATATGGAAGCATGTGGTTCTCATTTTTCATGATTATTCTTACCGCTGCCAGCAGTGAGAGTGCATGATGTGTCCGCAGCTGCCTGTGTGTGTGCCAAACGACAGGTCAGGGTGCATGAAGAGAGGGTCATACTTATCTGTAACACAAAAACAATGGCATTCATTAACACGAACACGCACGCATATGATACAAAGAACCGAACACACACACACAAGACATGCCTGGGTTGTGTGGCGGTCTCTTGCGGTTTTTGGACATGACAGTGGAGCGCTGGACAAAAGCAGCGAGCACCATGGCTTTGCCGTCAGCCCTGATTTCCTGCTCTTCCTGACACAGGATACACGTCACCACCTTCCTCCTCTCACTCCCACCTGCACGCCACCGCCTTGGACCAACACACACCAGCACGCTATCACATGAACTGGGGCTACGAAGTAAAGAGAGAAATTAGAGGACGCCATCTGGAAGCTAATGTTTGATCCATGTGACACAGCATGATGTGTTTTTGTACCTGTGCTCCAGTGAGGAGGAGGTGGAGGGGTCGAGCTCCTCCAGGCTCTGCTGGAACAACTCTTTGTTCTCGTTGATGAAGTGTCTTTGCATCTCTGACATCTGAGCCATGATCTTCTCCCTCCGGAGCCGCGCCATCTCAGCTTTCCTCTTCCGCTCCGCCTTATCCTTGTCCCGCACCGTCTACACATACGCATAAATCCAGTGAGACAATTCTGCAACCTTAACGGGTCATGACGCAAGCGTGTTGCGTTTCCTATGCTCACCTCCTCTTGACTGTGCCCTGAGCTGTCACTAGGGGGCGCACTGGCCGTGCACTCCCGCGTGGTCTTGATGGCAGCCACAGTCTGCAGATACACAAATATGAAGTATGACAATCTTTTTCAAATATCTGGCAGCGATAGGGATATTTTCTGTGTGCTATTTAAAATAGGCCTCTTTTGTTAACAATAGTTAACGCATTACTAAGAACCCATCAGTCCGCTTTTACAGCCTTGTTGTGCTTATAAATCGTGATCTCACAAACTACTCAAGATAAAAACTATAAGTTTTGACGGAAGCTTAATGGCGGTGACGTTGAAGTCGTGGGACTCGGTGTAGGTTTTTCATAGCCTACTTTAGCTTTTTACTTCTGGATATTGTATTTAGGCTTCAAAATTCATAAGTTGTGCTCATTTGTGAAATCATCTTGATGGACAAAATGTGTAAGCATAAAACTTTTGCTGATCGAGATTGTTTTTTCTTTTTAAATGGGGTAATCCGTTTTTGTTGAGGGAACCAATGTGATGCTAACTTCTGGGTTGGCCTACACATTTACATCATCCCTGCACCACTGTTCATTTGGCAAGATTGCGAACGTGTCATCTTTTGCTGCCCTCTTTTGGATAGCTGAGATATTTACACATTCATTCCAGTGACAGCTTTATAATGTGAGCTTTACCTTGAGGATCCAGCGGATCATGTCCTTGTGCACCTCCAGATGAGGAGCGTTCTGCAGGGTTTCCAATAAAGCCAAGATACTGGGAGTGTTCGCAGGAGCCTCGCCTGGTCCTACAATGAAGAGATTTGATCAGCTGAACTATAAGGGGTGTTTGTGTGTGTGAGGATAGGAGACAGAAGAAAGACATACTGGAGATTTTGAGAGTGAAGTTGAAGTTTGTATCATTATCTTCTGTGCTGCTGATGAGATGTTGCTGCTCCTCCACCAGGCCCATGCCTATGAGATGCAGCACCTGTGGGAGATGTTCAAACAGAGCTCTAACTTGGGTGGTAGGAACTACGTCTAACAGCATGGTACGAGTACATTTATATCTCGTTAACGTTCATGATATAGTAACTTTTTTTTAAATAATAGTATGATTTAAATACTTTACAAATCAAAAAATGATGTTCGTAATATGAGCGAGTGTTCCAGCTTGTGCAGACGTACCCTCTGAAGCATGGACTCAGACCAGTGTCCTCCGCTGGGCTCCATTGCCCACTGCAGCACAGCTCCCAGAATGCCCAGCAGCACGTCACACTGCAGCATGTTCACCAGACTAGCAAACAGCGGACAGAACCGAGGCAAAACAGGTGGAGGCAGAACTACAAGAAGCAAACATGCAAATCAGTTTTAAGCACTAACATCACATATCGCTAGAGCTGCACGATTAATTTATATAAAAAGGAAATTATCGTGTCATGGCTTAGTTTTAATTAAATAAACATATGCAATGTATGTTTCAGAGCGAAGTGTGGCACTGCGTTTATTTACACGTGAACAGCTCATGATCCGCTGGTGTTTGCAGCATCTCAGAGCGACTGGGTTCATGGTAAATGCAGCTCACATGAACTCAATCTCGACATCTTCTCTGAGTTTGGGTCTCTTTAATGTGCATTTGGGAATGCAAGAAGCGCCAACCATCTTGAGCAGCATTTATCAACATAAAACAACATTTAAGGACTCCCTGTAGTTTTCTGTTCTATATATATATATATATATATATATATATATATATATATATACACACAGATATACATATATATACACATACATACATATATATATATACATACATATATATACATATACACACACACACACAGACACATATATATATATATATATATATATGAGAAATATTACAGTACCAACATTTCTTATTTCGTTTTTATTTAGTACTTTTTATATTTGTATTAAAGGGGACCTATAATGCAACAAGTTTCAGCTCAAAACTCAAAATACCCCAAAGATCAATTAATTATAGCTTGTCAAATTTGGCTGAGTCAAAACACACTTTTGTGAGTGACCCTTTAAATCCAAATGAAGAGGGCGGAGTTTCAACAGCTTGCGCTTCAGATACTCAACAACAAAGCTGGAGAATCTCACGCAGCCAAAATGAGGATTGTCAGTGACGGCGTTCAGCCTTTCATTGTTCAAACCGGAGTCGACACTGATGGAGAGACTCAGGAAGAGGTTACAACTTTTAGAAAACTTCTAAAAGTTTGTGAAGCTCAACATGGCCTCACCCCCTTTGAATGCGTGTTCTCGGGGGCAGGGCTTATGTAAATTTTAGGGTTAGTGATGTCACTATCCTGGGAAGAAGCTCGTTGTAGTCCCTAACAGCCGTTTGTTGTAGTACTTAAACAGTTCTTTAAAAGAAAAGATCTCCCTTTGCATTGAACTTCGAGTGTCGTAACTTTGCAGATGTTGTTTATGCTCGAACAGCAACATTACACACAAACTAAAGTTAAAAAAGTGAAATCATAATCAAATACCCCTTTAATAAATAAATAAATAATTAATAATAATATATATCAATATTAAACCAATCACAAAATTTGCACAGCTTGTTTGTAAGGCAGGATTTTTTTTTATTATTTATATTTTAATTGCAGTTTTTTTAAATTGCCTTTACATTTTTAATGTAAAGAAAAAATGTTTAATTTTTACATTTTATGTTTACGTAAATGTAATGGCCAATTTATATAGCCATATTCTCAATTTTGGACAGTAAAAAGTCATTCAAAAGTATAGACAAAAATAATGAAACAACCCATTTTAATGACGCAATGAGTGAAAGGTTTAAATTGTTCGCCCATACCTAAAGTGTTAATATATAATATCATGTATAGATGGTAGTACCTGAATCTTCCCCATTTTGCCTCTTTATTTTTCTCTGAGCCTCTTCAGCCTGAACAACGACAAAGAAAATAAATGAGCATGGGTTTTCAAGAGTTCTTTTTGAATTTCAGTTTCAATCATGCAGCACACCTTAGACTGGTCAGCTCGGGAGTAATGGTGAAAGTAAAGGTTGAACATCTTGGCACACTCTGGCCTGAGTTTATAAAGTCCTCTACCCGTCACACCAGGCTTCCTGTACAACACAATTCACACAGGATTAGATTAGATAGACTCACACAGACCAATCCAAGGCTTTGGACGAGACTCTTTTATTCAGGACACTCACTTAAACAAAGCCACATTATCGATGACCCTCTCCATGCCGGTTTCCTTATTCTCCTGTGTGCAGAAGACAGAAGAGTGAGTGAAGTTCATTAGCCAAGTACCACTAGGTGGCAGTCAAATTAAAAAAAAAAAAAAAAGTGTCAACAGGAACTTCTGGGGAAAAAAAAAATACTTTGATTTTAAAAACATGGCACTTTTTTATCGACTATCATGGTTTGTGCATTTGTAAGTTGTTAAGCGAGCAAATATGTATTATACAGCAATTCTCTGTACAATTCCTGTCCCTGATCTTTGAGCAGATATAATGATGGTTCCTTTTGTGGAGTGATTTTAGGCAGACGGATGCAATTTTTATCAGAAATAAGTTGTTTTACACCATTCTTGAAATAAGGTTAAAGGGACACAGGGTTTCCACTCTCTTTCAGCGACCGTTTGAGGACTTTACCAGGACATTTTCACTTTTCAATGGTGGGAATAAAAAGACAAGCATCACACCCTAGAGTAATATATTACTCTCTCCATAAGTCTTTAAAAAGATGTATAGTTAATGGTCATGACTTAACTATAAAATCATTTTTTATATAAGCTTTTAATAATACATTATAATAAATATTTCTCTCCTTACAGACAATACCACAGCAAAAATATTGAATTTACTTAAATAAAGTCAAAATCAGTGAACAATAAAGAAACACAACACATAATAGATCAATTGTCAGGTCTATTGGTCTGCACTTACTCTTAATGCACAGCTCTATTTTAACTTAATTTCCAAAAAGTTCTCAGAAGTGGATAACCTTAGTTATCACATAGTTGGATAAACCTTTATATTGGTGAATTATAATTCTCTAACCCGGTCTAACCGGCACAAAAGGAACTACCCGTGACGCAAGTGTCCGCTGATTGGTTGAACGAAATGAAAAGCCATATAGTGTAAATATATTTACTACACGAACTAACTCAACAAACACGGAAAACAGTGACAGATGTTATCTCTCGATCTTACGCTATGGAGAAAATCCAGTGCGACTTGAGTGCACCAAACAAAACATGATCATGTATTTCTGCTCAGTTAGCGACATTAGGCATCAACCACACGGCAAAAGTTAATACTTTTGCATATGCGGTCTACTTTCTTTGTATAACAATTCTATCTAATAACATTAAAGAGACCGTAGCACTGTGTACTCAGGTTCTGGCTGAGCTGTTCTCAAAGCTGTCAAAATAAAAGTCACAACAACAAGCGCAGTTTCTGTCACTTCAGAGTTCCTGCTGGCGGTGCGTATGCACCAGAAAAAAGGAACATTAGTTCTCATGGAACCACCCTGATGGCTAGTTCCTATAACCATGTTTGTAGAACAACACGGTGCGAAAGCCCCCATTATTATTACATGCATATATTTATTTTATTATTATATAAATAAAAAAATCAAACCAATGGATACTTGATATTTAGTGTAATAATGTTTTGTACATAAGAGGAGTAGAAGAAGAGGAAGAAGATGGAGAGTTGAGAGAATGAAGAGTGAATCGATTTCTTTTTCTAATAGTTAATTTGCAGTTAATCGGTTTTATGTGAAGCAGTTTCTTTTTTCCTTGTAAAATTCTTATTGTTTATCCGAAGAAATTCATACACCCGGGATGGCATGAGGGAGAATTTTTGGGTGATCTACCCCTTTAATACCAATTCACATTTCCACAATTACTGCATTTAGCAAATCTCTTTTTGTCAGATTTCAAAGCCAATATAATTACTAAACAAAACAACTGATAATAAAATGCAGTACTTTCATGGTCTGGGATAAAAAAAGTGAAGCCGTGAGGGTTGACTTACGTTCTCAGGCAGGGCTTTGACCAGCTCGCTGTGGGCCATGGGTCTAATGCATAGCTGGTGAACAATCTCTCGCCTTATCTCATCAGAGCTCTCCACCTGACCAACACCTGCAGTGTATCGTTCACCTGCAGGACAAAACAAATAAAAGAGGTTTTTTGTTTTATTTTTATTTTTCATGGTGTCTAATAAGCTCAATACACATCTATAACAAAGCTCAAAGGATGTGTGTTGAGAAATGATCACTCACCCACAATCATAATGACCAGGTGCAGCATCTCCTCAATTAGTGTGTTATTCTGCTGAACCACATCCTGAGGGACAGAGAGCAACACACATCACTGGCAACAGAAGTGAGTGCAAATAGAGAGAAATCAAGGAAAGAAAACAGGGGGAAAAAAGAGGTTTCGTGGTAAGCAGACCTTGTTAGCGTTCTCTCTGCCGTATCTCTTTCTGCAGTCTGCTGAGCTGAAGATATGATATAGCTCAAACCGACTCAACATGATCATAAGGAAGTGGTTTGGATCCATCATTGAAGCTCCAGCCTAAATCCAAAAACAGTATGAAACATGACCACTAAAATTACGAGTGAATTCACCTTCGAAAGATTCTCAAATCACACTAAACAAAACTACAGTGATTTTATTCTTATTTTTATTTAAATCTGCATAAAGGCCGTAAAATAAATACCACCATGATGTCAAAACACTACAATAATAGTGTTCCTAGAATTTAACAAATTAATTTCCATGACCTTTCCACAGCTAATTAGTTTTTTTTTTTATAGCGGCTGCACTCAAAAAGAGCCAATTATAAGTGATAAAATATTTTGGAGAAATAAAAAAAAAAATAAATGACATGTTTACAAGTATAAAAATGCATATTGACTTAAAAATGAATCCCTGATATTTCCATCACGGATTATTTTCCACTTAACAATGATGAATATATATATATATATATATATATATATAAATTAATATTTATATATATAAATATTATATATAGTTATATTAATTTTTTATATCCAAAAACTTCTTTATGTAAAAATTTTATTTAATGTTTGTCTTTTTATTTTGGAAAGAAATATTCCCAGGACTTTAATACAATTATAGCATTAGTTGTTAAGCTTCGACGACTCACCTGAAGCATGATGAGGTCTTTATCAAACATCTCCACTCTACACTTGACGTTGTGATAATAATAGATCTGCAAAGATAATTCAAGAAAAACAGTGATATTTTTATGGAGAGACATTAACACTAACAATCGCATTGTTAAAATAAAATACCATGAGCATTAGAATGAAACAAATGAACAAGTTTCTCACCTGATTGACCAAAGAGAAGCCATTTCTCCTCCACATCCCAGCATGCACCTGAGCGCAGAGTACAAGGCAGCGGAGCGGGTGCTCGATCAACATGGGTGGACTTAGTTCACTCTGTAAAAGACAAAAGAGGCCTCAGAAAGTGTTGAGAATGTTTGTAAAGAACAAAAATTGACATGAACCAAAACTCCCAAACTCACCAGGGGCAGCTGCTCGGGGAATCGATAGGCAACCTCAGTTTTGCTCAGCAGAGCATGTAAACCTAATTGCAAGAGAGAGGAAGTTGAAGTTCAGTTGATATGTAGTGTGGTTATCACCATCAACCACTTAAAGCAATGTCAGGAAGTGAATCCTATATTCTGTACAAACACTATTGGGATTCAAAAATCAATGGATTCACTCTGTATTTATTCCCAAAACTAAATAGTGTGTAGATAATATGATCCCAGTGATTTTCAAAGTGGACACAATGTTCTGCACCAACCACAGGATTGATTTGTTTGTTGTACATTTATCCCATTCAGCTTGCCATTTCTTACAAATGTAAGTGTTTATAATATGTCTGAGGTCTGAAGGTGGAATAGCTGCCATGCAATAATAAAAAAAAAAAAAAAAGGTAATAGCGACTTCCCACAATTTTGACTTTTTCTCAGAATTGCATGTTTATATCTAGTAATCTAGTAATTTTGAGAAAAACAAAAGTAAGATTTGCGAGTTTCTCAGAATTGCGACTAGATCTCACAATTCAGCCTTTTTTTCTCAGAATTATGTGATATTAACTCATCAGAAGTTTATATCATGCAATTCTGACTTGAAAAAAAGTATAAATTGCAAAAAATAAACTGGAATTTGAGAGAAAAAAAGTCAGAATTGTGAGCTAAAGAGTCCCAATTACCTTTTTTAATTTTCTTTTTAATTCTGTGGTGAAAACAAGCTTCTACACCTTCCAGTGAAAAAATATTAGAGTCACCTGCTAAAAGCCGGGACACAGGCAGGTGTATGCTGACTTTCTCCTGAGAGACGCAGTAGCGGATGGTGTCAACGGAGTGGCCGCACATGCTGAGGGTTATGGGCTGCTCCCCATCTGTGAAGCCACTGTGGCAGTGAGACAGCGCGCTTAGGCACTTCTTATAGGCTTCGATCAGAACTCGCTCCTGCACACGTGACAAATAACACACTTGTATACAGGCTACATCATAGTGCATTATGGGTGCGAATGTCTAGCGTGCACTCACATCACTGGCACACCATTCCTGCATCATAGAGATGATATGTGTAAGCTTCATCTGTAAGGTGAACGCTGCCTCCCATTCTGGCTCCATCTCTATGTGCTGCCCCACCTGACGCACCACTGGGTCCATTCCCTGCAGAGAGTACACACAAACGCACCGGTTTTAGTGCCCAATCACAATTACCAAGACACACAACCTTCAGCTCAGCCTGGTATAGTCACCTGCATGCATTTTAGCAACTCCAAGAAAGCATCAAAACCCTCCAGATACTTCTCCCTGAGCTGGTCGCCCCACTCTGTTGGACGGCTTATCAGGACATACCTGCATCCAACAGAAATGCAATGCATGACACAGATCTCAAGAAATGGGAATTTTAGACAATTAATGCATAACTGTATTCAAAGTCATTCAAAAGCCCACCCCTAATTTACACAGGCCACAGAACTGGTAAGCAGTATTCTGAAAATCACAACTTCCAACGGAGTTTAATGAAATATTTCAGACAGGCCCTTCCTGTGTAAATGGGCGGTTCTTAACCAGAAAAGGCTTGTGATTTAGATAGTCAAACTTCTGGCTAATTGCCTTGAAACGAACAGGCTTTATGTTATCTTGGGTAGTCGTGGCCTAGTGGTGAGGGAGTCGGGCTTACAATCAGAAGGTTGCTGGTTCGATTCCCACGCCGGCAGGAATTGAAAGTGGGGATTGTGAATAAACAACACTCTCTCCACCTTCCATACCATGACTAAAGTGCCCTAATTGCTCCCCTTGTAAGTCGCTTTGGATAAAAGTGTCTGCTAAATAATGAAAAATGAAAATCTTACTTGAGGTCTCCTATAAGGCTCTGGACTCGGCGGAATTTGAAGGCCTGTTGTGCGGTGTAGCGTTCAAACTGAAAGCGGCCCTGCAGGTCTCTGTGTCTGAGGTGGTCTACGAAGGTGCGGATGATGGTGGTCATCAGGTTCTCTTCAGTGATCAGCATCCGCGCCTGAAAATGATCAGATGCACCGTTCACCTCCTCATCTTTTTTAGATTTTTTAATACATGAAACTTCAAAAACCACATGAAACGGAGGAGGGAAGAGGAAGAGGAAGGAAAGAGGAAAAGTGAAGGGTAGTGACACCGAAATTTCGGCAACTGAAAATATTCAGCCAAAAGCGATTGAGAAACTTTTTGAGGGCTGAAGTCGTTGATGAAAATTGTAACTATTAATCAGTGCTTCTCTGATGACGTTTGATAGTCAGTAGCTGCATTTCCATTACCCTTCAAATTGCGTAAATTAAAGACACTAACTGAAAATAAGTCAGTCTGCAAAAACTTGGAATGGAAACTTGTAGTAAAAACCTCGCAAATTTTTCACATTTACAATCCAACTGGAGTACGTAAAAGGCGATCATTCTTTAAAGATGGTGTCTATTTTGTGCACACAATGTGAATAAGCTGTAAACATGTTAGCTGTGTGGACGATGGATTGGCTTGACAATTCCGATAATCGACTAATTTAATCGGTTTTAATAGATCTTCATTTTGAAGATCCAAGATGCTGTATTCAGTTGATCTGTGAACAAACTTCAATAAACATTTGTAGCGTGTCTACCATCCACTAAACGCAATAACCTTCGAGCATTTCAGTCAATTTTACAATGAAATTCAAACAATAAATGTTGTTCTTCATTATTTTTAATGTGCAATGACAGATCGCTGTAGCTGCTTCAGTTTAAGCAGCACGTGAACTGATCATCTCTTCCTCTTTACTACTAGTTATAGCACCAAATGAACATGAACATCAGAAGAGATGTTGAACAATACATTAAAACTTGCTGGAATGTATCCTAAGTTATGAGAGCCACCGTTTAAATATTTATCTTTCAACAAAAAACCGGAGCAGAAACAAACAAACATACATAAGTTAATCTACACACACTACTTCTTTGACTATTAAAACAGTCGTTTTTATTTTCTGTTTTTGGCTATATGAGGACTTTAATTTCGGTGTCGTAAAAATTGCAGTGCGCCACTTGAAAAGAACAACAAGTGGAAAATGAAATGCTAAAATGGAAATGGAATAAAAAGAGTGAAAAGAAAAAGGAGACCAAAAACCCAAATTGACAAGCCCTCTTCCTCACGGCAGGCCATCTCTCCTTGCATGTACTTACCAGAGAAGGCACGGTGAACATTTGCACAGAAAGGTCAGTGACTGAGAACTCCCTGTCGTGGTCGTCTTTCACGTAGTCGCTCTGCAAGCGCTCATAGTTCTGTAGGTAGTGGTGAAGGAGGCGGAGGAGAGGAGAAAGAGGCAGAAGAGAGAGCAGAGGTGTGTGGGATTGACGGTACTCACCACAGTAGGGGCGGTGAAGAGCTGCACTGACAGAGAGGTCACTGACACTACACGCTCGTGATCGTCCTCCATAAAATCTGTCTGGAGGCGCCGGTAATTCTAAAGGAAGGGGGCACATTCACCTTCCGGGTCAGAGGACAGGGGCCATCTGCAGTTATGTCCCCCGACTCAGTTCTCAGTTCTGTGGCACATACGGCCTGAAGTTACACCGTGGCACAGGTCAGTCTTGAGAACGGGCATGTGGAGTCGGGGGACTTGAGTTAAAGCTTGGTTTTTTAGTAGACTTTCTAGAGTTGTTTAGGTGAAGGACATGCTGTCAGTGACACCTGAGGTAGGACCCTATGACTTCTGCAACGCTGAAAACAAGGAATCTAGTCATAAAAATTGTATTTACAGTGTAACGTGGAATGTCAGAATCTGGAAACTTTTGGATGAATAAATAAAAAGTAGTGATGTAGTAAGACTGTAGACTTAATCAAATTAAAATCACAATATGTTTAGTAGTGTCTGTGAATATTAATGAACAAAAAGACTGCTACTAAAATATGAAGCATGCATGTTTCTGTTGATGATCGACAAAGTTCCATCTACATAACCACATTGCGTCTTACTATACGAGGACTTCAATTTATTTAAGTTTATTTAAATTGTTAATGTTTTATGACTTTGTATTAAATCATAAATCCAGAAAAAAATTAAAACCGCAACACAATTTCTGAAAAGGCCATATTATTGTATAGTTTATGAATTATTAAATTGTTAAAGTTTTAATAAGTTCGATTATTACAATTTGATTCAACAAAACAAAATGCGGAAAAAATAAATCTGCGAACATGGAACTTGAGAAAAATCAAATGGAATTTGGGAATAAAAATAAAACCGAAAAAATGTGTTAAATTTTAAGAAATGTTGTTAAATTGTATAAGTTTCATGATTTCAATTAATTAGACATGCTTTTTGATTACTTTAAAACCATAAAACAAATTTTTAAGGGTTTAAAGGGATTTTTTTTTTAAGGGAATTTAACAATTTGGCAACCTGAGGGAGAAAAATCAAACGGATTTCATAGGGCCCTACACCTGAGTGCACGCCGAGAGACAGATTTCCTGCTGTCACAGAACGACTGGGTCCGTCGCAGGACTGCATCGGGCAGCGAACCAAAGAGAACAAGAGTAATATGCCAAGGCAAAGTATCTCTCTCTATTACATAGTTTCTCTCTCTCTGAGATGATACCCTTCACTGAACTGGGACTGGTTTCTCAAACTCTATATCCTCAAAGATCTGCTGAATCAAACTGAGTGTGAAGTGAAAGTGAACTGGATGTTCTAGTGGAATCACAGACTTGGAATATTCTGGCCATACTTGTGGAAACTGAAATCAATTCTGTCTCACAGTATGGTGCAATACAAGTTTAAGCTCTATTGACAGAATCTATAACACTTTGTTGATTACCACGGAAAATGACAGGGCCAGTTTGAAAAAACAAAAAACAAAAATGGTAATTGCAGTAATGCAGTTACGCTGGAAATCCTGTGTGTGGAGTTTGCGCCATGTAAAATGTGTTTTACAGATGGTATTCTTGCAGATAAGCATTTCTACATGGTCATGATGTATTAAGACTGGAAATTACATTATTATATAGTCAGTTGAAAGGAAATTATTTTCATGCTAGTCTAATGTTAACAAGCATAATGTTTTGAGACAAAATTGTGTGCATTTCAATGCAATGCCTTGCAGACTTTCAGTGTAACAGCATTAAAGCAATTTGAAATAATCCGAACTTGTAACTTGAAGCCAGAACATTGCTTCAACACATTTACCTTCACTGAATCTAAAAATAATACTTAAAAGGATAGTTCACCCCAAAATAAAATAATAAAAAAAATCATTTACTCACCATCTCAAAACTGAGGTTTGTTCTTGCGTGTCAATAAAGTGCGGCCGTTACATTTATGCGCTCGTGTTCATCAATGTTTATATGTGATCACTCTTCAATACACTTGGATTAGTCCGCTCAATTTATATGGATTACAATAACAATGCTTTTATTAACTTTTTGAAGCACCAAAGCATTCTTCAAAGTTATCTTCATTAGTGTTGAAGAAAGATAAACGAATAAAACTCTTTTGGGTTTGGATTGATATGAGGTTGAGTAATTGATGAAAAAAAAATAATAATAATTTTTGGGTGAACTAACCCTGTAACATACAGGTTGTCATGGAGTCCCAGAAAGCTGGTGTTTTGAAAAATTTCACTCAGTACTATAAAACCAGATTACACCCCTTTCAAACAGTCGTATCATGTTATTTTTGCGTCATGAACTCAACAAATTGTAATGTCTTTTTACTGACTTTATTCCTCAGTAAGCATGAGAACGCATGTGAGATATCTCAGGTGGGCAAATGCACCGAATTATCACCGCTTTTTGGGGCTTCATGGCCTACAGAGATAAAGTTCTGGGCTGTACTACAGAAATTTCCAATCTTCTTGAGATTTGAAAAATCTATGGTTACTAAACAGATACCACAAGATTTAAATTAGGATTTTTCAGTAATACAGCCCGTGATATTTTACTGTCAATCAATATAAGGACTGCGCAATTGTGAATGGAAGTCTTACCCTCGCGAACTGGATTGCAAAAAGTTTCTTGTACTTTGGATCCATGAGTAGGCTGCTCATAAAGAGCTGGTGGTAAACATTTCTCGCTCCTGCAGGAAACACAATATCAGGTACAGCATGAGCTTAAATGGGTGAATCTCACAAAATCAGGCAAAACAAAAAAGAAACAAACAAGAAATTACAGTTCAACTTTATTATAAGGTGTTAAGGCATAATTATACAAGCACTGTAATACTAAGTAATATTTAGGGGGATGTATTACCCTAATCTGTATGACCAAAATGACGTATTTTAAGTGCAAGTGATCGCACCGGCGCCTCCACGATAGTTGTCATGCAGTAAGCGCGCCACTTTTAAGCTTTCACACTCCTGCACTGTATACTAAGCAAGTCATATTTGAGGTTGATGAATGATGGGCGAGCGTTTGGATGTCCAGCTGTCCGTCACAGACTGGGTGATTTTTTTTTTTCCCCCTGCGACTAAAGTGACTAAGAATTTATGCAATTTATGTATAATTTACATTTATTACTATTAGTCGTGTTAAGCTAAAATGTAACTTCTAAACACGATTATAAGGCAGCACAGCAAAAGTGCTTTTTGCGTACATGTGGTTTCAGTTGTTCCAACTTTTTTGTAAAGTTAAAATAAGTATGAAATTAGTTAGAAAGTTTTTGGTAAATCAAGATTTGTTTTTGAAAATGTTCACACAAGTTTGTATGCACAGCTGTGCAGTGCGTTTCTGCAGTGGAGAGCTGATGTCTGCACACTCATTCATTCACCTTTCCACATCTTGGAGTCACAGAGCATGAGTGTGTCCACAAGAGAGGAGTTCTCTCCCTCAGGTCCACGCTGCAGTCCCACCTGACAGAGGATTCTCCTCAGAGCATCTGCAGGGCAACAGTAATACACTCAGGCACTGATTCACAACAGCAGGCATCACATGAGCAGATGCAAACACTGACACACTGCTCCACTGAACACGATGAAACTGGAGGTAGTTATTTGATAAACTTATGATTTCTGGATTAGTAATATAAACAGCTGTGAAATCGCTAAATTGATAAGCTTGGCTTTCTAAGAGAAATTGAACAATATGACTTCTAAAGAAGTGATTAAAAGGAATAAACCAAGGAAAACAACAGAGAGAAAGTGAGACAGAAAAAGCATAGACAGACCCGAGGATCTGATGATTTGGCCGAGCCAGTTGAGGGCTTTGAGCGCAAAACACTGATGAGCCACCACAGAGGAGTGCATGACCTGAACACGCAGAGGTTTCGTCTGACGACTCGTGTTCCTCTGCAAAACATGTGTCCAAAGATGTTCATGAACAAAGTACATTCACAAGAACAATTAATGATGCTTTAATTTCTGCAAAAGTTGCACCCACAATGCTACAGTGTTGTGGATGGTAGCCAAAGTGTGAAGTTGCTACGGTATTACGGGTGGTTCTGAGCCCACCCCAACTTTACAGATGTCTCTCATTCAATGCAAGTCTACGCATTGACGTCTATAACCCTAAGACTAGAGCCCGTTGAAGCTACACTGAAACTGCAATTTGGACCTTCAACCCGTTGAACCTCAAAGAAGTCCACTATGGAGAACAATCCTGGCATGTTTTCTACAAAAACCTTCATTTATATTCAACTGAAGAAAGAAAGAGAAACATCTTGGATGACATGGGGGTGAGTCAATTACCAGGACATTTTAATTCTGAGGTGAGCTAATCCTTTAAATAATAAGACATCACTAACAGGAAGAGATGATCGGGTCATGAGCCGCTTGAACAGAAGCGAGCGTCAAATGCTATTATTGTATGGATAACAATCTTGTTTGTGAACCACGTGTCATAGGCTGGAGCTGAAATGACATGCAAATTTGGGAGGATTCCCTCATAAAATTTAAATGAATGCCCTAGTTCAGGGGTGGCCAACGTCGGTCCTGGAGAGCCACAATCCTACAAATTTTTGCTCCAACCCTAATCAAACACACCTGAACAAGCTAATCAAGGTCTTAAGGGTTACTAGAAAGCTACAGGAAGGTGAGTTTTTATCAGGGTTGGAGCTAAACTCTGCAGGATTGTGGCTCTCCAGGACCGACGTTGGCCACCCCTGCCCTAGTTAAACAAGAAACAGTTTTCAGTAAAAAGAGCAAAAAAAAACAATTTACACATCTGAGGCAGACGGATAGGATTTGTGATTGCAGAGAACTTACCACAATAACAGATTTGGCCTGCTCACAAAACTGAAAGTCCCCAAAGCGTACAGACTTCCTGCCCTGAATACGGTGAACAGAAGAAATCAATTAACAAAAGCGAGATCAGGCTGTGCTGAAGCTTAAGCTTGAATCGTGGCACCGTGGAGGTGAAGTTGGCACGTACATCTCTGTCCACTGTGGTGGCAAAACTGACGGCCTCTTTCTGGGTGCAGTTCACAGCTTTCTGTAGTGTGTAGATGACCTGCTCGTAGGTGTGGACCTCATCATTGAACAACATGCAGTAGTACATGTCTCCACGGGCCCTTGAGAAGCACATGAACAATTACATATCTCCTAACAAACTAACAAGCAGCATTCAAAAACGATCATGTGCATGATGGATGATTATGAGGGACTAGAATGGGTTTTTTTCTTGCCCAAATGCTAAAATTATTGTGATTGTGGTATAAATACTTGAGGCATGACTTCACGGTAAGAGTGATAAAATATCTTACGGTGGCTCAAGGCCTTCGGGTAGCTCGTCTTCTTTGTCCCAGGTGAGCATGTCCACAGCATATTTGAGAATGATGGAGAAAACATTATACGTGCGAGCGATCATCTCAGCGGACAGATTAGCCAAAGGATCCTGCCGAACAAGAAGATTTGTTCTTGTTAACTAAAACTATTAAAAATCCTTTTCAGCAGTTGAAATAAAGCTGAAATGAAATAAAATAAAATATTCGATGACAAACTTAGAAATGCTGCCCTGGCAACTAACTGAAATAAGTTTAAGTTCTACTAAAATGACAAACAAATAAAAATTAATTACAAATATTGACAAAAATTAATTTATTAATAAATTAATAAATAATTGCAATACTTTTGTTTTACAGAACAACAGTGGAATTACAATACGAATCTTTATGGCTGTGTTAATTCAAACGTTAAACCGTTTTACCATTTAGCATATATTATTCTATAGGTGAATAAATATATGGGTTTTTTCAGATCTTTTGACATAATGGACAAAAGAAGCTCAAGGTATTTATATATGAACACGCCCAGAGTCTGTCTAAGATATCTGGAATGGCGAGAAAACGTTGTCCTTTGAAGATGAAAAATATTAAAAGGACAAAGTTTCATCTGGCTAGCATGCTTCACAAAATGTTTACACATTATGTCAGCAGGCGGAGAGTAGATGGTCTTTTGTGGCTGTTTGAACACATTCGACCACATGAGCGTCTACACTGCAAAAGCAATCTGGTCAAATGTGTTTTCGACTACCTCTGCAAGTGGTCGAAAGTGGAAAGTAAGATCAAAACGTTTTAGACCCCATTTTCACCTGTATTTAGCGTCGTCCGCTTGTGATCCGATCGACCAAAATGCATCTTAATACCAGGTGGAAACAGGGCCTATATCACAAGGTATCTTACCTTCTGGGAAGAGTCACTGATATTGGGCTCGTGTTTCTGACAGTAAGGGCCCTTCTTCCAGGCCTCTGTGTCACCACAGTCACAAAAGCCCCCTCCTCCTGAGGTGGTCATCTACAGAGAGCACAAAGAGCCACTTACACACAAAGACAGCAGCACATGACAGCTCAGGGTCTCCTATATCTGTATCTTATAAAAAAAAAATTAAAAAAAACCCTGCCATTGTCATGAAGTCATGAGTCAATCTGCAACACATGACTGTCTGCTCTAGAGTTCCTTAAAACACTCTCACACACCCTATAAAGCCTACCGCATCATATTTGAGCCGCAAATTACTATGGCCTCTACATAATCAAAACTTTGCCAAAAAACTACAATCTACTACATACTTTAGATTTTTTTAGCAGGTAAAAGACATTTTAGTATAATTGTAAAGGCATCTCAGTTCAGGTCGTGTTTCACGTGTTTTTTTGCCGTGAAATATAGTAAACGCGAGGCTTTTGAGTAACATTTACATGTTCATCTCTCAGTCATTATTGTACTGCATTGCATTATATACGTTTTAAAACGACAGAGTTTTGAACATAAAACAAAACATTTAAATATCGTCTTACTAAGACATTACTGGGAGATATAGGCTGCAAGTCTTAATGCACACATCCGACCTTTTAACCATAACCGAGTTTTTGGCCAGTCTGTTTACATTCACTTTAGACGCGACTGGTATCCGATGTGTTGGTTTACATTAATTCCCGCCCACAGTGATTGACATCGAACGCTTTACTGTGCACATGTTAGACCCTCGGGTTTTGAATGGCCGTGCTACTAAAATTATTTATATATTTCATGTCTGGTGGCCATACCTGCCAGAATGGAGAAGTTAACAGCTAAGTTGGATAAGTTAACAGTCAGTGTCATGGATGTTTTGCAGTGTGAAATCTGACTGAACGGATATAGACGGGAAAATAAAGGTAATTTGTGTTTGTTATTTTATCTACAGTCATTAGGTCTAGAATTCGGAAGTGAAATAAAGTAGCAGGAAAGTTGACTTTTATTAGAATGAATTTGAATATGAATTTTAACGAGCGCGCACAAGAGAGTCGGCTACCCAGTGAAGCTTTTGGTTTATTAAGAAAAAGAAAAACACAAAGGTCTCTTAACCGGGCAGAGTTTGAAATTCAGCTGCTGAATGTGTGAGAGCGCAAACGGTTTCTCTCTAGGAAAAGATAGACAAAATTCCCACCTCAATAATAAAGCTGCGAGTGCATACAGGCACGTCTGCTTGATAATACAACCTAAAAGCTATCAGTGAGCAAACGTGACGCCCTCGTCTTGTGATGGCTTGGAATTCCAAGGGGAATCGGATGCACGCGTTTAGACATAGGTAGAATGTCCGGATATCGGATATGCACAGATTTAAAACCACATTTGGAAGTGGCTGAGGTCGGAAGCAAAAAAAAAGTATCTCATGCGGATTTTTGTGTTTACATGTGCAACAAATTCTGATCCGTCTCAAAACGGATTTTTTTTGTGCCAGTTTAAACGCAGCCACAGAGTGACTGATATTTATATGCATCTTATTTCAGTAGTCTGCTATATGGTTGTAAAGATCTCACTGACTGGCATTACATGCTATCAGAATTTCATATTACTTTTTGGCCAAATTTAATATCAGCAATTGAATCAAATTGCACATTTTGTTCAGTTCCGGCCTCTGAATAAAACTGATTTTTCCTCCGAGTATGAGCTTCATATTCTCATTACATCAGACTGTATGAGCATCATAAAATATAATCCTCAAACAAAAAAAAAACATGTAATTTTAGGTTTGTAAAAATATTTTATGCTTTATAGGCTTTACAGGGTTAAAAAAAAAAAAAAAAAATATCACGTTAGCTTGTCATAGAACTAACTTCACTGTTTTGAGATCCATTTTTGCCATTTCAAATATATAAAACTGAAATGGTACTTAAATTATAAAACAGTTAATTGTGTAAGATTGATCCTTTTCTCTTCACAGATCCAACAGCCCCATCAAGTGCTGTAACCTTCACCAATTTTTATCAGGAATTTTTTGTTAGGGAGAAGTCAGGGTCCACGTGGCACTAGTGCAGACGGGTCCATACACTTGGCATTTGACACAATCTCTGCGTCTGTCACACCAACATGCTGACGCATACCTGAGTGAGATGTTTAAGGATGTTAAAACGGCTACCGTGTGTCTCATTTCCTCTTACCCTGTAGCGATGCTCTTTGTGAACGCTGCCTAAGAAGCACTGCATACACAGCACACAGGTTGGATCGGCCGCACACTCCCTGATAAAGAGAAAAAAAAATATCAAATGTAAATGACTTATACAGAAGAACAGCAGCAGTCAAAACCCATGTGAGCTGCCTACAAACAAGCCATTTTCAGGTAGCATCGAGACACAATCTAAGGTTGGTAAAAATGTAGGGCCCTTACAGATCATTTTAGCATCTGCGTCGCAATATGCGCATCAACGATAGTCACACCGCAGAATGAGTGATGCCAAGTATAGGGATCAGTTTTTCCCAATATCATGCAGGCCTATAAAAATGGTAGCAAAATTATGCAGTCATTAAGAGATTACATTTGGCTGAATTCTAAGGCAGCATGGCATGCGTCGTAAAGCATTCCCAGAATCCACTGCAAATGATTAACTGTTCCTGCATCCCAATTGGCCTACTTATAATATTCCACTGTTTTTGTGAAGAAAATGTACATACTTTTGAGTGTGTAGCATAAGAATAGGCAAGATTTGGGACATACACTACTTTATTATTGTGTCTTTACGGGCAACCTGTCACCGTTTAAACTGCCCTGTCAATCATCTGTCACAGTTGATTGTGACTTTCAATTTCATTTTATTTCCTACCGCGTCGGAGAGAAATGTAATCGCACATTGATCCGCCAGTCGTGGATCTTTCATGCGGAGACTCGTGTTTGATTCATGATACATTTAAAAGTTAATGACCAAATGAATCTTTTTAAAAGTTCACAATCTTGTTGCAGATATAGAAATATAATGTGAATAACATTGAAGAAATATTTTTTTCTTCAGATTAGATACTGATAATTAGTCACTCAAACCCCTTTATCTAAACCTTCTATTTGAGAGTCGTGGCCTAATGGTGAGGGAGTCAGGCTTGTAACGTGAAGGTTGCTGGTTCGAGTCCCACGCTGGCAGGAATTGTGAATAAACCGCACTCTCGCCACCTTCGATACCTAAAGTGCCCCTGAGCAAGGCATCTAGCCCCTAATTGCTCACCGGGCGGGTGTGTTCACTGTGTGTGTGTGTGTGTGTGTGTGTGTGCGCACTTGGATGGGATAAATGCAGAGCACAAATTTCGAGTATGGGTCACCATACTTGACAATACTTTCACTTTTTTCACTTAAAATCTTGTACTCGCTGATAGGCGCTGCTTTCAAACGTTCCCATGCGTATGTGTGAATGCTCTCTGAAGAGCGTCAAAGGTTTCTATTTACAACATGCTTTTGCAGCATTGAGCATTGTGGCCAATCAGAGGCATTTAAGTTAGTCAGAATCTGCTCAGTACACCAGAGTTTGTTCAGCGTGAGCGTCTGCACACTCACAAATCTCTGTTATAATCAACAAAGTATAAGGACAGTATATAAAATATTCATTGCGAAGAAGAATTTTTTTATTACAACGTATGTTTTATTTCAGTCAGTGAGTTTGCGCGGCGGATGAACTGAAGTGATATCAGCTTCTCTCATTATTAAGGCAGAATTCTTTGCTCGCTTTTTATTCATAACCCTTCATAATTTAAATGAAAAGTACAAGTACACGCAGCAAACTTTTAAGTGACTAGCATTTTAAAATGCAGCATTAAATCTGACAGTTCAAACGGTTGGCAGACCTGTGATGTGTTGCTTTGTTTCTCATTTGTTACTAACTTTTCATTTGATGTTATTAATGCAAGCTTTATTGAACTGAATAATATTTGAGAGGTACATGTTAATGTTTTAATGCATTACTTACAGATAATTATTAATAGCATTATAAAACTAACTAATATGATTTATTTAAAATTTAACTTTCAAATAATTTAAAAAAATAATAATAATAAAAAGAGTTACAACTGTTTTTGCTATTGTACCATTTGAGTTCCTTGAGACTGTTGCCTCTGGCTTGCTTAGTTGAGGACATAATATTTATCATTATGGATTTGACTGTATTGGATGAGAACTGAACTCTGCCGGACGATGACATCACCGTTTTCTCCAGAGCTGAACATTTCATATTTGATTAACTTTATATGGGTATTGAACGGAACTGTATAACTGAACTGACTTCAGCAGAATAATAGAGTATTCACTTTTTAGAGCTGCTTTACAGCCGAACTGAACTCTGTTTGAATCCTTGCATTCCTGTTTATCCCTGTAAACTTGCTTTGAAACAATTTGCATTGTATAAAGCGGTATAGAAATAAACATGACTGATTCATCACAAATTCTTGTGTACCCAAATAATAAAAAACAATCACCCTTTATTTTTCAAAATCACTTTCATTTGAGCAACCATCAAAAAAGGATTTAAAAAGGCTGAAAAATCATCAAATTCATCAACACTATATAATTGATATTGTTTATCACCCAGACCTAGTTGCTGTCCATTGAGAGATTCCAAAACATTCGCTTATGAAACACTTATGCACAGGATGACAGCAAAGCAGATCACTAGGGTTTGGATCAGAGCCAGTGACACATTACATGACAGGACCGTAAAAAGATCTGCGCAAATTCTTAGGATGCAAGATATATTTCACACACCATTCACATCTGCCAGATCAGATTCCAATCTCAATAAGCCAGCATGATAAAGTGCTGGGGATATGTGTGAGCCCATTCATTTGTTTCTCAAAAGAAACAGAGCAGAACAGTACAGACTCAGTCACCTCCGGCCTCTTAGCCGGCTTACTGTGATCTTGCCTAAAGGACTTAACCTAACAGCAACTTGACCCAATTCAGCCAGGACTTCCACGTCTGTGAGAACACAGTGACCTAACACCATCCCAGGTCAGGCGGGATAGACCACAACAACTTCAGTGTATGGGAAAACTTTAGTAGGTTGTCCGTCAAAATGTATTTGTCTAGGCAATAGACAGTGAGCAGCTCAATGGGTTTTGAAACAGAGCCATGATCACTGTTTGTGCCTTTGATAAACAAATTGAGAATCATTGAGATGAGATTCTCTAGATGAGAATCAACATCCGTCTTTGGGTGGATCAGAAAGATGTGATGAAGTTTTGACAGTGTACCTGCAGGAATACGTTGGCTCTCCCACTTTAAACACATGGCCACAGAGCTGAGAGGGCTGGTTGTTCTGTTCCAGCTTGGCCAATCCCACGGACGGCTCTTCCCCGCACAGGTACCACTCCAGCGGGCCCTGAAGCAGCAGCTGAGCCAGCAGCTCCTCATTCTGGGGGTTCAGGTTGGGGCCCAGGCAGTAGATTTTGGGGACGTAGCAGGCTAAGTGCTGGTACACCTCTTTGGGCAGGTTGCTCACTTGTAGCCATTTCTGTGGGTAAAGATGGACAGATGGGTAAAATATTACACACACACAAAATACTGAATATCAGAAATGCAGCCTTTTATTTAATTGGTCAAAAAATGTATTATTTGTCAATTTGTGCTACAGAGCGAAAGAAGACACAAAGATTAAAAAAAAGGTAAATTGCAAGGTAAATCGATCAGATGGACAAAGGTCAAGCTTGAAAAGGAGCACTAGTGGTCAGTCGTTGATTGCATAGCTCGCCTTCACCGTTTCATATTTGCATAACCTTACTGGACAGCCAGTTTTTTAAAAACATTTTTAATAAAAAGTTAATTTTCATGCAAGTACTGAACAGAACACAATGCTCCTTCCTAGAGGCGTGTGGTTACAGCTGGATTACCACAGTCGGTTGAACCATTGTAATCACGTCAAGTACTTTTTTAACAATGTCTTTAGTACCTTTCTGGACCTTGAAAGCGTTGATTATATTGCTGTCTATGGGCAAGTCATATACCTCTTGGATTTCATCAAAAATATCTTAATTTGTGTTCTGAAGATGAACAAAGGTCTTACGGGTTTGGAACGACATAAGGGAGAGTAATTAATGAGAGAATTTTAATGTTTGGGTGAATTAACCCGTCACCCAAAAGAGACACTGTTCCCTAGTCGAGACGGGGCGGAACGCACATAAGCAAAGTATACTATGGGCTTCAGACATGCGATTAAACGGTCAAACAGCCAACCAACAAATATGTCGACATGCCGTTTTGACGGGTATCCTCGTCAACACAGTTAGTTATGACTTGCGTGAACGTAAACACTCCGAAATAGTCAGCGTTTAACAGTATATTGGGTCCTTGTGTTAGCACTTAAAGTGACAGCAGCCTAATAAATCTGCTGCAGTCATTAATGTTAATCAAACAAAAGACAGATAAAATCACCCACTGCTCTTGAATGGATAAACTGTAGTTTTAATAAAGATTAGGCAATTTAATGTGTACAGCAGTACTATTTTATGTTTGATTACTTGATTCAATTTCTGTTGTAGGCTAAAATCTGAATACCATGGTTAGTTAAAACAGAGCACTATTCATTTCATTTGTATTGTTGTACTGTTATATTTTGTCAGTTTGTAATTTAGTTTCTTGATTCTTATTGTATTGCTGACTGTTTACTTGTCTTCTGTAGCTGTTTTGAGGACTTTTACTTAAATTATGATGCATTGATTACATAAATTAGTCGATTTGCGTGGAACGATTCGTGTGTTTTGTGACGCTGTTTATGTTCCCCAATGATGGCGGCACCGGGGCATGCTGAAAATCAGCCAATTTTTAAAAAAAAAAAATAGAGTCCAATCTAAAAGTGTGAAAATTTTCTAAACAGAGACTGAATAAAACGGTGCTCTGTAAAACCATTGGCATTACACAGCAGCGCAACTGCAGGTGCATCTGAAAAGAAAAGATTCCAGGGCTCTGGTAACACTTTATTTTAAGGTCTTTCAACAAGTTGCTTATTAGCATGCATATTACTAGAATATTGGTTATTTATTAGTACTTATGTAGCACATATTATTCTGTATGACCTTATTCCATGACCATATACCTAAACTTAACTACCTTACCGACTATTAATAAGCAGTTAATCAGGAGTTTATTGAGGGAAATGTTGTAGTTAATAGTTTGTATGCGTTCCCCATACTAAAGTGTTACAAGCTCTCCAACCCCAAAACGACGCGACTGCAATAATCCATAGACTATTCAAATAATCGTAAAATAATCGATAGATTAAAATCGACTGAAAAAATTATTATTAATTCCAACCCTAAACCATATTACAATTAAAATCAAGAAATTAATATTCGTCAATCCAGAGCTAGTGTCCACACAGCTGACATGTTTAACTGTTGTCGATTATCCACATTGTGCACAAAAAAGAAGCTGAACACAGTCAAAACGTGCCATCGGAGAAGCGCTAATTAAATTATGTGTTTCGGTCACTGAATTCGTCCCTCTAACATCTTATTATATTAAGTATATAGTATATAATATAAATAAAATATAATAATTTTAAAAAATAAATAAAATATAATTGTTTAATATCATATAATATAATAAAATAGTATATAATAAAATTATTATATATATGTATATATATAATTTTATATATATATATATATATATATATATATATATATATTATGTATATATAATAATTATATATATATATATATATAAATAAATAAATAATATTATTTATATTAATAAATATAAATACAAATATATATATATATAATTAAAAAAATCTATATATAATTGTTTAATATAATATCATATAATATAATAAAATAGTATATAATAAAATTATATATATATAAAATTTTATATATATATATATATATATATAATATTATGTATATATAATAATTTTATATATATATATATATATATATATATATATATATATATATATATATATAACAAATAATAATATTATTTCTATTAATAAATATAAATACAAATATATATATATGTGTTTTGTATATATGTTTTATATTGTTTGACAACCATATTTAAAGATGCGATTGAATCGGATTGACAGTAACAACCATAAGAAGGGAAAAAAACAATCTGATACTGTGTATCAAATGATCTGTAGATTAAGTCTTTCAGTGCAAAAGCAAATTAACAGTGCTGTTACTTTGTTGTTAATTTTATTTCTATCAGTGAATATCTTTTACTCCATAAATAAATAGGTTAAGCTAATTTTACAAACTGTTTCTTTGCATTTATTTTGGATTTATTGTCAGTACTGGGCTCGAAATTCACATGGACAGGGTGATTTGTACTGTGTGTGTGGATGAGCATATTCATCCACCACCACTAAAAACATTTCTGACCCATGTTTTCTCAGTGAAAACATTCCTGAAAGATGGCAAATAACTTCAGGCAAATTAAGAAAAGAAATAAGCTGCCCATGTAGAGCGAATCAAACCGGTTATTTTAGTTAAGACGTGTGGGAAGCTCACTAGGTTTTGTGACTACAGTGTGCAACTCTGCCATAATTTTTTTCCGGAAAAAAATACTTTAACAACCTAGCGGATGTCCATCACATGCAAACAGGAAACATAGGGATTACATATGCACAGCGAGCGGAACTTGGCAGTCTCTGTTACTGTCTTACACCGACCTACTAACCTGGATTTAGTGCTATACAGCAAATAGCCAAACAATCCAGCATGTCTTTACAGACAATTCCTCATGTTGATTTGAGATTGTCAATCAGGTTATAGTTTTGTCAGTAAAGGCCTGTATTGCAAAATTGTCCATGTTTTTCATGCACACGAGTCTAATATAGCCAGGTGAATGTGCACTGCGGTCTTTCAGTCTATCAGACAATACAAACCGAAGCAAATCGAGGTCTTGCATGTGGTTTAAAATAACCACCATCTGTGCTACTTTGTAAAAACAAACCTACTTATGTTTACAAGATAGATGTGGCATGGAAATACAGTGGGCAAGGCAATATGCAAAATGAAAACCAAACATGTAACTGGAATATCTAAATAAATTAATGTTTAGTTTGTAAACCACAACAGTGCTGCTATTCAGTGAACGAAAGCAGAAACACAGCTCTTAATAATGTTTTTAGAGGAATGCAGAAAAACTACACAAACAGCCAAGCTCAGATTGCCTATTCCATCGTCTAAATTCATTCGAAAACAGTGTCTGTCCGTGAAACATTGTTAATAACGACACAATGTAAAGATAACGAACAAAGCAGCAAATGTTGTTTTTATCCAACTCTTGACAGCCCTCTTTAAAAACTAAATTCTTTGTAAGCAAAGACATAAGTTAAAGAGCAAACTCGAGAAATGAACGCGTTTATTACTTGTGGATATATTACAGAAAATACGTGAGTAAACGGAGTGTCAAGTGTTTGTTTTGGAGCTTGAAGTATAAAAATTTCACAGGCTAGCTGTTAGCGCGTTAGCAGGACAACACTGAGCAAAACAACCCCAGATGAGGAGCGAGAAAAAACTGAAAATTCATCGCCCTCGCGTCGATTTCCGCGACCAAATATATATAATTCATCAGGATAGACAATTTACAGAGGCTTTGTAAAACTGTCGCCTACCGCAGCGGTGTCTTTTGCGGAGAAATTGAGGAATTCGCTACACAGAGCGGACGGTGCATCGCGATCAGTCTCGGCCGCCGCCATCTTTACTTCAGTGAGCACAGCAGCGGCAGTGAGGGAAGCGGAAATCAGCCGCTGTCCTACTTCCGTCAAAGAGCTGGGAAAGTTTTTAGCTGACTAATGGAAAAGTCCCTGGTGTTGCCTTGGTGAGAAGTCACAATAGTAGCCGCTCCCTGTCACATTGTACCAAAGCATGTGGCGCTCCCACAGAAATTGTTCTCGTAAAAAGGAGTTATGTGCTTGCAAACACTGTATGCTGTTAGTTCTCCAGTACACTCCCTACATAGGCAGTATTTTAAGGCTTCATTGGGGTAATCATTATCAAAAGAAAATAATCATTATGTAGTTATTTTTCCATCAAAAACAGCTGGTGACGCTTTACGTTAAGATTCATTAGCAGGGTTGGGGAGTAACGAAATACAAGTAACTTAGTGACGTATTTAAAATACAACATTTGAGTGACTGTATTTCATGACAGTTACATTTTAAATGGGTGGTAATCAGATTACAGTTACATCTGAAAAGTGTTTTAGATTACCAAAGTGATTACTTTGAGTTTTAATGTCATTTAAACAGCAATTGGTGATTTAAGTTTCATGTTTTCGACTGTTTTCATGTTTTGTGAGTCATTTTATAATTCACTCGTCACTGCAACTTTTTCTCACAATTTGTTTTTTCCCTCACAATTCTGACTTCTTTTTCTCAGAATTGCGAGCTTTAAAATCACAATTGCAAGTTATAAAGTCAGTATTGGGAGATATAAACTTGCAATACTAACTTTTTTTCTTGCAATTGTGAATTTAGTATGTGAGTTTATATCTCATAATTCTGACTTTTCTCAATATTGCGATTTTATATCTCATAATTTTGACTTTTCTCAATATTTTGAGTTTATATCTCATAATTCCGACTTTATATCGCACAATTCTGAGGGAAAAAGTCAGAATTGTGAGATAAAAACTTGCAAATACCTTTTTTGTGTTTGTTCCACACTTATTAGTATTCCAAAGTATTCTAAAGTATTTAGATTAAGTTACTAAACTTGAGTAATGTAACGAAATACGTTACAAATGACTTTTTAAAGCATGTATTTTGTAATCTGCAGTGAAATACATGTTAAAAGTAACCTACCCAGCCCTGACCATAAGCAATACATTTGTTACTGTATTTACTAATCTTCGTTAATGTCAGTTAATGAAAATACAGTTGTTCATTGTTCATGTTAGTTCACAGTGCATTAACTAATGTTAACAAGATTTTAATAATGCATTAGTAAATGTTGAAATTTACATGATCAGATTAATTAGTGCTGTATAAGTGCAGTTTATTACTAGTTCATGTTAACTAATATAGATAACCAATGTTAACCAATGAATGTTATTGTAAAGTGGTACCGTAAAAGGCTACGGTAATCATAGTGATCTATCGATGTCAAACCTGGCATGACATGACATTTTTTAATCTGAGCACAGTAAGATCAATGATAATTACCTTTTCCTTCTGTTCCTCCTGATGAAATATTACAATAATTTAAAACAACTAATATTTAAAACATATCTTTTAAATATTAAATTTATTCCAGTTTTCACATAATCCTTCAGAAATCATTCTAACATGCTGATTTGCTGCTCAAGAAACGTCATATCAGAATGATTTTTGAAGGATCATGTGACACTGAAGATGATGCTGAAAATTCAGCTTTGATCACAGAAATAAATTACATTTTACAACATTAACATAGAAAACATTTCTTTTAAACTGAAATAATATTTCACAATATTACTGTTTTTATTGTATTTTTTATCAAATAAATGCAGCCTTGGTGAGCAGAAGAGACTCTTCTTTCAAAAACCAAAATCATTAATGATTCCAGATTTTTGACCGGGAGTGTGTGTATAACAGCGTATGAGTTTTGAATGGCAGGAGAGCAAGTTAACAATGAAAAACAATGTGCATGGGTGAACTACTCCTGTTAAGGTCCTGTCTCACATTTTATATTCAAATAAAACATTAACAATTCATTAACAATTCAAATAAACTCACTTTAATATACAGTACACAGATGCATATATATATATATATATATATATATATATATATATATATATATATATATATAGTTACAGTAACTTGGTGCAATGCATAACTTAAGAAAAAAAATCATAAAAAATCATAAAACAATTCTAGGTCACAAAATCATTTATGACAAGCAGCACAAAAGTCCTTTCCCAGTCTTGCTCCTGGTGGATTAAATTTTGATTTCTGTACTTCATTGATCAGTTTCAGAGGTTTTGCTGTCCGGTTTAGGTTGCTTTGTCACTGAGTGTGTCTTGTCCTCATCAGTGGCTGCAGAAACACCAGTAACATTACTTAAAGCTATATTCTGGATGAGCCTACTTTGCATTTTGTCATTTACCATGTACAGACAATCATTTAGATGACTACCTCATTAAAAACAAGCAGAAATGAACCTGCAATGAACATCTGTGGGGCAACAACTACATGTTTCCCCCACAGACTTCCATAATAAGTGCAGAAGTCTCTTACGTGATGTTGAGTTTCTCCTGGGCTGGATCAGATTGAGCAGCAAACTGTGGAGTTCCTTCACTTCAGCCTTCAGCTCACTCAGGTCCTGACTCTGCTTCTGCTGGTCTTTCCTAAGTCTGTGAAGAGTCTTGAGATGTCCTTCTTTCTCTGGAGGTACAGCACTTTTCCTTCTGTAAAGAAGGCAACATATGTTAGACAGCCTTTCCAGGACCATCACTTGTCACTATACATGTTATAGATGGTAACAAGAAAAATGTAACAATCTTAAGAATTTCCAGGATGTTCATTGACCAACCTTGTGACATCTCTGGCATCTGCATATGCTAACTGAGGTGAGACTGCCTCTCTTTGGATGTTCAGATATTTATCTAAAGTATCCTGCAGAACATGCAAAGTTTCAGTTTTTATGATTTTTAAGAAAAGGCGTAAAAATACAACATTCGGTAGTCGACGACACCTTGATCTGTTCCGTAAGCTTCTTCATCTCAGCATGCTGATCTGGGTTAGTGGTGACATCATCATCAAAGAATTCTCCAAGCGGGGCACAATGGCGTTGGATGTGCTCGTTGTCATAGCAACGTCTCAGACAAGGCATGGATTCCTCTATCTGCAGAATGATAGCTGCTTGTTGCATCACCGCATTGGCCAGCGCGTTGTCATAGACCCTGTAGACGCAAGCGTTCAGCTCAAGGGTTAAAGGAATCACGCACCCAAAATTAAAATTCTACCCAGGTCATTTCCGTACAATGAGAGTTCGCAGTGATCACGTCTATCATGCCTATAAGTACAAGGGATGTAAATCGAATGTTTCATTGCAATATGATCTGGCATCAATTCTCTTAGCCAGCAATAAAATATTTGCAGATACCTCAAAAAATGTTGCGATACAATTGCAATGTTAGATTCAGGGGAGGGCAATTGATATATCAATATTACAATAATATGTGCCTATTTTACACAACCAAATGCATTTGCACAAGAACTCTTTGAAAACTGCAAATACTTTATACCACTTGGGAACACTATTAATTTTTATATTTTTCATCAAAAAGTGCCCTATGGACAGTTCCGTCGACATCCCAATGCCCCTGCCCACCCCTGAAATGCAATCAGAAAATGACAAAGGGGGACATCCTCACCTCCCAACCCACCCGAACGGACAAACTTCCAACTCCTCCAGCCAGAACGCAATCCCGAACAGACAGATGGGGTCATCCCCACCCTACCCACGTACCTCCCTCCTGAACCACTTCTAACCGCCCCACTCGTAAAGCAATCAAAAACAGACCAAAGGGGACATCCCAAACCCAACTCTCACGAAGGGACCACTTCCAAATTCCCAAACGGAACACAATCGCAAACAGCCTGAGGGGGTCATCCCCAACCACCAACCCACCCGAACGGACCATTTCCAATCCCCCCACCTGGAAAGCAATCAAGAACAGCTCAAAAGGGACATCCCCAAACCCAACCCTCACGAATGGACCCAGAACCAGATCACAAACAGACCAAGGGGCACATCCCCACCTCCAACTCACATAAATCGACCACCTCAAACTCACATAAGTGGACCCCTTCCAACTTCCCCACCCGGAACCCGATTACAAACTGACCAAGGGGTACATCCCTATTCCCATTGCACCTGAACAGACCACTTCCAAATGCCCCACCTGGAACCTGATTACAAACAGAACAAGGGGTACATCCCTATTCCCAGCCCACCTGAACAGACCACTTCCAAATTCCCCACCAGGAACCCGATTACAAACAGACCAAGGGGTACATCCCTATTCCCAGCCCACCTGAACAGACCACTTCCAAATTCCCCACCCGGAACCCGATCCCAAACAGACCAAGGGGTACATCCCTATTCCCAGCCCACCTGAACAGACCACTTCCAAATTCCCCACCCGGAAACCGATTACAAACAGACCAAGGGGTACATCCCTATTCCCAGCCCACCTGAACAGACCACTTCCAAATTCCCCACCTGGAACCCAATTACAAACAGACCAAGGGGTACATCCCTATTCCCAGCCCACCTGAACAGACCACTTCCAAATTCCCCACCCGGAACCCGATCCCAAACAGACCATGGGGCACATCCCCACCCCCAGCCCACCTGAACAGACCACTTCCAAATTCCCCACCTGGAACCCAATTACAAACAGACCAAGGGGTACATCCCTATTCCCAGCCCACCTGAACAGACCACTTCCAAATTCCCCACCCGGAACCCGATTACAAACAGACCAAGGGGTACATCCCTATTCCAAGCCCACCTGAACAGACCACTTCCAAATTCCCCACCCAGAACCCGATCCCAAACAGACCAAGGGGTACATCCCTATTCCCAGCCCACCTGAACAGACCACTTCCAATCCCCCCACCCAGAATGCAATTACAAACAGACCAAAGGGCACATCCCTCACCTCCCAACCCACCAGAACAGACCACTTCCACTTAAAATGTGCAAATCTACTATAGCCATTTTGACACACAACAAAATGAGGAACATAAGTTGTGTAAATATATATATAAAATCGAAAAAATAGATTTTAAAAAGACATTTCAGATATAAAGTCAGTAAAAGTCAACCAAAATTTGATGCCAGCTCAGTGACAATTTGACATCTACTAGGTTGCTGCATCACGATTGTGGTGTTTGTATGGTTTTAAAGAGAATGCTTGCTTTGGTGGAAATGTGTAGAAAGATCGCCGGACATTCCATGCAGATGTGGCTAACATGAGAGTTCCAATATGAAATTGCATCTTACAAATATACAGCAGTGGCCAAAATTGATGTCCAAGGAAAATCTTATTCAAACATGAAAAGCTTGTTTCATTTGTTGGCATTGATTCATACTGGAGTACACGTATAGTGATATATCGTAACTCCCCTAACAAGCGTATCATAAGAGTACATTTGACTTATTAATACCTTTGGAAGGTGTCAGAAAGCAGAGCAATCAGTAAATTAACACAGAGAATAGCAGACAGGGCCAGAAACGTTCCGCAGAGAAGATAGGCCATGACTGCGTCCACATCCAGCATGGCATCAAACTCGTACTCATCCACCAGAGTGATGCGGTACAGGCTGTACAGCAGCTCAGGAACCGTCTCCATACTTGGTACCTCAGCTAAACCTGAGAGCAGTAGAAGAAGCGTTTATGTCACATGCATCGTGTCTTCAACTATACAATGACATACTGTAAGTGTTTGTGACGGTACCTCCAAATATGATCCAGAAAGCACAGGCATACGGAATGTAGATCTCTATATAGAGAAAGAGGAATCGCAGCACGTCTCCTGCAATCTTCCCCAGCATGACAATGAAGGGACCCATCGCTCTAGAGAATAACATCAGCCATTTACCTGGAGTACATTTTGTGTCACATTGTTGGCGAATAGAGTGCAAAGATCAGTTTTCAGAAGTTAAAAAGCATTAAACCATCACACCCTCATGCCATTCCAAACCAGTATGACTTTCTTTGTTCTACGAAACACAAAAGAAGATATTTTGAAAAATGTCTTAATCCTTTGTACAACTGAAGTCAATGGGGTCCAATGTCATTCTTCAAAATAAGAAATGTGTAGCTTTGGAACAACATGAGGGTGAGTAAATAACCCAATTTCTCTCCCTTTAATTGTCACCTTAGACAAATGACTTTTGTCTCAATTATGTCCGTTGCAAAGTTTAATTCACTTTATAAAAGTACTCTACTCTTCAAAAGTTTAAGATTTTTAAAAATGTTTTTGAAAGAAGTATCACCACGGCTGCACTTATAAATATTGTGAAAACATTCAAAATAGATCGTTTCTGTAAATTTATGTATATAACAAACATTTACAAAGTATGTTATTATGACTCATGTTGGAGCTGGCTGGTTTGGTTCATGTCTGAGTCTTTACGGAGTTATTTTTGAAATCCCTATGGAAAACAACAGGAAAGGGCTGGAAATATTGTTTGCATTGCTTGAAAAGTGAAATGATATTCCAGCATATGTGGAGATACTGCAGTGCCATTTTGAAATGACTGAGCACATGGTGTGCAAACCCTCGTGTCCTTATGTTTCTATGGTTATTGTAACACTGACCATATATTCCCATGGTTACCCAGCTCACAAAGAGGAGGCCACCTGCGGTGTCTCCGAGAAACCTGAGATATTAAAGCATTGTTGTTCAAGCCACTGAGCAGGTGGTTTCATTCGGCTCCAGGCGCTCCGTGTGTCGTAGCAGCCGAGAGATCGAAAAGGTGTTGTCATTATATCTGAGGTCCTTGTTTTGCAGCATAAGTATCCATGGTAACTGCCACTGACCAGGTGTTCCTAGAGAGTTGATGTTCTCAGATGACCACTATTTTAGACGCCTCGTGACTTTATTTTACACATACATCTATTACAGTTTTACTTTCTCCAAACCTTTAATGGCAGTGTTTCACAGTTTGCAAAAATACGAAGCAGCACAACTAGTTTTCAAGTGTGTTGTTAATACGTTTCTTGAGCATCAAATCATCATATTAGAACTATTATACGATCATGTGATGCAGAATGATGCTGAAAATTCAGCTTTGCTCATAGGAATACATTATACATTAAAAACATTTCTTATAAATTGTAATAATATCTCACAATATTTTTCATCAAATAAATGCAGCCTTGGTGAGCAGAAGAGACTTCTTTCAAACATATTTTAAAAAAAAATCTGAATTATTCCAAACTTTTGACCACTTGGATTATCATGCATTCATTGAAATGTTATTATTAACATTTCAAATTACATTTTTTTTTTACTTCACCCAGCTGGGATTGATTTTCATTTATTTTTGGAAATCATAATCAGCTCCTCTAAAATCAAATAGCTGGTGGAATTCAAGATCCTAAAGTTCCTTACCTAAAAGCTCGGACATGCTTCATCAGCCTTAGCCACAGGAAAATAATGGACACTGCGAAGAGGCGAAGACTGTTCTGTCGAAGTGTGTCAGACACTAGGAATATATCTGTCAAGTGGATGCCCAGAACGGCCAGCAGCAGCAAATACACTAGCCAATCAAAGATATTCCTGTGGGCGACACATCAGCATACTTACTCAGATAGTATATTCATTTTTTGCACACTCTTTCAAATTCTACATTGGCTTATTCGGAGTGCATTACCAGGGGTCTTGAGTGTAGGTTCCTTTCAGATTTCGAATATACCTAATTTGGCCTTCTAAATAATTGCGTTCCTGTATTATAAAGGAAAACACATTATTACAATTGTGCATTTTATTATTGTTTATTTATGAGAAATTAATATATACTGTATACCACAGTGAAGTTAGGGCATAGCATAATTTACACAGAAAACTCTCTCAGTTTGTAAAAACAAACACAAATTGTGTTTTCAATAATGCACTTAAAATGGGGAAAGCAATCCATAGAGTTTAAAGGGATAGTTTGTCATAAGTGTGTCCCTGTTTATCTGTTCAGTCTTGTCTGTGTCACATGTTCGTTGTTTTCATTTCGATCTGTCCTGTCAGTTTAGTCATGTGCTCTTTGTTTTGATTCCGTGTCATTATTAGTTCAGCGTCTACACCTGTGTCCGTTTATCAGTCATGTCTATCACCTGTGTTTTCCCAATTATCCTCATGTGCGATCTGTATATCTGCCCTCTGTTTCAGTCCTGTCTTGGTCGAGCGTTAACGTGTCATGTGTGGTTTTGTTCCTGTATCCTGTCCGTAAGGTTTGTTATTAAAACGTCTTTCGATTTATCTTCCGAGTGCGTGCTAGTTCCTGTTCCACCACAGTGTTACAGAACGCTCGACCAGACCCAAAACAACAAAACTACGCTACGCAGATGGATCCGTCGGAAGTTGAGATTCGTCTGTGCAACATCCAGCAGCGCGGGCGTCCATTGGAGAGGTATGTGGGGGAGTTCGTTGAGCTCTCCCATCTAGTGGGCTGGCCGGACGCCACGCTTAATCTTGTATTTTGGTTGGGACTGGACGATAACACCATTCGCCCTGAGGAACCGAGGTTCAACATTTCGTTTGTGGACATGATTAATTTCATCCTCAAGTTGAACGGTTCAGGGTTGGAAGTGGAGGAATGTGTTTCTCGTCCGGTCCCATCCAAAATGCCCGCTCCGCCAGCCCAACATTCTCCGACTCCCCCCGCATGCCTCTCCATCGGTATGTTCCCTGTCAGTCTGTCTTGCCCGTCCTACTGTGAGTTTGAGGAAGAGCCAGAACTCCTCTGTCATGTCCACGAGCCCGCACCAGCGCACCGCGAGCCCGCTCCAGCGCACCGCCAGCCCGCCGCTCTCAGACCACGCCCCCTTCCGACCGCGATGGCTCCGCCGAGCCCGGAAGAGTGTCTAATAGACTTTTATTCGGTGCTCGCCGCCCGTGAGCCGTCTCCAGTGCTCGCCGCCCGTGAGCCGTCTCCAGTGCTCGCCGCCCGTGAGCCGTCTCCAGTGCTCGCCGCCCGTGAGCCGTCTCCAGTGCTCGCCGCCCGTGAGCCGTCTCCAGTGCTCGCCGCCCGTGAGCCGTCTCCAGTGCTCGCCGCCCGTGAGCCGTCTCCAGTGCTCGCCGCCCGTGAGCCGTCTCCAGTGCTCGCCGCCCGTGAGCCGTCTCCAGTGCTCGCCGCCCGTGAGCCGTCTCCAGTGCTCGCCGCCCGTGAGCCGTCTCCAGTGCTCGCCGCCCGTGAGCCGTCTCCAGTGCTCGCCGCCCGTGAGCCGTCTCCAGTGCTCGCCGCCCGTGAGCCGTCTCCAGTGCTCGCCGCCCGTGAGCCGTCTCCAGTGCTCGCCGCCCGTGAGCCGTCTCCAGTGCTCGCCGCCCGTGAGCCGTCTCCAGTGCTCGCCGCCCGTGAGCCGTCTCCAGTGCTCGCCGCCCGTGAGCCGTCTCCAGTGCTCGCCGCCCGTGAGCCGTCTCCAGTGCTCGCCGCCCGTGAGCCGTCTCCAGTGCTCGCCGCCCGTGAGCCGTCTCCAGTGCTCGCCGCCCGTGAGCCGTCTCCAGTGCTCGCCGCCCGTGAGCCGTCTCCAGTGCTCGCCGCCCGTGAGCCGTCTCCAGTGCTCGCCGCCCGTGAGCCGTCTCCAGTGCTCGCCGCCCGTGTTCCCTGAGCCGCCCGAGTTCCCTGAGCCACCCGACCCTCCTGCCCGTCCTGACCTCCCAGACCTCGCGCCTGATCTGCCACCGCCAGAGCCGCCGGACCCTCCTGCGCCAGAGCCGCCGGACCCTCCTGACCGTCCTGACCTTCCAGACCTCCGTCGGCCGGATCCCGCTCCGGACCTTCCGCCGCCTGAACCAGGGCCTGGGGGGACTCTCCCCATAAAAATTTTGGGGGGGGGATATAGGCCCCGTTGGGGAATGGGGACAGGGGCAACGGGGGTCAAGCGGCCATTGACTCCGCCCTTGCGGGGACCCTGGATTCCACCCTGGCCGCCACCCTTGACTCCGCCCTTGCGGGGACCCTGGACTCCACCCTGGCCGCCACCCGTGACTCCGCCCTTGCGGGGACCCTGGACTCCACCCTGGCCGCCACCCGTGACTCCGCCCTTGCGGGGACCCTGGACTCCACCCTGGCCGCCACCCGTGACTCCGCCCTTGCGGGGACCCCGGACTCCTCCATGGCCTCCGGACCCTTGTGCACCCGCCGTGACTCTGCCCCGGACCCCTCCATGGCCGCCGGAACTCCCAGAGCCGCCATGGCACCTGGAGGTCCGGGAGACACCCTGGAGGCCACCTGAACTGCCTGTGCCTGACCACGGCCTCCAGGGTGCCAACCCCCCCTCCCGGATCTGTTCCTTTTTGGCGCGAGGACGCGCCTTCCGGGAGGGGGAAGTACTGTCATAAGTGTGTCCCTGTTTATCTGTTCAGTCTTGTCTGTGTCACATGTTCGTTGTTTTCATTTCGATCTGTCCTGTCAGTTTAGTCATGTGCTCTTTGTTTTGATTCCGTGTCATTATTAGTTCAGCGTCTACACCTGTGTCCGTTTATCAGTCATGTCTATCACCTGTGTTTTCCCAATTATCCTCATGTGCGATCTGTATATCTGCCCTCTGTTTCAGTCCTGTCTTGGTCGAGCGTTAACGTGTCATGTGTGGTTTTGTTCCTGTATCCTGTCCGTAAGGTTTGTTATTAAAACGTCTTTCGATTTATCTTCCGAGTGCGTGCTAGTTCCTGTTCCACCACAGTGTTACATAGTTCACCCAAAAATGAAAATTCTGTCAACATTTACTCACCCTCATGTCATCTTCCAAACCCGTAAGACTTGTTGGAACAAAAATAAAGGTCTTTTTAATGAAATCGGAGCGATTTCTGTCCCTCCATTGACAGTTACGTGACTACAACTTTTTGAAGCTTCAAAAGGTTCATGAAGAGATCGTAAAACTAATCCATATGAATAGAGCGGTTTAGTGCAATCTTTGGTCGTGAAAAGACAAGATCGCTTTATATGATGCACAGATTTAATTTAGGCTTTTATTAACACATAAACATTCATCAGCTCACTTCAGCACGCACTCAAAATCATTGTTACTCAACCTTTGCGTTGGTTTTCAGCTCTTCCCGCTTTTTGGAAAGCTTTTCTAATATTATTAAGGGTCCTAAAGCTCTTGCCTGATCATAACCCTTCTTTTTCCTGTGATATTCCTCTGAGCTTTTTTCTTTTGTAATGTCGCTCAGCCATCTCTCGTTCTATAGTCTTTCTTCAAATCTCTCTCTCTTCCCCCATCATGAGTTCACAATCACTTCTATTGGCTACAAGCGTGTTGTGCTACTCGCTTCAATCCACTTTCAACAGCGTTTTCAGGGCTCCAGACTAATTTTTCCACTGGTTGCACTGGTGCTACCAACTTTCTCAGTTTGTCGCATCAGCGCATGATTTGGTCGCACTTTCTTTTCTTTTTTTTCCTACAACATCGGATTAATCAATGCTTGCTTGATGAATAGTCCTCTTAGTCTTAAATATATTAAATCACAGTGGCTGATGACTGATATAAATCCGCATTTTTTGACATTAGCGCAGGCCATTTTGGAGGAACTCTGGTGTAACCCATTGCTGTTGAAGTGCCTTTCTACCTGTGCGCTCATCATCAGTTGTGTCTGTATGCTGGCTCGTCCTTTCCATCAGCATCCTTGACCTCCAATCTTTGTTTTAAAGTATTCAGCTATTGACCTTTCCATTTTTATAAGGCTTAATTCCTAAATTTCCTGAATTCCTAACTGGCGCGTTTCATCATCATTGAGCAATGCGCGTGTACGTTTGCTCTCTAGGGTTAAGAAAAGAAAACTGCATGCGTCTTGCGGAAGAACATTGTAGCCGGAACTACTTCTCTCTGTTTGTCTATGACGAGTCACGCAGGAACAGCCGAGTCTGGTTTGTAATAGTCCGAATATAAACACTTATTATAGGCGCACCGTAGTGATTTAGGATAAGACAAAAACACGGTTTGGAAAATGGATTCATGATATACTCGTTCATTATATAAATTTTGTTCATTTTGGAAACAAAACAGTTACGGACGGCAGCAGAATAACATGATCATGCACTGACCACATCAAATTTTTACTCGCACATCCTCAAAAAATGGTCGCGTATGGAACCTTAGTTTTTCAGAAATCGCATACTGCTCCTTGTAAGGGATAGTTCACCGAAAAATGAAAATTTGCAGTTAATTTACTCACCCTCAGGCCATCCAAGATGTAGGTGTCTTTCTTTCCTCAGTTCAAAAGTAAAGAAGATTTTTTTTAGCTGAAACCGGTGATTCATAAAATGCAAGTCGACGGCTATGGTCAACTTTGAGACACATATAAGGCCTACAGGCAAAACAAAATTAACACCCGTGGCTCCTGATGATACATTGAGGTCTTATGAAGTGAAACTGATCATTATTTACTATATTATTGCTTCCTTAAACATAATATGATGTACGCGCCGGAGTTTAAAGGATTAGTTCTATTCAGAATTAAAATTTCCTGATAATTTATTCACCCCCATGTCATCCAAGATTTTCATGTCTTTCTTTCATCAGTTGAAAAGAAATTCATTTTTTTTTGAGGAAAACATTCCAGGATTTTTCTCCATATAGTGGACTTCAATGGGGTTCAACAGGTTCAGTGCAGCTTTAAAGGCTATACACCAGTGTTTCTCAAACTTTTTAAGCTCAAGGACCACTTTATCTCCCAATTTTTTTTCTGAGGACCACCTAACAGAATCCCACTCTAACACGCCCCCCCCCAAAAAACAACAAAATAGGAAGGATAAACTAAATTTAAGTTTAATATGCAACTGTTTCAAGTCAAAAACTAATTATTCAAACACAAATGCAATGATATGATCAGAAATTATTATATGGATTTTATTTCATTTGAACTGCACATGTAAAAAACGAACAAAAAACAAAACAAAACAAAAAATGCAATTAAACATTCTGTAACAGCCTAGGTCCCACTTAGTGTCATTCCAAAGAGCCATTAGTTTAAAACTGAGGTGGCGGTTATAGGAAGTCTATGGTTGTAACTATGGTAACAATAAAATGCTGAAAAAATGTTCCCCTTAATGTCCAATATCACTGAAATGACTGGGATAGATAGATCTGTGGATTTTATATTTTGGGATTTCCATCTAAAACTTAATGTGAATATTAATGATGAGTTTAGGTCATCTTTTCGCGGACCACTAGGGGGCGATGGCGGACACACTTTAAGAATTACTGCTCTACACGATCCCAGACGAGGAATAAAGGTCTTATAGTGAAACGATCTGCCAAATAAACATTTGAATACGTTTTAACCACAAATGCTCATCTCGCACTAGCTCTAATAATCATAATTACTTCGGAAAGGTCCAACAAGGCAGAAAATAGTGTGTTCAAAAGTTGTTGTATGATGAATGACACATATTCTTTGTGTTTTTGTGTTAGTTTATAGTTTAAAATGGTCCTTTCGTGCGTATCCTGGATTTTCAAATCTTTTGAAACACTGGGTCGGTACTTCCGCCTACATGACGCGTGACCTTTCCAACGTGATTACGTAATGTGTGGCACATCGCAGAGCAAGATGAGCATTTGTGGTTAAAAAGTATATACTTTTTTTTTTTTTTTTTCGGAAAATGACTGACCGTTTCAGTAGATAAGACCCGTATTCCTCGTCTGGGATCGTATCGAGCCCTTTGAAGCTGCATTGGTCCCCATTGGAGTCCACTATATGGAGAAAAATTCTGTTATGTTTCTTCAAAAACCTTTAAAACCTTCTACTTAATTTCTTAACTAAGTTGACATGGAGGACATGGGGGTGAGAAATTATCAGGAAACTTTCATTTTGAAATGAACTAATCCTTAAAGTCATGGCCTAGTGGTGAGGGAGTCGGGCTTGTAACCTGAAGGTTGCTGGTTCGATTCCCGCGCCGGCAGGAATTGAAGGTGGGGATTGTGAATGAACAGCTCTCTCTCCACCTTCGATACCATGACTAAAGTGTCCTTGAGCAAGACACCTAACCCCTGATTGCTCCCCGGGCGCTGTCGCAATACGACTTTCACTTTCACTAAACGTTGGGAATCTTCCCGATTGAGGTCATGCAAGCGAATGTAATCTTAATTTTTTTACTTTGTTTAACAACAAAACACACGTGTCGTCCCTGTCTGTTGTAGCATCAGCTCACGTGTTAGTTTGCTCCCGTCATGAAGCTACCATGAACGCACTCTGGACTGTTTGCGGACATGTGACTCTCAAAGTGACGGTAGCCGCTGACTCGCATTATATGAATCACCTCGGACAGCGGTTTCAGCTAAAAATCTTCTGAAGAGGGTGAGGAAATTAACAGTGCAGTTCCTGTTAGAAAGTGAACAGTGAACTATCTTTAAAGGTGCAGTAAGCTATTTCTGAAAAACACTGTTGAAAGTGGATCAGACCGAGCGGCGCAACACGCTTGTAGCCAATCAGCAATCATGAAACTTTCCATCTTCTTCGAAACACAAATGAGGATTTTTAAAGAAACCTGAAACTTTGACACTTCAAAAATGTCATAAATACCTCACAAAAGTAGTCCTTATGAATTGAGTAGTTTCATGCAAGTTTTCTAAAGATGAAGAATTTAGCATTTTATTGACATGCAAATTTTGATCAAATATGTTAAACGGAAGCTCATATATGCTCGCTTGACGTGAAGGTGAGTAAATGACGACAGAAGTTTCATTAACCCTTTAAATGCGTCAATTCAGTCCGTAAGCTTATTACCCTTCGTCTTTCTCTCGTGAATGTGTGTGTTACCTCAGGCCACATGGGGTGAGAGCAGCTCAAGTCCTCATTGAGTTTCAGCACAGTCCAGCGCTGCCAGTGCCTGAGCTTCCTCCCAGACCGCAAAATCTCCATCACTTCCCTGTACACCTCTGTCACCGTCAGCACTAGAGCCAAAACCACCAGCAACACACGCCACCAGTCCTACCAAGATCAGTGCATGAACGGTATGTGTATGTGTGCGTTTATAAGCAGAACGATGAACGTTCTAGAGCTCGTGCAGCTGAATAATGTTAGAAAAAAAAAGGTTACATTTTATTTTAAGGTGTCAGTATTACAGTGTAATTATACATTTAAGTACTGAGTAATAATAATTAACTGTATGTACTTACTATTGGGTTAGGGTTAGGATGAGGGCTTGTTAATTTCATGTAATTATGCTTAATTCCTAGTTATTACTACAGTAAATGCATGTAAAATGTGTAATGCTGACACTGCAAAACAAAGTGTTACCGATAAAAAAGGAAGAACCCTTAAATATGTCCTGGAACAACAGTCTATAGGTACAGCAGTGGCCAAAAGTGATGTCCAGAGGGCATAATGACCCCACAATTTTGATTAAACCATCGAAATATGATTTCAAACATTTCAAACACTCAGTTTCAACATGTTTCAACTACAGACCATGCAAGTTTTATTTAGTTTTACTACATAATATGGGGGAGTCGTGGCCCAATGGTGAAGGAGTTGGGCTTGAAGTGTGAAGGTTGCTGGTTCGATTCCCACACCGGCAGGAATTGTTAATAAACAGCACTCTTGCCACCTTCGATACCATGACTAAAGTGTGATTGAGCCCTAATTTCTACAAATGCATTTCAAGTATGAGTCACGACTTTCACTTTTCACTTTCATTTTACTGCGCACAAAACAATTAAAAGCAAAAGCAAAAAGGACCACATTGACCAATATCATAATTGGTTATTAATATTTTGTTGCTCCCGTCTTTTTCCGCACAATTTGGCATGTTCCATTGTAAAATAAAACAATGCACTATTCTTACAAAATCTTTAACACATTTTTAGTCATATTTGAATAATGAAGATGACCATTTTTCTAGGCTGTACATCTCATTTCAAAAGCACTGATCAAGGACTAGGTAACACTTTATTTGGATGGTCCACTTTAGACATTCTACTAACTATGAGTAACTTTGAGTCAACTTATTCCACTAACACTATACAATACTCTAAGAGTTAATAGTTGTAAAGTTACTTCTAGTTAGTAGAATGCCTAAAGTAGGCCATCGAAATAAAGTGTAACCTATAAACTGTGGTCAGTCATACCTGAGGAAGATTGTACCGATCTCCATCTGGACGCACCGACACAGATATGGCCACTGTTGTCCAGGAGACGATAAATAGGAAGTTGAGAAGCAGGAGTATCCAGGCGCCCATTCTGTAGGAAAACACGTGAATCCGATGTTAATCTCAGTCCATGCATCAGCACTGGACTTTGATACGGGTTTACCTGCCATATAAGTTCCATTTGACAGTGATGAGTTTGAGCACTACAGGGTGCATGATAAGATCCAGTTTACCCTGATTGACAATAAACTCCAGCTGTGGACAGAGATAACTCTTATAAGCCAATGCAGCATCACATGTAATGGAGGAACTTCATATGAAATATGTTTGAAGATGTGTACCGGTGATGACGGATCAGAACCTTTTGGGTTTGTCTTGTCATCCGGCTTTGGCTCCATGAGGTGAAGGTAGTAGAACTGTTGGCGGGCCATTCGGTCTTTCATGTGGAACTGATTCATTGCCAGATCAGCCTGTCGACATCGACATGATGATTATTGAAAAGTACACTACTAATATGATAGCAGTTTGAAGCTGCTGGGCGTAACTTTTTTGGGGATTAAAAATGATCCAAAATCAATTTTTTGAGCACATACATAACCAGCCAGTGTGCAAGACTATCTCCTTACCTTAACCCGATTCACAACGGTACGCTTGTAATAATGTTTTATAATGAGTGGTACTGGTGGGTTTCAGCGGGAAATTCGAGCGTGCAGCCGTTCGTCTTTGCGTCATTACGTCACGTCTATTATATAAAGAAAGAGTCGCAGCTAGTATCTGTGTCATGTGAGGATGCTGCAGGTGACGGATCATTTATAGCCTTTTTCACAGCAGCTGCAATAATTAAACTTATTTTGATGCCGGATTGTATGGTATGACAAATGAATATTAGAGATACAGAAACTGAAATCTACAGGAAACTCTGATACACACTAAATTCACACAAATGCAGATGTTGTTATCATTAACAATTTGATAACAAGTATAAAAAAAATAATTTGCATGGTTTGATGTGATGTGAGCCAAGCAATCGTTTAATCACCATTGGCAGCGCGATTTATTGAAATGCTTTTTTTCTCATTCGGTCAGAACAAAAGTGGCACATTTGTTACTTATTTGTTCAGATGACATTTTCCGGTGAAAAAGATTCTTATTTTGGTCACACTTCCAAGATGTAGAATGTGCGATTCCGAAGTACTGATGTGTTTCACCGACAGCAAACATTAGATTCATCCGCGCTGAGGAGCCGTGCCGGCGCACAACCCGCATAAAGACGATAATTCCGCAAATAACTGCAATTGCAGGTTTCAAACAGAGATGGCGACAAAGAGGCAAAACTTACGGACTGCAGCTTTAAAATAACCGTGTTCTATTTATAATATAGTAAACTGTAATTTATTCCAGTGATCAAAGCTGAGATTACTCCAGTCTTCAGCGTCACATGATCCTTCAGAAATCATTCTGATATGATGATTCGATGCTCAAGAAACATTTCTGATAATTATCAATTCTAATCATCAGTTGTGCTGCGGAATATTTTTGTGGATACTTTTTCTCAGGATTCTTTAATGAATAGAAAGTTGAAAACAGCATTTGTTTGAAATAGAAATGCTCTAATCATTTTAATGAATCTTTGATGACTAAAAGTAAGAAATTGTGGTGTTTTTTGTGCAATATTCGCGACCTGATTATAACTATCAAATTATTTATCAAAATAATGGTTTAGGGTTTAAATACAGTAATGTAAAGCTTGCCTTTTAACAAGCACTGACATCATATAAAATGAATAAAATTATGTAATGTTATGTTTTATTTTTCACTAGTCTTCATTATGATGCAAAACTCTTCTGCTCTAGTATTGCATTACATGGTATTTCCCTTGCAATACTTGTATTATGTCTGTCTTGGATTAATGGCTTTTGCTAGGATCATTTTCATTTGAAAGTCACTTTAGAAGCATCTCTCAATCGACAAAAGTTGATTAACTTGTGCTACAACCCCAGCAATCGTTGACTATACTCACCACAGGGCTCATTTTAGTGATCATGGCAGTAATGCAGAGCTGTCCGTCAGAGTCCTGCACCCCAGCATCCGCTCCAAACCCCAGCAGCAAGCGAGCGGTCTCACTCCGATCTGTACACACGCCCAATAACCCTCAAAATACCCTTGGATGCAGAAGTAAAAAAAAAGAAGTCTTCTTCGACTTCTTCGTCCACTGTTAGAGATCTTGAGGACACGGATTAGGTCTTATAGACAAATAAAAGCCTCACCGAAGTTCGCAGCCAGCTGTAGAGGCGTCCTCTCTTTATAGTCTCGAACAGTGATGTCCGCCCCGTTCAGCAGTAACATCCTGACTGCACCGACAGCATCATTCTTAGCAGCAAAGTGCAGCGGGGTCTGCTTGTCTTTAGAAGTGCGAGCTTCGATGTCAGCTGCCGTTCCAATGAAAAATTCAGACAAATATTAAATAATGTCATTTCAAATGTCACCAAAGCTGCATTTATTTGAACAAAAATACAGTAAAGACATAAACATAGTGAAATTTTAATGTGTTATAAATAACAATATAGTTACAAATAACTGCAATTGCAGGTTTCAAACAGAGATGGCGACAAAGAGGCAAAACTTACGGACTGCAGCTTTAAAATAACCGTGTTCTATTTATAATATAGTAAACTGTAATTTATTCCAGTGATCAAAGCTGAGATTACTCCAGTCTTCAGCGTCACATGATCCTTCAGAAATCATTCTGATATGATGATTCGATGCTCAGAAACATTTCTGATTATTATCAATGTTGAAAACGGCTGTGCTGCGGAATATTTTTGTGGAATCTGTGATACTTTTTTTCAGGTTTCTTTAATGAATAGAAAGATCAAAACAGCATTTGTTTGAAATAGAAATGTTTTACAAAGCTGAATTTTCAGCATCATCACTCCAGTCGCATGATCCTTCACAAATCATTCTAATATGATGCTCAAGAAACATTATTGATGTTGAAAACAGTCGTGCTGCTTCATATTTCATAGGAGTCATCTTAAAGGGTTAGTTCACCCAAAAATGTAAATCCTGTCATTAATTCCTCTCCCTCATGTCGTTCTACACCCGTAAGACCTTCGTTCATCTTCAGAAATGAAGCTTTACGAATCTTTTGTTTCGAATCAGTGGTTCGGTTCGCATATCAAACTGCCAAAGTCACGTGAACTATTGAAATTTCGAATCACTTATGACGTAACGAAGCTTCGTTTACTGAAATCATGTGACTTTGGTGCAGTGTTCTGAAATTGGCCATCACTAGATATTGTTGAAAAGTCGTTATTTTGTTTTTTTTGGCGCACAAAAAGTATTCTCATCGCTTTATAATATTAAGGTTGAACCACTGTAGTCACATGACCTGTTTTAGTATCTTTCTGTTCATCTGAAAGTGTAAATTATCTTGCAGTCAATGGGATTTCATCAAAAATATCTTCATTTGTGTTCTGAAGATGGTCTTACGGGTGTAGAACGACACGAGGGAGAGGAATTAATGACTGAATTTACATTTTTGGGTGAACTACCCCTTTAAATTCTGAGTTTGGCTGAATCCTGATGAACACACAAACACACACACCTCCTCTTTCTAACAGGAACTGCAGCATCTCCTCATAATCCAGAGCTGCAGCTACATGAAGAGGTGTCACTCCAAAGGCATCCGGCCTCTGGAAATCAGACCCTCTTTCCAGGAAAAATCGCATCACGTCCACGTTCCACGCCCGAGATATCTACCAATCAACACAAACATCTGTGAATGCTTTACAGCTCTTTATAGGCAAGATGTCACTCATATTCTCGATATTTGAACATTTACATCCCAGAATGACAGTTTATGGCATATATGTCAAACATTAACCTCATGCAGGGCCGTTTGCCCGTATTTATCTGCTGAGTTTGGGTCGGCTCCATTGGTGAGGACATCATTCAGCAACTGCAGGTCCACCTAAAAGCAAAAATCAATATCACTGTGTGACTGACAAATATGACATATCATGTCTTCCAAAATTCACCAAAGTGGAGCGTTTGTTTCATGTTACCTCATCTGTGTCTTTATTGCTGGCAGCTAGATCTCGAAAGTGATCCAGAAGTCTTTTATCCAGCTGGGAGTTCGTCTTCTTCTGTCCGTCTACAGCGTCTTCATCTGTTGCCAGGCCCTTGTACTTGCTGCCTACATATTCCTCTGAAAAGACACAATCATTTACATTTAGGATTGATATATTACTACCTTGGTTGTTTGGACATATATCGTAAAAGACAATGCTGTATGCTTGCTCTTTAATTAAAATGATTATATTATATGACCCTGGACCACAAATCCAGTCATAAGGGTGCATTTTTTTTTTTTTTTTTTTTTTTTTTTAGAAAACAAGATTTTGATTTGGACAATATTTGTAATATTTGTAATTTGAGGGTGCAAAAAAATCAAAATATTGAGAAAATTGCCTTTTTAGTTGTCCTTAGCAATAGATATTCACTCACAAAAATACATTTTTGATATATTTACGCTAGGAAATTTACAAAAATATCCTAATGATTTTTGGCATAAAAAAAAAAATCGATCACTTTGACCCATACAAAGTATTGTCGGCTATTGCTATAAATAAACCTGTATGACTTATGACTGGTTTTGTGGTCCTGAAAATTCAGCTTTGATCACAGGAATAAATGATGTATTAAAATATATTACAATAGAAAACAGTTCTTTTAAATTGTAATATTTTTTCACAATATTCTTGAAAGAGACTTCTTTCAAAACCATTTAAATTTATCGATTAAATCCATATAAGTAATTTTCTTTACAAATACCATTTGAAAATGATTATACTTCAGGAAGTATCATTTGGACATGTAGTATAGAGGTACTATGGAATACCACATAAAACGATGGTATGCCTATCTTAATTTATTAAATGGTACATTTCAAAATATTAAGGGTACATTCTAAAAAAAAATGCTTGGTTAAAAACAACCCAAGTTAGGTTGAAAATGGACCAACCCAGCGATTGGGTTAAATGTTTGCCCAACCTGCTGGGTAGTTTTATTTAACTCAAATATTGTTTATAAATTACTGTATTGCTTGATTCAAATGAACCCAAAATATGTTGGAAATGAACATTTATTAATAAGTTTAATGAATAATAATGAATAAACATTTATTAAATTGCTTATTAAGAAACATTCACGTTTTGACTATTATTGTTGCTTCTAGTAATTATGTGTCTGAATTTTAATTTCCAACCTCTTTTAGGTTCATTTTAAGCCAGACATAGTCATTTTTAAACAATAGTCGTGTTAATTAAAACTGCTCAGCATGTTGCATAAATATTTTTTGGTTGTTTTTAACCCAGCATTTTTTTAAAGTGCACATTATCGAAACCTAGAAAATCCTTTGGTTATTGGCATAACGCACAGGGCTGGGTGGGTTACTTTTAAAATGTATTTCCTTACAGATTACAAAATACATGCTTTAAAAAGTCATTTGTAACGCATTCCGTTACATTACTCAAGTTTAGTAACTTCATCTAAATACTTTAGAATACTTTGGAATACTAATAAGTGTGGAACAAACACAAAAAAGGTCATCGAGAGTTTTTATCTCACAATTCTGACTTTTTCCCCCCAGAATTGTGTGATATAAAGTTGCAATTGCGAGTTATAAAGTCAGAATTATGAGATATAAACTCACAATATTGAGAAAAATCAAAAATATGAGATATAAACTCACAATATTGAGAAAAGTCTGAATTATGACATTTCACTCACATACTAAATTCACAATTGCAAGAAAAAAGTTAGTATTGCAAGTTTATATCTCCAAATTCTGACTTTATAACTTGCAATTGTGAGTTTAAATCCCGAAATTCTGAGAAAAAGAAGTCAGAATTGTGAAATACAAACTCACAATTGTGAGGGAAAAAAACAAATTGTGAGAAAAAGTTGCAGTGACGAGTGAATTATAAAATGACTCACAAAACATGAAAACAGTCGAAAACATGAAACTTAACTCCGCTTTTTCAGACTCTCAGAGACATGACATTAAAACTCAAAGTAATCACTTTGGTAATCTAAAACACTTTTCAGATGGAACTGTAATCTGATTACCACCCATTTAAAATGTAACTGTAATGAAACACAGTTACTCAAATGTTGTATTTTAAATACGCAACTAAGTTACTTGTATTTCGTTTCTCCCCAACCCTGATAACGCACAACATACATTTACAGTAAATACCTGTGGGTTTCTTCCTCACACACTTGCGGGCAGCATGTTTCCAGCGGCCTCTTGCATAGGACGCCAGGTGAGCGACTGACCGCCCCATATCTTTAACTGATGTCGTGGATGCAGGAGAGGCTACGATTGGCTGCAATGACTACAGCCAAACACACAACAAGCAAAAACAAAGTAACACAACAGTTCAGGAGATGGGAAATAACACGGCAGATTCAGCCAAAGACAATTTCCTCACCTGACTAGAGACTCCATCAGTCAGTTCAAGCTCAAGGCTATCCGGCCCATCAGATCCGACTCGACCAAATCTCTTCATTCTTCTGCTGTATTCAGCTGAGAGCACCTTCTTAAGATGCTAAAAAAAAGTGAAGTTACAGCCCAAAACATGAACCCAGCAGAAGTGTAATGGAACCAGTACAGCAGAAAATGCGCAGCTTCACGTCAGTTACCCTGCATCTCGAGCGGAGCGAGCTTGACGTCTTTAATAACGGCCTGTGTTTGTCTTTAGATGATTTGTTTCTCAGTTACCCATACTGTGAGTCGTAAAGCACATGTGTGTTAGACACTCAGCTACACCCTCCCTGTAATAAATCTTGATGAACTAACATTTATCTCATAATGTTTAACTAGAGGTCACAGGGCGGCACAAGAACAGGCTTATGTTTAGGGTCGTTTATGGCACCGGTACTGAGTGTCCTGTTTTAACAGATAATGAAGGGCATCTAATCACCATATAAACCAGAAAACACACAGAGAGATTTGTTTGGACTTGTTCTAAAGCAGCAAGCTAGTATACTAACAAGTAACCTCATCCTTGATAGATTTGGAACATACTACAATACCAGCAACATTCGATTTCAGTGGACTTTGGCGTTAGCATCTCGCTAAGCTAACAACACTGAACTGTAGTAAGCATACAAATATAAAGCACAGGCACGTATAGGGTAAAATCATCTATTTAGGTAGATATTGGGCATGTAGTATTTGAAGGTCCTGGTGTTCAGTTTCTGTGTGGCGTGAGTCTTTTGAAAGTTCCTGGACACCGGCCCTGTCGGTTCGGTTCATAATCCAGCCCTAGTGATTCTCGTGATGAGAAGACAATAGTGAGAGACTGGAGCAGTGAATGATTGACAGGCCAGGAATGTGATGACATCAGGCATCGACAGATGTCAAATTACATCAGCGATGGAAGATTGAAAGCAAATAGACAAAAATAATAATAAACATACGACGAAAACACCTCCACCTCCAAGTCTGAGACCATGGTTCTCAGTCGGAAAAGGGTGGCTTGTCCTCTTCAGGTTGGTGGAGAGCTCCTGCCTCAAGTGGAGGAGTTCAAGTATCTTGGGGTTTTGTTCACGAGTGAGGGAAGGCAGGAGCGTGAGGTTGACAGGCGGATCGGTGCAGCTTCTGCAGTAATGCGGTCGATGTACCGGTCTGTCGTGGTGAAGAAGGAGCTGAGCTGCAAGGCGAAGCTCTCGATTTACCGGTCAATCTACGTTCCTACTCTCACCTATGGTCATGAGCTTTGGGTCATGACCGAAAGAATGAGATCCCGGATACAGGCGGCCGAAATGAGCTTTCTCCGCAGGGTGGCAGGGCGCTCCCTTAGAGATGGGGTGAGGAGCTCGGTCACTCGGGAGGAGCTCAAAGTAGATCCGTTGCTCCTTCACATCGAGAGGAGTCAGCTGAGGTGGCTCGGACGTCTGTTTCGGATGCCTCCTGGACGCCTCCCTAGGGAGGTGTTCCGGGCATGTCCCACCGGGAGAAGGCCCCGGGGAAGACCTAGGACACGCTGGAGAGACTATGTCTCTCGGCTGGCCTGGGAACGCCTCGGTGTCCCCCCGGAAGAGCTGGAGGAAGTGTCTGGGGAGAGGGAAGTCTGGGAGTCTCTGCTCAGACTGCTGCCCCCGCGACCCGGCCCCGGATAAGCGGTGGAAGATGGATGGATGGATGGACGACGAAAACAGGTAGAGGTAAATATTCAGTTCTTATCAAGCCTGAGAATATAAAAGATGCTAATATAGTGAGATGTTTTCAATTTGAAAATGGATAAACTTGGTCAGAGCTATTACTTAATTAAATAAAAATCTTTTATTTTTGCTCAATCAGTTGGCTTGTTGAGCATATGGGGACTTCTTTTTAAATCATAAATAAATCTTAACAGCCTCAAACCATTGAACGGCAGTGTAAACCGCTTTTAGATTTGGAATTTGGGCTCAGATTAGGATAACAAAGGTCAGAAAAACCTGGAAAATGTTTGAGTGGTTATTGAGTGCAGTCAGTAATACAGCAACACTCCCATTACTAAATCAAATATGATGTAATTTGATGACTTCAAAGAAAAACACGACTCTGGATTTCGTTTTATAACACTAGAATTTTATTCCATCACTCCCAAAATATTTGTGGTTACCACAAATATCTTCGAATGTCAGCAGCATTGCATGCTATGTACCTCACGACAGTGATAATGATTTGACTCGCTAATGACTCGACAGCTTTCCCATAGGTTTCCATTCCCTGAGTTTTCAGCTTATCCGGCTCATCCGAACCAGTGGTTGCCCATACATTCTCTGTTCCACTCCTCACGACAGAGCCAGCACCATTCAAACTTACACTGCGGACGCGGACACACCATGTGCATACAGCCACCTGAGGAAGAGCATGACAACACAAAGATAAGAGGGATCATTATCCGTAATGAAGGAGATAATGGCATCTTTATGACACGCTCTTCAAGTTTAAAGATAAAAACAAAGATAACCAACCTATTATTGTTATTTTATTTTCAAATAGTCCTGTGTGTGAAACAGTATTCAGTATGGAATGCAAAACAGTTCAATAATATAATCACATGACCTCTACACACATGGTTAATTCAGCAAATTTCATCTAGGTAATGCCAAAAACTATTATGGTTATATATATATAAGCTCCCGTTCCACCACATCCCAAAGATGCTCTATTGGGTTGAGATCTGGTGACGCTGGGGGCCATTTCAGTTGTCATGTTCAAGAAACCAATTTGAAATGATTCGAGCTTTGTGACATGGTGCATTATCCTGCTGGAAGTAGCCATCAGAGGATGGGTACATGGTGGTCATGAAGGGATGCACATGGTCAGAAACAATGCTCAGGTAGGGCGTGGCATTTAAACGATGCCCAATTGGCACTAAGGGGCCTAAAGTGTGCCAAGAAAACAGGCCCCACACCATTACACCACCACCACCAGCCTGCACAGTGGTAACAAGGCATGATGGATCCATGTTCTCATTCTGTTTACGCCAAATTCTGACTTGACCATCTGAATGTCTAAAGAGAAATCGAGACTCATCAGACCAGGCAACATTTTTCCAGTCTTCAACTGTCCAATTTTAGTGAGCTCGTGCAAATTGTAGCCTCTTTTTCCTATTAGTAGTGGAGATGAGTGGCACCCGGTGGGGTCTTCTGCTGTTGTAGCCCATCCGCCTCAAGGTTGTGCGTGTTGTGGCTTCACAAATGCTCTGCTGCAGACCTCGGTTGTAACGAGTGGTTATTTCAGTCAAAGTTGCTCTTCTATCAGCTTGAATCAGTCGACCCATTCTCCTCTGACCTCTAGCATCATCATTTTCGCCCACATGACTGCCGCATACTGGATGTTTTTCCCTTTTCACACCATTCTTTGTAAACCCTAGAAATGGTTGCGCGTGAAAATCCCAGTAACTGAGCAGATTGTGAAATATTCAGACCGACCCGTCTGGCACCAACAACCATGCCACTTCTTTCCCATTCTGACATTCAGTTTGGAGTTCAGGAGATTGTCTTGACCAGGACCACACCCCTAAATGCATTGAAGCAACTGCCATGTGATTGGTTGATTAGATAATTGCATTAATAAAAAATTAAACAGGTGTTCCTAATAATCCTTTAGGTGAGTGTGTAATATATATATAATATCTACGGAGAGGGAGGCATGTCCTGAGAATCAGAATATAGATCAACATGTTTGTGAACGGGTCATGCGCTAGAAGTTTATTTTTTTTTAAGTTTATGTCACTTAAGTCAATTTATGACTTGCTGTCTGTCTGAACCAAACAAATAAAAGCGAACTATCTGTACCATAATTAGGGTCCTATGAATCCATTCATGAAAATGGTAAATTTACTGTGCAACGCGGCATGCCACGGAATTTGTGAAATTTTAGTTGAATAAATCAAAAGTAGGTGGGTACACTTAAATCAGATTGCGATATGGACAGGTGTCTGTGAATATTAAACACCAAGAAGACTATTTAAAGATGAATCCTGCATGTTCTGCGTATGAATGAATGGCGCAGACGCGCGAATACGTTTACTACACATCCTGAAGAAGCACTGACTGTATGACAACATGAACACATAAACTTCATCTCCAGAGCTGCTCTGAGAGTCACTACATGAGCAAAAGCTATTGTCACATCATATACACACACACAGAAACTTCAAGATCTTCACGGCAACCCATCAAAATAAAAGTTCGGTTTAACTTGTGACAGAAATTTAGACAGATGCGTATTGGCCTCAGTCATGGAGATGCACATCCTTAATATTATATATATATAGTGGTTAATTTATTACACCATCTGTCATAATAAAGAGAAAACATAATTATTTCAGGAATCTGTCAAAAATGTATTAATAAATACATAAATAAAGGCCAAAAACAAACTGAAACAACTAAATAGTGTTTATTCACAAATAATAACCACAAAAATGACATATTTTATTTTTATTTTGTATGGCGTCCTTTCGCCTTGATAACAGCTTGCATTCTTTCTGGCATTGTTTCTATGCATTTTTCCAGAGTCTATGTTGTTATTGACTTCCAAATAGTTTCTAGTTGCTCCCAAAGACTTGCTTTCGATGAAACTTCAGTACAATCTACCTATGAATCCACTATATGAATTCACTACTGTGACAAAAGTGCTAAAACATACTGGTGGAATAACCATTACAGAAACATTAAAAAAAATGATTTTGTCACCAATATTGTTAGTCTGGGGCAGATGTTGCACAAACCTTACATTGGGAGGTGGTCTAATGAATTTGTTAAACACTTTTTATATAAGTGTACTCGCATTCTCAGATACAGTATGTGATGCAGTGCTCTGCACATTGTAGATAATAAAGATTAAGTTTCTTTCACAGCAAGTTTGCGACCCCTATGTGGTCTGTAGCGGTACTGCAGTGGATTCAGAAATTATTGTTTGATCTCAAAACAAATGAAATCGGTGTTGAAATGTCTACATTACATAAAATGCATAATGTCAGTTTTATGGAACCATTCAAAACAACAACTATTAACCATATGCAACATAATAAATTACAAACACAATCAAGACCAGAAACAACACAAACCAGAGAAAATATATGTTTTGAGATTTGCTTTAAAATCGTGTATTGCAGGGGCAATTTTCTGTTCCAAAGTTTAAACTCAATTCTGTAGCGAATGCATGGATCGCCCTTTCTAAGTCTTTAAAAGAAAGAAATATTTTTACCCAAGCTAGTACTCGAAGGTGAAAAAAAAACTGGTTTTGACCACCGAACTAACCTGTTTGTCAAACCTAAATTCTTCACTAGTGCTTTAACTAAACGTAAATCTAAATCAACATGAACCAGTATGTCAATAATGATTATTTTTAATGGTTTTACTACATAAGCAAGTTCATACATACACTAATATATATACATATAAATATATGCTATCATAGGGCAGGCTTTAAATGCAACTTTCAATTTTTATGTAAGAGAGGACCCTGCTTCATCTATCTAGGGTTCTTTAGCCTGAAAAAGGTTAATGACTCTGTTCATAGGTCTTCCAAGGACTGCCATGCATACAGAACATGGGCGGACCATGCACAGTGCAAACCTTAGTCAGGCATATTGAATTTAATGTAGAAGAAAACGAATCTGTGAGGGACAGACGTACAGTTTTTTACAATGGCATACACTATATAACGGTCCTAGAATGCGATTCTCACTTTCATTAGCTGAACAATAATTTACATTTATTCATTTGGCAGATGCTTTTATCCAAAGCAACTTACAAGGGGAGCAATCAGGGGTTAGGTGTCTTGCTCAAAGGCACTTTAGTCATGGTATCGAAGGTGGAGAGAGTGCTGTTCATTCACAATCCCCACCTTCAATTCCTGCCGGTGTGGGAATCGAACCAGCAACCTTCAGGTTACAAGCCCGACTCCCTCACCATTAAGCCACGACTATACCCCGCAATAAGTAAACCGTACGAAACATTAAATGCTCTGTATTTCTATCCCTCTTTCGCAGCTCAGCAACAACAAAGCTGGAGAATCTCACGCAGCCGAAATGACGATCGTCAGTACATTGTTCAAACCGGAGTTTGAGGGCGGGGCAACCTGTCACTCACATGAGGTCCACCAACAGCAAACCATCCAATCGATTCCCCATGGACAAAATCAATTCCAGCCTTTATTCTTGTCCGTTTCATTTGGACATATGTCACAATAGGGAAGAAAAGACTATCTGACTTTCATTTCTTGGAATCTGATTACATAAAATCAGTTACTATCCATCACTGTAAGTAATAAGTAATAGTAAGAGCAGTATGAGAGTACTAAATGAAGATACAAGACCATTCATACCGTTCTTTTCCACTGGAACCTGGCATTTGGGGCAGGGGTGAGTGGTTTTGGCTATAGTGTCCTGCGAGGCCCGATCCCAGCGGGCGCGAAGAGCCGCTTCTTCATCCACGACGTAACCCTGAAACACACACACACACTGTACAGCAGGGATCAAACAGCACAGGGAGATTTGAGCTTTAAATTCCCCCTCTTACATGATTCTTTTATGAATCAGGTGATTTGTGAATGGCTTGCAGGCATTATCCTGCACTGACACTCTTACGAGGCTGCTCAACCCAAAAGAGAGATGACTGATGATATCGAGCCAACATAAATTGAGCTGTGCCCATGCATATGTGATGAACTAATATTAAAAGGGTGTAGTTCTTACCTGTAGGGTACTTCCTGTTGCTGCGGCCGTCGTGTGTCTGCAGGGGCCCTCGTGATACTCTTCTTTACAGTCCCTGCAAGACACAAACTGACACCAACAACAAATCAGTCACTGAGCGCTTTATGCCACAGCTCTTGTATTGATCAGTAATTAATATTAAAGTACTTTTGTTATTTTGCTTCACGACAGAAATAGAAGGTCAAGTTAACTGTGCTGCATTGTGGGACAGCGTGTGTGTGTGTGTGTAAAAAAAAAGTTAACACTATCGGGGACCTATAATCCCCCTTTTACAAGAGTCTCTGGTGTCCCCAGAATGGTTTCAGCTCAAAATCCCCCAGAGATCACTTTTTAAAGCTTGTCAAATTTGCCCCTATTTGGTTGCGAGCAAAAACACACCATTTGTGTGTGTCCCTTAAAATGCAAATGAGCTGCTGCTCCCCGCCCCCTTTCCAGAAGAGGGCGGAGCTTTAACAGCTCAACAACAACAACAAAGCTGGAGAATCTCACGCAGACAAAACGAGGATTGTGTTCAAACCGGAGTCGACACTGATGGAGAGACTCAGGAAGAAGTCAAAACTTTTAGACGTTTCTGAACGGTTAGTGGATAAATTGATGTCGTTGCTGTGGAGTTGATCATGTGTCGTCATGTTCGTCTTTTTTCCTTGAATCGACCCTCGTTTGTGAAGCGGTCCGGCGTAAAATGACGGCATCGACAACACTCGACTACAACAACTCTCCCTCTTCTCTAAAGCAGCCTAATATGGCCCCGCCCCCTTTGTTGTGTGTTCCCAGGGGCGGGGTTTATGTAAATTTTAGGGTTTGTGATGTCACAAACCTGGGAAGAAGCTCGTTGTAGTCCCTACCAGCCGTTTGTTAAAAATATCTCTCTTTACATTGAATTTTGAGCGTCGTAACTTTGCAGATGTTGTTTATGATGAAACAGCAACATTACACACCAACTAAAGTTAAGAAAAAAATGAAACAATAATTAACCAACTCTTTAAGATTTTAACAAGATGTTTTTAAGATGTTAACTTTTGTTTAGTTCATTTATTTGAACAAAAATACAGTAAAACAGTAATTTGGCGGAATATTATTACAATTTAAAATAACTGTTTTCTATCTGAATATACTGTAAAATGTAATTTATTCCTTCAGAAAATCATTCTAATATGATGATTTGATGCTTTTTGCTAACCAAAAATATATATAATGTCTATTTTATTAGTTTTTTTATAGGTAACACTTTACAATAAGATTCATTAGTTAAACATTAGTTAATGTATGAACTAACATGAACTAACCATGAGCAATACATTTGTTACTGTATTTATTAATTTTCGTTAACGTCTAGTTCATTGTTTGTTCATGTTAGTTCACAGTGCATTAACTAATGTTAACAAGATTTTAATAATGTATTAGTAAATGTTGAAATTAACATTAATGAGGTTTAATAAATGCTATAGAAGTGCAGATCATTAAAATATAGGATAGTCGTGGCCTAGTGGTGAGGGAGTCTGGCTTGTAACCTGAAGGTTGCTGGTTCGATTCCCACGCCGGCAGGAATTGAAGGTGGGGATTGTGAATGAACAGCACTTTCTCCACCTTCAATACCACGACTAAAGTGACCTTGAGCAAGACACCTGACCCCTAATTGCTCCCCTTGTAAGTCGCTTTGGATAAAAGCGTCTGCCAAATGATGAAAAATGAAAATCATTATTAGTTCATATTGTAAAGTGTCACCATAACACTGACTAGATGTATTTATCACAGGTTAAAATCCCCAAAACTCTGTGGTGCTTCTAAACGAGTGTTCTGACACGACTCGTTCTGTTTGAATTATCATTGCATTTACAATACGAGTTCATGCCAGAAGAAGCACGAATGCATATTCACGCAGCATCCAGAGTTCACACAAGGGGGCAGCCTTTCTCCATGACCGTCCTCTCAGCCAGCGTCTGAACTGAGGAGGTTTTACCAGGGGGTTTAGCATACTCTTCCTCTACAGCTCTTTTGAAGCTCTACTGATTTAGTATTTCTTCAGAGATCCAGACTGAAGTAGGGAAGCATCACATCATCTTTTCGCTGTATAATTTCCACTGCTCATGACAGATCCTCCTCTCAAGGTCTAAAGACAGATGCTTCTTTGTTTTCCCTCTCCTCAGTAATGATGAGAAAACAGAGTTCTTTTGACAGCCACTTTCTTTCTACTTTTTTCACCCCTGCTATCATTTGTTCCCCCTCAGACGTGCCACCATTCATGTTTATTACCCACATCGTCGGTGTCCTTCTCCAGCGCAGTCATTTTCTGCGGTGCATGAGACAGGAAGGATGCATTTGATGCGGAGCGTGGAACAGTGTGAGACTCTTCTTAGTGTGAAATTAATGCCACTTTGCAGTCCTGAACAAAGCGTTTCCGTTTCTTTACTTTCCGAGCAATGGGATATTTGAATCGGTTCTCATCTGTAATAAGCATTTCAACAAGGAACATGTTCCCAGAATGCTCAGTCAGAACATCTGCATTCACATCACTCAAGAGCGTTCATTTATTACATATCTGAGCAAATTGCGGGATCCTAAATGCTAAATTTACATGACTTTTCCAACCATTCATCATTAACTGGATATGGATTTTTCTAAATATGGCAGTAATTGTACTGACAAAAAATTAATTTCTACAATCTAAAAAAAAACGAGTTGATTCAACAAAAAATAACGCAGTTTGTATCAATTTTTTTGAGTTATGAAAACTTTGAGTGAATTTATGTTCAATCAACAAGCTACACTGACGTAGAGGATGTTAATTTGTAGCACAAACACACATTTTTAAGTTGATTAATCAAAACAAATAAAAAAATTAAGTTCCTCCAACTACCAGAGTTGTAGCCCTGGAACCAATTAGCCTAATCTTACCTATTTCAGTTCAAATCAATAGCACATGCTAGAATCATTTATTTAACACGTGTATTAAATGAACAAGTAAGATATTCCTCGTCACTGGCGTCAGCGCAGTCATTTCTTGTCGACTCTTCAGTACAACGGTAACCACAAAAACTTTTGAAACTCTTTTAAATGTATAACATAACAAAATTAAACACAGATCTTTCCCTTCACTAAAAAAAAACATTTAAATAATTACTTAATTTCAACATTAATTCTCCTTATCCAGTCCTTTGCAAAGCATGCTGGGAACTAGAAACTAGAAAAGTATAATTTCTAAAGTTATCAAGTTACTACAACCTATTTTTTTTTAAAGCCAATTAACACAGAAATTTGAGTTAAAATTACAGACAATATTAAGTTGATGTAACGATCATTTATTATTATGTCACCAGAACTCGACAAAATAATGTTTGCAACTTAAAAGGTTTCATTAAAACAAAAACAAAGAATTTTTAAGTTGCAACCACACATTTGTTTCAGTTTTGGTAACAGGTCCCATGAATTACTTTTTAGAGCCAATTCAAAAAAAAAAAATTAACATAACAAGGAATTACATTATTTCATTTTTTAAACCTGCAAAAATAGCTAGATTCCCAGAGAAAAACATTAACTGTTGCACATACTGATCGTGTGGGTATTTTTTTTTATTATTATAATTTTTCTTTTTCATTTTAGATTGGTGAAATGCCACAGGAAAAAGCTGTACATGTCTGAATGTGCCATTCCATCTATAACAGACTTGTAGGGCACATTGTGTAATAGATGTTGTCACTTCCACATGCTGCACACGAACAAAGCATTGTGTGCCCTGTGCTATAGATCTGACGCTTTGATCTGAGCTCCAGCATTTATAAATTGAGTCAACTCTGTTTGTGCTTGTGTGTATACATGTGTGTGTGTGTGTAGACCGAGACAGGATCTGACAGTGGCAGTCTGATGTGTGTTAAATAAGAACGTCAGACTGAAACGGTGAAAGAGCTCTTAGAGAGAGAGACTTCTCTGATCATCTGCCAGACTGATCTCTCTTTTTCTCTCTCTCTCTCTCTCTCACACACACACACACACACACACGCTCGCAGTGCTGACCCAAATGTATGGCTTCAATGCAATAATAGCATCTTTCTGACACCTGGCTCACTGTCCCCAGCGCTCAGAGCAGCTCTGAACACAGCGAGAGAGAAAGAACTGAGCCAATGACACAATGAGAGAACAGACAGATTGTACAGAACAGCTTCTCACTCTGCAACTATCCATAAACATGTCATCTTTAAAAAGAGACTTCAACTAGATACCTGACATTGTCTACAATTAAGGCACGAAATAGGGCTTGAAACTTTGAAACACGAAGTCAAAATGTTGATATTTTTCAAAAAAGGAAGCGGAAAAAAAATTAAATTGTTCAATTTTTTTTCTTTAGTCTATAAAACAGTATGTGAAATTTTAAAAAGTTAAGGTACTACACTGAAAAACACTTTTTTTTGTCCTCGTAGTAGGTTTATTATTATGACAGAAACTGGGGGGAGAACATGAAATAAAAACTAATAATTAATAAAAAAAACGCATAAAAAGGACAAAAACTCAAAATAAAAATAATTATTAAAACTTAAACTGAAATGAAATAAAAACATAAACATTAATTTAAATATATAAACAAAATCAAAGTCAAAGTATTAATAAAACAAAACAATTTTTACATTTTTATTTCAATAATTTGTGAAAATTGTTCTCCATCAACGTTTTTTAGACTAGTATTTTTTTGTGTGTGTTTCAGGAAATCACATTGTTATAATTATTATTGTAATGTCTTCTTTTTTGCATTCCTTGTTTTGCCCCGCAAAAGCAAAATGCCGGAAAATAATTTAAAATCCTTTAGAATTGTTTTAGAATTGTTTTAAACATTAAACGAATAAAAACAACTCAACAGACATCAATACCATTCTGATTTAAAATTTCCGATAACACACAAACATATAAAATAAACATATTTTATAATTTGCACAACTGAAAATAAACACATTCAGCATTACAAATAATGCAGTAAATGTAAATAATACCTGTTGTTCCAGTAGCTCAATTAGTCCAGCGTGACACTATCATCGCCAAGGTCACCAGATCTTTCTATATCACTAGAGACTGGTGAGCTAATCTTTCCTCTCATGATGCCGAGAGCTGATAGTTCACACATATTGTACACACAAACCACCACAGCAAACCCTGCTCAATTCACACACACTAAAAAACTGCTCTGTTGCCAACAGCTTACAGCGAGATCAACTCTAGTATTCAACACACTGCTGATACAGGGCCCCTAAACCCCCAAACAAAAGAGAGGAAGGCCGAATAAAACGGTAGAGAAGATATAGAGAGGGGATATATTGATTTTTCTGTAAGTGAAGTAGGACAGGTAGGTTGCGAGGTGTCCCTCAGGACCCGAGCGTGTAAAAACCTCAAGCTTTTTGTGTGTCTGTGTTTTTATGTGCCATCGTTTGTGAATGTGTGTGCGCTGGTGCCAACGGTTCATTAACACCAACTCCAATAAAGCCTTTATCTGCAGCTCACAGACGCAGCTCTGACCGCGCCGTCACTTTCAGCCCGCCCGGTCAGAAAACGGACTCGCCCGCTCTCACGCTGCACTCAAACTGATACTGTAAAAGTTGGTATGGTTCAAAGATAAGGGACAAACTCTCCAAATTCAAACTTGTATTAAACAAATACAAAAATACACTCCACAAATTATGACGAAATCACAGCTAAAACTACACCTTTAGGGGCCAGTCACATATCGCGTCGTTTGCGTGCGCATTTTCATTTTTACATTTACCAGACGCTTTTATCCAAAGCGACTTACAAGGGGAGCAATTAGGGGTTAGGTGTCTTGCTCAAGGGCACTTTAGTCATGGTATCGAAGGTGGAGAGAGAGCTGTTCATTCACAATCCCCACTTTCAATTCCTGCCGGCGTGGGAATCGAACCGGCAACCTTCAGGTTACAAGCCCGACTCCCTCACCATTAGGCCACGACTACGCATTTTCATTATTTCCTATGTAAGCGACGTGCTCGTTTTTTCAAGGCGCGCCTGTGCCGCGGTGAGATGAAAACATCTCAACTTTTCAGAATGCCGCAAGTGCACCGCGGGTCATGTGACAAGAACCATCCAATCAACCCTTTCCCTTATCCTAACGGTCGCCTAATCACCTCAGACGAACACAGGAGAGATGGTTTCACGGCAGAAGCTCTGTTTGGTAATGCTTGGGCCAATTTTTCTTAAAAGATGATCAAACTGGTCCTTGTCAACTCTGAAATAGGCTTTAAATCTCTCATCGTTCAGACGGAGGTCTTGGATGAGTTTGTGAAATTCTCCGTGGTGCACCCAAACACTGCGGGAGTTTGATTTTTCTTCTCCATAAATAAATATTATACTAGAGCTTCTGCAAGGGCTTTTTTGGTAATGGAAATCCATTGAAATTACCGAGTAGCCACGCTTTTTTAGGAGCGATATGTGAACGGCCCCTTAGAAAGCCATTAGCCAATATGATCTTCCCAGCAAAATTAAGAAAATATTGTGTATTGTTAATTCTGAAAGTGCCCTTACAGGGAGTGCAGAATTATTAGGCAAATGAGTATTTTGACCACATCATCCTCGTTATGCATGTTGTCTTACTCCAAGCTGTATAGGCTGGAAAGCCTACTACCAATTAAGCATATTAAGTGATCTCTGTAATGAGAAGGGGTGTGGTCTAATGACATCAACACCCTATATCAGGTGTGCATAATTATTAGGCAACTTCCTTTCCTTTGGCAAAATGGGTCAAAAGAAGGACTTGACAGGCTCAGAAAAGTCAAAAATAGTGAGATATATTGCAGAGGGATGCAGAAGTCTTAAAATAGCCAAGCTTCTGAAGCGTGATCATCGAACAATCAAGCGTTTCATTCAAAATAGTCAACAGGGTCGCAAGAAGCGTGTGGAAAAACCAAGGCGCAAAATAACTGCCCGTGAACTGAGAAAAGTCAAGCGTGCAGCTGCCAAGATGCCACTTGCCACCAGTTTGGCCATATTTCAGAGCTGCAACATCACTGGAGTGCCCAAAAGCACAAGGTGTGCAATACTCAGAGACATGGCCAAGGTAAGAAAGGCAGAAAGTCGACCACCACTGAACAAGACACACAAGCTGAAACGTCAAGACTGGGCCAAGAAATATCTCAAGACTGATTTTTCTAAGGTTTTATGGACTGATGAAATGAGAGTGAGTCTTGATGGGCCAGATGGATGGGCCCGTGGCTGGATTGGTAAAGGGCAGAGAGCTCCAGTCCGACTCAGACGCCAGCAAGGTGGAGGTGGAGTACTGGTTTGGGCTGGTATCATCAAAGATGAGCTTGTGGGGCCTTTTCGGGTTGAGGATGGAGTCAAGCTCAACTCCCAGTCCTACTGCCAGTTTCTGGAAGACACCTTCTTCAAGCAGTGGTACAGGAAGAAGTCTACATCCTTCAAGAAAAACATGATTTTCATGCAGGACAATGCTCCATCACACGCGTCCAAGTACTCCACAGCGTGGCTGGCAAGAAAGGGTATAAAAGAAGAAAATCTAATGATATGGCCTCCTTGTTCACCTGATCTGAACCCCATTGAGAACCTGTGGTCCATCATCAAATGTGCGATTTACAAGGAGGGAAAACAGTACACCTCTCTGGACAGTGTCTGGGAGGCTGTGGTTGCTACTGCACGCAATGTTGATGGTGAACAGATCAAAACACTGACAGAATCCATGGATGGCAGGCTTTTGAGTGTCCTTGCAAAGAAAGGTGGCTATATTGGTCACTGATTTGTTTTTGTTTGGTTTTTGAATGTCAGAAATGTATATTTGTGAATGTTGAGATATTATATTGGTTTCACTGGTAAAAATAAATAATTGAAATGGGTATAAATTAGTTTTTTGTTAAGGTGCCTAATAATTATGCACAGTAATAGTCACCTGCACACACAGATATCCCCCTAAAATAGCTAAAACTAAAAACTAAAAACTAAAACTTCCAAAAATATTCAGCTTTGATATTAATGAGTTTTTTGTGTTCATTGAGAACATGGTTGTTGTTCAATAATAAAATTAATCCTCAAAAATACAACTTGCCTAATAATTCTGCACTCCCTGTATTATCTTATTATCTTTTGTTTTGGTCTCCTAGATTAGGTTTACATGCATCCAAGGTTAAAAAAATATATATAAATTTCTCATAATATACATTGCAAGAGTCTGAAAACGGTTTGTTCGAAGATTAAACGCTGAGTTCGAATTTGCGTACTGAGTAGGTACTACATTTAAATTTGAATTTACTTCGCGACCATTAAAAAAGTGCAAAGTATTCCATTTCGGACAGAGCGTCGGTCTCCCTAAACCCCTCCTTTCCAAGAGCCGACTCTGTTCTGATTGGTCAGACGGCCCAGTCTGTTGTGATTGGTCGACTGCTTACAGTGTGTGTGGGAAACAAAACGCCCATTACCATATCTGAAATTCTTCCTCAGCACTTGATACAAGTCTGTTTTCATTCATACACCCTATTCATTTTCAGTACGATTCCACATCATTTTGAAGTGCAGAAAAGTGGATTTGCTTTGGCAGCGCAGAAAATGGCTTCTTCTCAATATGTTGAAAACACGAACCAAACTCTTCCAGTCTAAGCTACAACTACAGTGTTTGAGGGTCAAATTAGACATTGTTCACAGGCAGTCAGTGAACACCATAGGCTGGCATTACGCAAATTTGTTAGATAGGTCTGTAACAGGAAGTGAGATTGGAATTGCTGACGACTCATTTCGGCATTTGATTGATTGATTGACTCTTTCTTTTAGGAGACAACTTTATTTGTCATGCACTTTGATCTTTAAATGTTTTGCAGACCTTTTAAATTCACAAGCGGCTATATTAAGTACATAAAAGGTAATATTTGAAAAATTATAATAGGAGTAATAGTTACAATACTGTTTGCCTGTATCATTTTGGTTTCAGTTTCATTTTCATGGACTTTTAGTTTGTAGATTATTGTATCTGGAGTTTCCTTTCTGTTTCCATGGTTTCTTAGCATGTTTTTGCTTGTTGCTATGGTTACTCATTGATTTGCTCCACCTGTTCCTTGTTTCTCTGTGCATTTATAGCCCTCTGTGTTGTTAGTCGTCTGTTCTTTTTGTCTATGTTTAGTTGCTAGTGATTCTCCTGTGCTCCTGTGTGTTTTTTTTGTTTGTTTGTTTATGTTTATTGTTAAATAAAGTGACTGGTGTGTATAGATCCTGCCTTAATACTCTCCTTGCTGCAACTAACTGTGACTTTGCCCACCACAGGACGTTTTTTTTTTCCCCGTTTTGTTATTCTTTTACCAAAATTTTGTCTGAAAACCCTGCTTTGTGTGCTTTTGCTGTTACATGTTTGTCTCTTGTATGTATACCCTGTCAGTGATCAGAACTATATTTTTTTATTTGTTGGGATGAACACTGAATCATAAAATATTGACATAATTAATTCTCAGGCACATATATCTCGGTCTAATGCCCATCATCTCAAAACTATATCATGTTGACCATAATAATAGCTAAAACGTCACCAATGTGGTTATATAGGATCGCATTAGAATTCATCTGTATTTTTACATAAAGTGTAGTTTTGTTCGTTTTTGTTTTTTATATCATCTCGAAAATCTTTTAAAAAAATGAAGTTAAATTTGTTGTTTTGCAAAAGCATATGTGTGAGAAGGTGCTTCAACTTTAGAAAATAACTGTTTGCCCACCACAAGATGTTTTGTTTTCAATCCTGTTACCAAAAATGTGTCTTCATGTGTTTTGTTGGCGATCAAAACATTGAAACATACAAAATCAACATAATCAAATTAATTCTCAATCAAATGCAGCCTGGTCTAATACTCATCTACAGCTCAAAACTACTGTTCATGACGACAGTTGGATTCAGGCAGCAATCTGTGACGCAGGTCAATGATTGCACCTTTGACAGAGACAGACAGAAGCACAGATACAGGGGTTTTGTCCCACTGGAATGATGATGTTTGTGTTTGCAAACATGCAATCAGTCAGCGCTAATGGCAGCTGAACTGCACCCTAATCTTTAATCGACTGGCTAATTAGAAAACATCATGCAAATTGTGTGGTAATTACATCTTAATCGAGCCGTGATTGGACGAGTGGAGTATGCAAGCGATAGAGGGCAGGGATGACAAAACAGTCGTCTCACACAGGAATGCCATCCTAAACTGGGATATACTCAGTCAATGGTTTGTAAAAATGCAGATCGTAGTCATTTTAGTTATGATTGATATTTATGATATATTTACTGTTATGTCCGTATCTCATGGGACTGGATTGTTTGATAGAGTTTATGCTTCATAATCACGGGCAACACGACACGTATTATAGGTGAAGTGTGTAATTTCTGAGCCACTACACTCTTAAAAGAAATGTTCTATATAAAACCTTAAAGGGTTAGCCACTTCACATATAGATCCTTTTAGGAGTTACTATGAAGAGATCATTTGATAGATTATTTTTTTTAATTTTAATTACATTTTATGAATTGAACAGCTCGCAAAAATTGAAATAACCTGTTAAATATCAAAGTGTCGTGCAATCATTGAAGACATTTCTCCTTATATAGAACCTTTTTGGTATAAATAGATCTTTATGTCTATGTGGTTTTTCTAAAATGCTTTAAGACAAATCATGTGCAAATTCATCAGTCAACACCACTGCGGTATTTTCTTCTTAAAACTTAAAAATGCAGTTTGAAACCTCCCGTCAGTAACTTCGACATGGTGTCGATGACTGACTTTAGGGGTCATAGCCCCAATAACCTCTGATATACTGAGAAAAGGTCAATGAACATTGGCGAGTGGAATTTGCATGCGCCACTCCCCCGGACATATGGGTATAAAAGTAGCTGGCATGCATCCACTCATTCAGATTTATTCTTGAGTGTATTGTCTTTTATACACAAGCTCATTTCCATTTGCCTTGTTGAGAAGGGTTGTTGGTGTTGGTGTACAGCGGTCTCTCTCCACACCTCACACGCATAAGTGAAGAGAGAGCTTCCTTTAAACATTTCTGCGACCTTAAAGAGCAAGCTATAGATTGAGAGTGTCTTTTTAAATGTCTTTCCAACTGTGTGTTTCTGGGTCTGGTCGATATCTCTCGTCCTTGGATGGCCACGTTCTTTGTCTCACGTGTTTGGGTCGCACCCACGCTGAGACGCCCTTTGTGGGTGGTTCATGTCCTCACTGCGAGAACATGATCATGGCAACGTTGCGATCGCAACTCTATTTTCTAGTAAAAGAGTCAACTCAGCTGCTCCTCGTCCTGGTCCTAGGCCGAGGCAACAAGTGCTGAGGATGATCTAAGGGCAACAACGGGAGCTTTTCTGCCCGGTAAATTCCCACAGATCTCCCATTCCTCATCTTGCACGTTTTTCCCAGTGGAGTTCCCGGATGAGTCGACATTACGTTACATGGTGCAGCTGAGTTATCATTTGGGGTTCCAGATGAGGATGAATTATCGATCGCAGCAGAGGATGTGCTAGTGCCTTCCGATGCTGAGGACTTGTCTGGACTCCTACCTTGAGGTGCGGTAGCCCCAGCACGAGTTCCATGCTGAGTTGGCGGCCATGCTTGCCCGGGCCGCCACGAGCATTGTGCTGGAGTGGAATCTTCCACCCTGTCCTGAGTGTTCACAGTTGAATGATTGTTATCTGGGATTGGTATATAGACCCGTGTCCTTCTTGCCTGAAGAGCTTGAAGTCATGAAGGGCATCTTTTACCCATATGTCCTGCTTTGTAGGCTCTTCCATCCTCACTACCCTCGACAGTGGGACAACAAATTTCCATTTGCCTTGTTGAGAAGGGTTGCTGGTGTTACAGTGCAGTACAGCAGTCTCTCTCCACACCTCACACGCATAAGCGCAGAGAGAGCTTCCCTTAAACATTTCTGCGATCTAAAAGAGCAAGCTTCCTCTAAAAGAGCAAGTACAGATTGAGAGTGTCTTTTTAAATGTCTTTCCAACTGTGTGTTTCTGGGTCTGGTCAATATCTCTCGTCCTTGGATGGCCGCGGTCTTTGTCTCACGTGTTTGGGTCGCACCCACGCTGAGACGCCCTTTGTGGGTGGTTCATGTCCTCACTGCGAGGACATGACCATGGCAACGTTGCATTCGCAAGTCTATTTTCTTGTAAAAGAGTCAGCTCAGCTGCTCCTCGTCCTGGTCCTTCTGCAATGCACAAGGCCATGGCAACAAATGCTCAGAGTGATCTAAGGGCAACAATGGTAGCTTTTCTGCCAGGTAAATTCCCACAGATCTCGCATTCCTCATCTTGCACATTTTTCCCAGTGGAGTTCCCAGATGAGTTCAGCGTTACGTTACATGGTGCAGCTTAGTTATCATTTGGGGTTCCAGATGAGGATGAATTATCAATCGCAGCAGAGGATGGGCTAGTGCCTTCCGATGCTGAGGACTTGGCTGGACTCCTACCTTGAGGTGCGGTAGCCCCAGCACGAGTTCGATGCTGAGTTGGCGGCGATGCTTGCCTGGGCCGCCACGAGCATTGTGCTGGAGTGGAATCTTCCACCCAGTCCTGAGTGTTCACAGTTGAATGATTGTTATCTGGGATTGGTATATGGACCAGTGTCCTTCTTGCCCGAAGAGCTTGAGGTCATGAAGGGCCTCTTTTACTGCCCAGTCCTGCTTTGTAGGCTCTTTCATCCTCACTACCCTCGACAGTGGGACAACAAGGGGGAACATAGAGGTTATACTGCACCAGCAAACGTGGAAGCCATCATGTGAAGACCGAAGAGTGTAAAGATCAGCGAGTCTACCTGTGCGAGTCCACCGAGCAAGGACACCGACGAGGATTATAGCTTTTTTTTATACAGCTAGTTCTCATTTGTTTGTTTTTATGACCTGTCTTCACTATGTGCTTCCAAATCCCTGCTATTACTAGCACTTGTAAATTGCGTGTCACACGTCGGAGGCAGCACAATCCTAACAACTGCATACTTTTCCTATGTGCTTTAGTACATTACTTTCTTTTCCTATTGGTCTCTGGAATTGCCAATCTGCTGTAAACAAAGCAGACTTCATTACTTCTATTACTAGTCATTTAGATCTCAACCTCATATCCCTTACTGAGACCTGGATCAGACCAGAGGACACTGCCATGCCTGCTGCCCTCTCCACTAATTTCTCTTTTTCACACACACTTCACCTGACTGGGAGGGGTGGGGGTACTGGTCTGCTCATTTCCAACGAGTGGAAATTTAATCCTCGACTCATTTGAATCGCATGAAAATACTATCACCAGCCCTATTAAAATACATTTTGTAATTGTATTTATTGTCCCCCAGGTCAGCTTGGATACTTCTTGTAGGAGTTGGATGTGTTACTTTCATCCTTCCCTGATGATGTAGTCCTCTGGTAGTTCTTGGAGAATTCAACATTCACCTGCTCCACGGATAATACCCTCTTTACTCCACTGCATACCTCAGACCATATCCTCCACACTCTTAATTCTTAACGTTCGGCCCCTTTTATCCAGGCCAGCCCACGCCACCCCCTCTGCTCACTGGCTATCTGATGTTCTCCACAAGCATCATTTTAAACTCAGGGAATGTGGTGCCAGCCTTGTGGTGCCATCCCAAAGAGGCCCAATATCACTTTCATGGACCTTTACCTTAAATGTTCCAAGCTGGTGGAATGACCTGCCCAACTCAACCCGAGCTGCTGAGTCTTTAGCAATGTTCAAGAAATGGCTGAAGACGCATCTTTTTCATCAACACTTGACTCATTGATAATAACACTAACTATTTTATATATCTATTAATAAAAAATTGTGTTAAATGTGCTGTGCTAGACTAACAGGGACTAGTTACTAGAATATTCTCCTCATTTGTAAGTCACTTTGGATAAAAGCATCTGCTAAATGATTAAATGCAAACGTGTATTTATGCCCGAAAAACACTGCCACCTGGCAGAACTCACATCCAGGGCCAGTAATTTTATTTCGTCTTTCAACTGGCTACTTCCGCCTTTCATGCTATGGCCATCCTGCAAGTTCATCAGGCCAAGGCACTTAAAGATCTGCAACAGGGTGGCCTTGAGCCTGGATTGATGCAGGAACTGTGTTTGGTGACCGACTTCGCTATGAGTGATGATGGTCACAGCGAGGGCTCTCAGCCAGGCAATGTCCACTATGGTAGTCCAGGAGCACCATCTCTGGATGAACCTTGCTGAGATGTGGGACACCGACAAAGTTCGCTTTCTTGATGCCAACTTCTCGCAGGGTGGCCTTTTCGGTGCCCCAGCAGTTCTCAAAGGCAAAGAAGCAGATGGAAGCCGTTAAACACATCCTACCTCATAGTGATTCCTCTGCCACCTTCAGGACCACGAGGACCCCACAAACCCTGTCTCTTCATGGTCGAGAGGGGGCAACCAGTGGCTAACACACCTGTTCTACCACAGACCAAACCTACAGCCCGGCCGCAGTGTTGAGTCACCAATAGGAAGGAGACACCGCCCGTCTATCAGGTGAGCACCAAGAACCGGAAGAAGGCTTCAAAGCATCTCTGCCCCAGAGATGAGAGTAGCTGTTCTTTCCCAGAAGGTGGTGAACACACTGGCCCTTCCCTCGAACTTTGCTTGCCCAACTGGCAGCGGTACCCAAATTGGCAAAGAAAGAGCAGTTTCCTCATTCTTTGGGTCACACAGTTCGCATCTTCGACATGATGGATGTGAGTTGTCCGCCTCCTCATGTCCAGACACAACTCACACAAAGCCTCACACAGAACAACATCAATGTGTGGGCGGGGCATTTCTCCACTGACTTTCTGTGATGTTCAAAGCATTTGATTTTCAGAAGGCAGCTGTCTAACTCTGAGACGGCGAACGGGAAAATGGTTTGTGTAACAATAGCAACACATTAGTAGCTGTTATATAACGTAGTTAAGCCATCATATCATAATATTACTGACAGTTGCCTCTGCAAATTATAGTAAATGTTTATAGTTAAAGAACTTACCCCACAGCCGAGTCCATTTCCTATCTCACAGCAGACTCTCCTTCCTTCATCCACAGGAAGCAGCCCGGCACCACATCCTGGAGCAGGACACAGAACTCCTCCCATCTGAAGAACACACTCCTCCGCTGCATATCGCTGGTAGCGCTCATACTGGAAAACAGATATGGACTGAGACTAAAAAACAGTTTGGTAATGTTGATCAAAAAATGACTCACCCTCATGCCATTCCAAACACTGTATGACTCTCTTTATTCTGCAGAAATAAAGGAAAATAGAAACCAAACAACTCTGGAGGCCTTTTACGTTCTTTGTAGGGAGAAACTTTTTTTTTTTTTTTTCTAAAAATACATTATTTTAGAGACATTTGGAATGACATGAGGGTGAGTAAATGATGCCAGAATTTTCTTTAAAAAAAAAAAAAAGTTCAAACACTTCAATAAAATAAGTCATAAGACACATTTGATTTGCATTTTACTCTTTGTTAGCCCCATAAGGTCTGACATATAAAATAATAGTCAGTACAAATCTATTTATTTTTAAATGGAACAATTTACTGAACCTAGAGACAAAAAATATCTGAAATAAATAAAAAAGATTTGCATATGTGTTTTTGTTGAGTATCATATTTGATTCATCAGGCTTGTATGCCACCTCTAATTTGATTTAGGAGAATGTGGAACTCATACTCGAGGAAAAATATGCAATTTGGTGCAGTTGATGGTATTTATATGGACAAAAAGTAAACTTAAATTCTGATAGCTTTTAATCATTGAGATCTTTAACAGTCCAGAAGACTGCTTACATAAAATGCATTTAAATATCAGTGTCACTCTGTATCTCCCAATAAAATGTCTTAGTAAGATGATATTTATATGCCTAGTTTTATGATCAAAGCTCTGTTTTTATGGTGGGGGAGAAACATATACACAACAAATACAATACAATACAACGATGATTGAGAGATGAACAAATAAATGCTCCTCAAAAACCTGATTGATCATATTTGATATTCACATTTCTAAAAATGATGTATGGATAATCAAGAAAGTTGCTAAGTTGCTTCAGTCTAGTAATTGAAATATTACTAAAAAATATAAAAGTCATTCTAAGGTTTACATAAAAATCAGTAAAGATTTCCCAGCAAAAAGACAAGTGACCCATGACCTGAAGGCGGACGTTTTTACTTGCTAAAAAGTGAAGGTATGTAGTAGATTGTGGTTTTTCAGCAAAGTTTTGATCACATTCCTTATTTAGAGGCTTTGGAAATGGCTTTAATAAGCTGTTGATTAAATTATCATTGTTATTTGATCCCTGAAATTAGTTTCAGATGGCAAAAGTATTGGCATAAAAACAACCCAGAGTTCATCCGGCGTACATTTGGTTGTGACATCTGGCCCACAAGCCGACCGTCCCAACAGGACAGGAGAGAGTGAGATGAACAAGATGCACACAGATGTCAGGAGAGGCCACTTGCCATAACAACGTGTTCTGAAGCAACTGCAGAAACCTCCCTAATGGTGCTTTGCAAAGGTGTCACATAACAGCTCCAATTGGCGTGAAAACTTCAAAGCCAAAAACTTGGTGACGATGGAGGGACGAATGAAGAAACCCACTGAGAGGATCTCTTTTCACACTACAAGGATGGCTGGCGAGACGGTACGGAGGTGAGGTCTTGTTGCGTGCGGAGGGCTTGGTGAGTGGCATGGAACAGCAGATGGGCCAATTAAGAGCCTCTCGCATGTGACGATCTGACAATCGGGATGAACTGGGATTTCTCATGAGCCGCGATCAGGACGGGGAAGGTTGCTGAGAAGGTGTGTGTGCATGAGACCTGCAGATCTCAGAGTCCAAACCTACCTGCTCATCTCCCAGGACTCGAAAATGATGAACCTCTTTAATGAGTGAATCGGGACAGCCGGCTAGAGACAGAGAAACAACAAAAGTAATACACATTAGTATGGACTGAAAAAGTTTGCTCAAAACTATAAAAAAAAATCTATCATCATTAACTCACCCTCATGTTATTCCAAACATAGAGTTTATTTCTTCTGTGAAAAGAGTTTGAAGAGTATTGGGGTTCAAACAACATTGGAGCCATTTGATTGTATGGACAAAAAAAATGCAGAGACATTTTTTTGTGATTCACAGAAGAAATAGTCAACCAGCTTTGGAAGGACAAGAGGGTGATTAAATGAATTTTCATTTTGAATATTTATTTTTGGTACGAAAAGGCCTTTAGATGAGGAATAAATCTCATCCTGCTCCATGTTGTGTGTTAGTTAGTGTTGGTTTTGTGGTGGACTGACTGGTGAACACTATCCAGGTCAATGACATGATGCTCTTTTTTATCTAAATCTATTCATTTATTAAAAAACTGTACATTCAAAAGGTAATTGACCCGCCCCCTTTAGTTACTGTTGCAATGCCCGACAACCCATGCGCTCTCATGCCACACATCATGTTCTCACGGAGTTAAAAATACATCCTGGAGAGAAGAGGACACTGATAATGTATGAAACAGTTTCATATTTACAATAAATATTTTTTAAGAAGTTTAATCAATAAATAGCGTCTAGTGTGTGTTTAATGTGTCTGTAGCTCCTCGATCATCTCTTCATACTAGTTCATTTATAGCATCAAATAAACATGAATGAACATCAGAAGGAATGTTGTTTCAAGACGTGATTCAAGTTCCCCAACGTTAATCTACTAACTCCCCTGACGGCTTTGATGGACAAAATGGCAGATTCGGGGTTATGATTGGTCAGATCACCTGTCAATCAAACTGTTTGTGAAGGGTCAATTGCAATGACATGAATCCACCTCTTCTATAGTGAATTACATTGAGAAACATGTGATGCAACTGTCCTGATCAGTGTTATTATGTATCAGTGAGATTTTAGATTCGAGTAGTTTTTAAAAAAACAATTTTAGTTGAAGTTGTAATAATTTTGTTGTCTTTTTGTCATTTAATGACATTATTACATTTATTAGTAATTGTTTTTTTTTTATGTCTATTTTTTATTTGAGAAACTAAATCAAGTTAAAGAAATTTAAAATGAATCAAATCTGTGTAAGTTTGGCTTTATGTTTTATTTCATTTCAGTTAATGTTTATTTTAAGTTCAAGTAAAAAAAAAAAAAAAATGTTTTAGTTTTAATAACCCCGGGCACGTTATTATAATGAGGAAAAATGCCTCATTAACAGGATGAAATTCACAAAAAGAAAATCTTGTTGAGCAGTTCAGCATACTCTTTGAATATTACTTATTAGACAAACAAAAACAATGCAAAAAAACATTGAAGCAGTTTTCTAGTCCCTACCATTATAGTCGTGCACATTAAGCTAGCCTGTTTGGCACGCCACTATCCAAAACACAACATACAGTATGCTGGTCGTTTCAGCAGGGCATTCCTTATGATAATGCAACAAGAAATGACAAGTGCATGTATTAACATACATTACGCTCACTGTATTTGGGAGCACACAAACGATAATGAGCGGTGCTCTTCAGGAGACCCGCCACTTGCGACGCGGATACGCACCCAACAGCCACCTCGGGTTCACGCTCTGAGAGGAAACACCTTTCATTTGAGCTGCCTAATCTCCAGGAGGAGAGGAGAAGCACCTTAATGGGGAACAGAGCCAAAGAGGTCCCTCGGATTTCTGGTCCACGGAAAAAAAAAACTCGCTGTTAAATCCACACAGGATAATTATGGATGGCAAATGAGTGAAGATGAATGTGTGTGAGCTTAGGCAGGGGTCCGACCTCGAAGTGGCAGTCCAATCCTCTCCTCTAACAACCGTGGTGTAATGATGTGGTCCCTTTTGTAGGGAAACGTTTTGCTTTGGACCAAAGATTCGTGCTACACACCAATTATCCCTTAGGAGACTAATGACTACTCTAATCTGCATGTGATGGCACACACACATTGGACTTTTTCATACACCTAAGCAGAGTGGAACTTTAAATTACTGAGTGAAATGGAGTGATCTCTAAAGATATAAAGGCTGATAGCATCTGAGCGCATACAGTACAAAACATACACTTATCAAAACGGCAAGAAGGAATTTCACATCACAGACGTTCCGCTCCCCACCGATTTACTTTTGTGCGAATGGAGAGAGAAAATATGCAAGCTGTCGGGGTTCATTAGAAGCCACTAAATAACATCTTCAAAGACACAAAAGACTAAATTTAAACCCCGAACATCAATTTTAATCTTAATGTAATCGGTTACTTACTTTATTGTTCAAAGGCTTTAAACTGTTCATCTTAAAGGGATAGTTTACCTAAACAACGGGGGTATCCGGGGAAGCAGAAGGAAACAAGGATCTATATGCAGAAAGCAAACAGAATCAACAGAATCCAGGGGAACTGAAAACACATGTAACAACTGACAATGAAACACAGAGGGCTTAAATACACAAGAAAACAATGGACGCCTGGGGATACAATCAAGGGCAACCACAAAAACCAGTAGAGGAAACGGAACAGAGGAAACAAGAATTTCAACATAAAAAAAGACTTTCCTTGAAACACAAATGAAAATAATATTAATGAAACGTAGATATTTTGGTCTCATTGATAGCCAGAAAGTTCAACATTGTAAAAGAAATCCATATGAAAGTCTTCTGAAGTGACACGTTCGCTTTATCATGACTCATATAAACATTGTTCAATGCATATATCTTTAAGATTCTCTCCACACCAAACTGACAGTCAGTCATCAGCCAACGTTGGGCTGTCATCTTAGTTTTTACGGTGTGTTCGGCTGTGTTCGGGTCTACTCTGACCCCATCTGACGTTTTTTCTCCAAATGAGCATGTTGAATTGGTGTCGGTCAGTGTGCGAGACAGGAAGGAAGAATAGAATGGTGCAGGAATGACGTCAGATCCCAGAAATCTAATTCGCCGTTGGTTCTTTTGAGATTGTCCTATGGGGTTTTATATTGGGGTTTTCCAATTTATGTGTAAAATAAAGCCTGTGTTAAAGATAACTTCATGATACTTTGACATTTCGTTCTCCAACGTGCATCGCACATCCCAAGCTGTCTTATCTAATGACATATTAAAAAGGTACTGTGACGAGCAGGGCGGGCGAGAGCCGTGAGGGAACGGCGCGAGGCCGGTGATGCGAGAGATAATGAGCGTCAGCTGCGCACTACACCGGTCTCGTGTCTCTCACGGAGGAGCTATGGAAGCATAAAAGAGGAGTGACGACGATTTATTTTATGTTTTATTTTGTTTGTGTGGGCCATTTTACTTTCATTTTGTTGTTTGTTTATTTTGGATATTTTCAAAACGTTTCAAAAATGTTTGTGCTTAAAAATTTGCGTTTTCGCTATGTGTGTGTGTGTAATCTTCATTACACCCGATTATAAAAATCTCCAAGGAACCAGCGGTAAATTAAACTTCTGTTCTGGCGTCACATCAAGAACATCAAGAACGCTTTACATTGTGATGTTAACTGAGCATTTCAATAGGCGAATATTTTCACAACAACATGGTTGTCTGGAATGAAGAAAGTGATCAATGTGATTCATGTTAAGCAAGGGCTTCTTTGTATATTTGCTGTCGTAATGATTGCTTCCCTTTTTGATTGACAAATACAGACTACTGCCACCTGCTGCTATAGACAGTTATTTCCAGAATGACGGTTATTTCGCAGAATTCCCGTGCTAATTGAGGTTGAGGTCTTTAGACCAGACGCAGCTGATGCGAGGCGACAAAACAGCGAGTTCTTTGATATCAGTTTGGTTTGTAAAGGTCTTTAGTGGAATGGACTTTCCATGGTGGGATAGAAAGCTCTCCGGTTTAATAAAAATATCAACATGTGTGTTTCGAAGCTGAACAAAAGTCTTATGGAATTGGAAATACATGAAGGTGATTTAAATGAAAACAGAATTTTAATGATTGGATGAAATAACCCTTTAAAATTGATTTTACGTCCTTCTTTCCCATCTAAGAAGTGCAGAGAAAACGATGGCTGTGTCTGAAAGCTTGACTTTTTGCTTCACTGCCTTATCAGGCAATGACTTCGCAGGCAGAGTTTGTGCATGAAGGTACCTCACAAAACTGTTTTAGAGGCAGCATAACGGTTTAATGATCTACAGCAAAATTGGTGAAAACTAAATGAATATTTAATTACTATAATCGTAATTTCTCGCTAGAAAGTGGAAAAAAATTGGTCAAAAATGTACATTTGCACAAAAACTGACCATCAATCGCAACTTTCAGACGCCATCTTCATTTTTTCGCTCTACTGTCGTGGAATGGAATGCACAGGATTTTGAGATATCAAAGGCGAACGATACATCTATACAGCCTTCAAAAATCCATCAGATGAAGGCATCTTAGGAGACAAGAAGTGAATTCGGATGTGCCTTCCTACTTTGGAATGCATCCTACGGAGGCAGCATTTTTCAGCTTTCGAATGCAGCCTATAAATAAGACATTCCTTGATTTCCCTAAAAAAACACTCCCCCTTTACAACATACCAGGCAGTATCTGAATGTTTACAGCCACTTTCAGAGGTGTAAAGAGTACCTGAAAACAATACTTGAGTAAAAGCACAAAAAACTCCATTACAAGTTAAAAGTCAGCAATTCCAATAAGACTTGAGTAAAAGCCTGGTTTTAACAGTTCTTAATTATTTTACTCATCCTGAATGAAGGCTTAAAGATGCACTAGTCCTCAACACCTGTGAGACATGCCAGTGAAAACAAGAACCAGTTGATTTGTGAGAAGACATGCTTAGTTTCTGAAGTCGAAATAACGCCTCAAAACTGCAATAAATCAAGGTCGACGCAACAACCCCTTAAAAGTCTCAGTTAAGCTCAAGAGCTCAAAAAGGGCATAAGTAAACCAACAGCCTTCAAAAAGATTTCTTTAATATAACAGATAACAGATTGCTGGAAAGTAGCCTTGCTTACAAGTTTAGGTGAGTAAGGGCAAAACACAAAGATATAGTACTCTCAATGCCCTGTAGATGGCAATATCACTACCTTTGTATCAGAAATAAACTGCTGCAGAAAAAGTTTGATGCAATGCACAATGTAATGGGTAATTGCATTACTCATCAAAAATGTATTGGCGTAAAAATACATATAGTTATGCAAAAATGTAATAAAATAGAGAGTAAAAGTTGCTCCCAGAAAAACTGCAAAGTAGCCAACAAGATACTTAAAGCTGAAGTATGTAAACTTTTTGCAGTAAAATATACAAAAACCACTTACAATATCCCAAATGTTTCCTGGAATTTGTAAATCGTGAGAAAATGGCTATTTTAACCAAGGATCCAGGACGTGTGAGGGATTCGCCATATCCACGTTACCCATAGTTTCTGGTTTTATTTTGCAGAAACCATGGAAAAACCAAAGACGCTTTAATATATTATGTGTTTTATTAGACAAAGGAACTGTTCTGATACATTTATTGACAGAAAACGAATTATTGTTATATAGCTCACCACATTTAGTCATACTGTTTAAATTGAATTTTCTTGATTTTCTGTTTTTACCACGCCTCAGAGAAACACAATTTTGTCAAGTAGCTAACAGCTTAATCAGATGCTGCTTTATTTTTAGTAACATTAATACAGACTTTTCTCCATCACACAATACGTTTTAAAATGAATTGCATGCCAACACAAGCCATCCAGCATTTAATATGATATTGTAATATGGATCTATCTTACTGCAGTGAAACGCTCAGAGTAACATTATAACATTATTTTCTACACACTCAAATATGTCTAATATGATAAACAGAGCTGCGTTCCTCATACTCATGACCGGAAAAGCGGAAATGGCGTGACGGTGTCATAATAAAAGTCCCGCTGCTCTCGAGGCGTGTGTCGTTCGTCTCTCATTATCAATCGTCTCGTTCAGCTCCACAACACTCGCTCCTGCTTTGCTTCGCACTACAGTAACGTTAATAATCGCATCCATGAACATGATTTCCGCCCGAGTCCCATCCTGATTCTTTTCCACCGGCTTTTAGGTCCCAAGATTCCTCGCTCAAACTTGCCGTCATCAAGCTTTGTTTTGAATAGGCGACCTCTAGTGGGCGGAAAAGCTACATAGTGCAGCTTTAAGTACAGTAACTAATTACATTTACTGAAATACTTTACACCAGGGGTCTTCAACGTTTTTCAGCAAGGACCCCTTAGATGAGCGAGACAAGGACCTGGAGCAGGGACCCCCCACACAAAATGTGTACAACAGCCTCTGATGTTAATAGAAATCAATCATGTTACGATAGTAATATTATGTAGAGACAATATAGATTAGAACTATGTTGTTGTACGTTGTCAGTAGGCTATATTTTCATTGTTAAAGAGATTTATGCATCATAACATGTAGCAATTAGCAGTTTCATACATTTAAATTTTATTGTCAGGTAGACAATTATACATTTCTCTGAACTTCAACTTAAAGCCCGGAACACACCAAGCCGATGGTCGGCTGTCGGGCAGTTTTTGCTTGTCGGCCGACTAAGTTTTCTCAGTGTGTTCCGCACCGTCGGCTGAAGTTGGTCCTCATCGGCTATTTTTCGGCCGATTCGACATGTTGAATCGGCGTCGGGCCGTCGGTGAGTGAGAGAAAACTCTGATTGGCTGTTCAGTATAGCGAACGAGTCAGTTCACGAGAATTTAAAGCAAAAGTTACGAAAGCAAGCAAATAAGTCATGACGGCACCGACAGAAGCTTGTTCTAATTTTACGTCATCTGACCTGAGCACTCGAATGCACGAATATTTTCACAATAACATGAGCGGAGTGGAGCGTGATCAGCATGACTGATATTCAAAACGGTAAGCGAGCGCTGCTTTGTTTATGGTTTGTATACTTGCCGTCTTGGTTTCGCTTTCCCTTTTTGAATGACGAATATAGACAAAATATATCTGCTTAAATAGACAGTTATCTCATTAAACTGTAGAGCGCGCGTTAGTTGACAGTCGGCTTAAATTCTTTCGGTGTTCAAGCACATATTTTTCCGCCGACATGAGCGACAACACCGTCGGCTTCCGTCGCCGCTAGTTCTTGGACGTCGGGTTGGTGCGTCCCGGCCTTTAAGTTTAAAAAGAACTTCACATTTTAATTTTACTCTCAGGTGGACGATTATACATTTACCTGAACTTTAAGCTGTGTTACAAACGAGCTAAATTGTATATAAATTATTAGCCAGTAGCGTTTTCAAATTATAGCGCTCATAGTCTGCGTTGACAGTATCATGAGATCACGTGACTGCACGTGGACGGAAGGGTTTTATTAAAGCTGTTAATGTAATACTATTTGTTAAAACTATATTTTATTTAAATTTGACTTTGTGATGTTTTTACACGTTTTATTATTCTTTTTTTAATTATTTGTGATCAAACATTAATTGACGGACCCCCTGCAATACTGCCGCGGACCCCCGGTTGAAGACCCATGCTTTACACCACTGGCCAAATTGCATTTACACCTTTTTTTCTAATGTGTCTTCAGCGTGATTAGATAGAAGCAAATGGCCACATATTGCGCTGATATTTCCACAACAAAAAATGGAGAAAGTTCTAAAGGTCACACAGTGGTAACCTGTGGAAGCTCAAGTCTCCAGCGCACACACCGTCCTGTGGACTGCAGAATGCTAATGTTGCTAATCCTCCTCCAGGGCTGCTAGCACAAACGCCGGCTCACTTTTCTTATGCAAATGGGGGCGAGCGCATTAATCGCACTGGACCTACCGGGGGACTCGCAGGCTGCCAGCAAATATTAGAATTATAGAGGGAAAAAAGGCTCACATTTGTCTAAAAATAATTAAAGATAAAGACTACAGAGGGATGACATGTTGTTACCATGGCAATGAAGGAGTGTAGCATACCGAGAGGCATACTGTTCAGGACACGCACACACAGAGAGAGAGAGAGACATATGGAAAGAGACCAGTTAGTCTAGCATTTCTCCTGTGGAGTTACCTGAGGTCAGAGCTATGGCACAGCTGTTAGAAATACTGGAGATGTGACTTTCACACAGTTTGAATCCGCCCATCCCATAACCACATTATCTATACAATAATAAACAGGCCACATGCAGGTAGTACATGTGCGGCCGACCAGAGTTCGTCATCATCTGCCCTGCCTCATGCTAGTCAAAAGTACCGACTTCAGTACCAAGTCAAAAATGTGACAATACCAGCACAGCATTCTGAGTGCTGATTGGCTATTGTGTTCATGTGCTCAACAGATTTGTCTGTGATTGGCTACAATGATCAACGCTTCAAAAACTAGACATAAATGACAACGACATATTTCACAAATAGACATATTTGGCGCTCTTCATTGAGCGCTCAAAAGCAGGATCAAAGGATCCCTAATATATCCGCTGATAGATTCCTGTTTTCAGACGCTCCCGTGTGTATCTGTATAAGCTCTCGGTGTAGAGCATCAAAGATGTCTATTTATAACATGTTTTTGAAGCGTTGATCATTGTATCCAATCACAGACCCATCTGATGAGCGTGTGAACCCAATGGCCAATCAGAGGTGTTTTAAGGTGCATTCACGCTTGTAGTTCGGTTCGTTTGGTCCGGACCAAAAAACAAAAACATATAGTCCTGGTCCGCTTAGCGTTCACACTGGCATTTTTAACAGCGAACCTAAAGTTACCGAACCAAAGGCATAGGGATACGGTCTCGACCTGATTGGTCGGCTTTTATGACGTATATTTCTCGACGGAGCTCGCTTACCGAACATTCAAAACAACGCTGTGTTCTGGATTAAACGCCATCATTTTATGCGTGTACATATGCTTTATTTGTACCAGCTGAGAACTCACGAAGAGCTCATAAAATGTTCAAAACATTCAAAACAGCAGCAGGATTTCCTCCGTTGTGTGAAGAAACAAATATTGGTGAGGCACTTCACCTCCTCGTTGCTCCACGTTTGCCCTCGACTCATTTTGGATGCACCGATCTTCCCGCGTCGTCAAATCAGCTGACTCGTAGCGTCGCATCTTGTGACATCACATCCTGTTTTTGGTTCGTTTACATGTCTTTGGTCCGTGTTGCGTTCATACATCAATCGAACCGCACCAGAGTTCGGATGGCAGCGTTCACATATGTTCAAACGAACCGCACTAACTGAGCGATCGCACCAGGGTTCGTTTTAATCGAACCAAACATGTCAAGTGTGAACGCACCCTAAGAATCCACTCAACAGCTTTCAAAATGCTAGGGGGAAAAGCTGGTCTCGTCACATTTTTAAAATTTCGAAATCGGTACTTTTGACAACACAACCTTATGCTTCACGAAACTGGCGGGACTTCTCGTGGAACACACAAGGAGTTATTGTCTAAATGCTCTTCTCCATATAATATACACTAGCATTCAAAAGTTTAGTGTCAGCACAATTGTTTTTAAAAAAGTTTGCATTAAATTGATCAAAAGTTTCCATCCACAGTTGTGAATTTAACAAAATTGGAATATCGCATAAAACATTTGCAAATAAAGCAACGTTTCCCAAAAAAAAAAAAAAAAAAAAAAATCGTCACTTGTTGGGCTTTTTTTCCCAACACAATGAATAACTTTCTTCTTAGAGAACAAAGACAAAATGCAATAAACGCTGTCAAGTTCTTTTGTGTTTGGATGCTGGATGCAGTCGTGTGAGACTCTTCTAGGAGGATATTATATCAAACCATAGAAACAAACGAGGAGAAAATCCATACCTAGGAAAACCAAAACTAAACGGAGCAGAGAAACAGGAACAAAGGGAAACAAAACAGAATATAAAAGTGCGACAACATCAAGAGATTTATCACTATCATCAAAGCGAAAAACGTATCATATTTTTCAAAGTATTTTATTCTATTCAAAGATAGGATTCCAAATCTTATGTAATCTTGTCCTTTATATTTTGTGGTTCCTTACAAGAAGATTAATATACCTGGGGATTCGTGGCTGGGTTGATAGTCCTGCAGGGCAAATTAGTGCACAGAAGAGGCTCTGAGGAGTAGTGATCTAACGCTGCAGGCATCCGGCAAAAGGTTGACGTGAATACAGTACTTAGAATCACGCAGCATAGTAAGACGCGAAATGGCAAGTGGTATACTGCGAAGAGGGGAAAAGTCACAGTGAGACAAAGAAACTTTGATTGATTTTATTTTGTCATGCTGGAGGATCCACCATCTGCCACAACTATGATAAAATGTCTGCCAAAGAAACAGCAAAAAAGCCTGTACATCTCATGCTTGGCTAGTCAATATCTGTTTAGTCTCTTGTGCAGTTAAATTGATCAGTTGTGCTGTGTTGTACAATTCAATTTTACTTACAAAAGAAAATGTATCACAACGTAATGAAATCAATACAGACACACGCTAATGACTGCCTTTGCCTCAAAACAGACATCTTTTGTTCGCCGTGTAAACGTGCGGTGTCATGACAATTTGACTAGTCGAACTATAGAGCACTTCAAATCCTCAGAGCTCAAACACTTTCTCCTGTGTACGGACCGTTTGGGAGGGATCAAAGATGCAAACAAGAGGAGGAAGATCAAAGTTTAACACCCACCCATCTTTTTGATCTGTACCGAAAGCGTGCGCGTTTGACGCACACTCGCAGAGTTACAAAGACGGCATCATAAGCCTGGCACGACTGTTAAAGCCTCATTTAGCTACTTTCATAGCTTAATTACTATTCGCAGTTTGCCAGCAGGGAGGCGGCTTAATGTATAGTGCCTCCTGCTGACTGACGCAGCTGTTTGAGTCACGCTCGAGAAATGTTTTAGGAAATGAAACCAGCGGGTCCACGGCAACTCTAAATTTAATCCGACCGCAGGGGTTAGTTAGCTACTTAATGTGGATCTTATGGCTCTAACACACTGCAATCCTGATAAAAGCTTGTGTTACAAGTACAAAAGCACTCCACTCCACAGGAGATAATGAGCCAATGAAGGTTTCTAACTTGATCACTGGATTACCTTTTTCGGAATATTAAAAGGTTAGTTCAGGGGAAAAAAAAAAAAAAAATTATGCCGTTTCTTTCTTCCGTGGAACACAACAGGAGAAATGATGAGTTTCGAACTTGCCGCAATAATCAATTTTATTTTTATAGCGCTTTTCACAGTACACGCTTAAAAGCAGAAAATCATAATATTAATGTTTAGAATATCTTCATGCCTTACATTTAGCAGATTAGAGCCTAGTCAGTGTACTGTATATGTGTGGATAAACATTTTACGAAAATATAAAAAATCAAGCAGTTCATATTTTCTACACAGTATATTGCATGTAGTGCAATAAATCTAAATGTGAATATGCAAATTTTTGAGACATAATGAAGGAAAAGATTTTCCTAATAGCTTAAACATTTTTATATTAAAATATCCAAAAACCACTTGCACAGAGTTATATATTCACTCAACTGTGTACTAAAAATATACAATTTTAAATAGTGCCCGTCCGTCTCTTGTCACTTGCGCCTGTCAATGACCTAAAATCTGCGTTATCCCTGGTTTCCGCTTGTACTGCATAGTAATCATGCATCATTCGTTCAAACATTATGGACCATGGCGAGGAAACTTTGTGACAAAAGGAGAATTAAAACGAGGATCAATATCGGCGTGGCGTTTCCGAGATGATGAGTGCTTTGCGACAAACTTTGACTTGACAGAGACGCGCTCTTGAACGTTATTAGACGAGATAAGTAAATGTAGGATACATAAGACTGATCAATGTTATAAAGCTCAACACGACGAAGTGTTAGAATATCATCAGTGTGATAATCTAATGTTGATCTAGCTTACTGTGAAATCTCATGCAGACAACAAACTGATACTAAACATTACAACGTTCAACACACTCAAACACAGTTCAGTATGACAGTGTAACGTTAGATCGAGTGAAACAGCGCTGCGTTCCCTCACAGTTTTAATTCGTCAAATAAACTGACCTGTATGAGTAGAGTTTCAGCACTTATGAGTAGTTCGGTAGAATGAAATGTCCTCGTTTCTTTAATCATTGATATCTGTTTCTATGGGATTAGTTTTGTGCCAATAAGAACGAACGTAACTTTTTAAGAAACAAACGAAAAAATGAATTGAAACTGAAAAAAAATTAAATTGCAACCAAAATGTTTGACTTCGTTTTTAATACCCTGCATGTTTTGCTAATTGTTTTCTCCATTTTCGTTCGATGATTTGTACTTACAGATGCGTTTCCAGAGTTTTCATTTACGCTTCTGAAATTTTCGTTTACGATCCCAAAGTTTGCGTTCGATATTCTGTCACAATTCTCTCGCGGGGGCGGGGCTAGCAGTGGTGTGTTCTTATTGGCTACTGAGTTTCTGATTGGCAGCTTCGTGACCTGGAAGTGAAGTCATGTGAGTGTTGTGTTGACATCTTCACATGTGCGGATCGTGTGAATGTGATCGTCTTAGTTTTGGTGATATACAGCTGGGAGTTTATATATTTCTATATTATTTTATCTGCTGCTACACTATGTTGAGATGACTTCTTATGAATAGCACAGACGAATGATATAATCCTCATTAACATCAATCATCGTCGCTATCAGGATACTGGATACTCGAGGTAAGTTATTAATTTTTAAGTTTTAAATAAATCAGTAAGTACTTGCTTTTGCTTTGTCTTGAGGAGATGTATTTTAGAGCACATTTAAAGCCCACAATGTTGTACAGCAGTGTTGCTGCTTATGCATATTACAGTCTTCGATTAGATCATATTGAAGGGTAAAAGTTGTGTTTAATAATAATACATATTTGTTCAAATATATAACCTATTACTTGCAAGTAATTATGAATGAAACTTATATATGTTTATTTAAAACAAATTTGTGTGTATATATATATATATATATATATATATATATATATATATATATATATATATATATATATATATATATATATATATTATATATATATATTAATTATACATATACAAATTTGTTTTAAATAAACATTATATGTTAAGTATGCAGTTCAAATTGTTGTGTGGGAGTTTGTATTGTTAGATTATAATACATCTCCTTTCTTGTTTTCCAGGGAGTGAAGCAACTTTTCCATAAACAAAATTCAGATGCTGACCCAGAGGATGGAGTGGTAGTGCCAGAGATCCACTGTCCCAAACACAAGAATCTTATTTTGTTCAGACACGTCACCTTTGGATGACTGGGATCTTGATATTCAGACACCTGATATTGTGCAAATATTTAAATTTCTTTGGAGTTCTAGATTAAAACAAACACAGTGCACAAATATACAAGAGGTTGCACTTTATTCTTATTAGTGTATGCTGATCTCGTATTAGCATACCAACAGCATATGAATGTTAAAGGGGATAGTTCACCTTAAAATAAAAATTCTCATATATTGTACTCACCCTCATGCCATTCCAGATCCATGTTACTTTCTTTCTATAGATAAACACAAATTAAGTCGTAAAGACACTTAAAAAAATAAATGCACAGCGACCATTACTAATAATTTAAACTGTTTTAACTATTAACAATTGCTCCAGACCAACTGCCGGGTTACAATCCATTTGTATTATATGGACTCACAGAAATGGATTATTTTCTGAAAAGTCTTTCTTTGTGTTTATGTGAAGAAAGAAAGTCATAAACATCTGGGAAAGCATGAAGGTGAAATGATGAGAGAATGTAAATGTTTTTGGGTGAACTATCCCTGTAAAGACTAATATTTTACTCCATTACCACATAATGTACCCACCCAGTCACTGTTTTGTCACTTTGTACTGTAACAGGAACTGTTCAAAGGATCATTGTTTCATTTAAAATATAAATTAATTTTTCACATGTTTTCTATATATGTACTTGTGTATTTTTTAAGGTAATGTATATTATGACAATACTGTGCATTACTTGAATATTTTAGTGTTTTGTGGATTCTGGTCTTTACCATCACAACATGATTGCATTCAACACTTTCACTTTGATACTTGTGTATATGCTGTAGTGACAATAAAGAATGTTAAATTTATTTATATTGATCTATATTTTAATTTACATTTATTCAACTGTTTTTTTTATAAAAGTCACAATTGAAACTGTTGATTATTATTAAAAAAGGATTTCCAATTTTAAAAGAATATTTACTGAGATGGCCTTTGAGGATTATACCGTCTGACAGCAAGCCATGATTGTAATTATTTATATTTTGTTTGAATTCTTCAGATTTAAGTGATTAATTGTGATTGTGTAAATGCGTATTTCTAATAATGTTCAGCGTGATGGCCAGGGTTTCCAACCTGACCTGGTTGGAGTGAGACTTTCTCGACAGCAGAATATACACTTACATTTACATTACACTAGTATTCTCTTTAAAGCACAACCTAATCAGACCCAACAATAAAGAACCATCAAGAATAAACAAATATTCTCCGAAAACATTGGACATTATGCAATATTTTCAGTATTATGTTTAACAGTACTTTAATGTACAATTAAACCTCAAGACTTTCATTTTCTCTCGCGTTTGATCTCTCGGGCTTCTAAAAGCTTTTGTCGACAAAGTACTAGCAGCAGATATAATTCAAAAACTAAACTAATATCTTTATATCACTAAAATGAAATAGGAAGCCATTACAGTCCATCACATCCGCACATGTGAAGATGTCAACACAACACTGACATGACGTCTTGACTTCCAGGTCACGGAAGCTGCCAATCAGAAACTCAGTAGCCAATAAGAACACACCACTGCTAGCCCCGCCCCCACGAGAGAATTGTGACAGAATATTGAACGCAAACTTTGGGATCGTAAATGAAAATTTCAGAAGCGTAAATGAAAACTCTGGAAACGCATCTGTAAGTACAAATCATCGAACGAAAATGGAGAAAACAATTAGCAAAACATGCAGGGTATTAAAAACGAAGTCAAACATTTTGGTTGCAATTTAATTTTTTTTTCAGTTTCAATTCATTTTTTCGTTTGTTTCTTAAAAAGTTACGTTCGTTCTTATTGGCACAAAACTAATCCCATATGTTTCTCATTAGTAATCGCGTCCGTGATTCTCGGTCACGTCCTGCTTCACACCACAGTCATGTTAAAAACATGCATTCACTCATCCATAAACATTATTAGATCCATCGGCATGACGACAGTTCCATGTTCCACTCATTCGCTGCGTCATCAATATAAGCCTTTGTTATTGTTTTGAAGAGTTTACCGCCCCCTAGCGGCGGAAAAAATACATATTGTGCCTTTAAAGTCAACATGAAATCTATACTAACCCTTTTTTTGTTTAATGGCCATTTCTGATCTTATTCCGCACGATTGATCATTGCACATTTCTCCAAAGAGTTTTTTATCTTTTGTATTGGTAATATTTAATCAAAATCAAAAACTTGCAATGGGATAGTTTAAGGAATAGTCCAACCCAAAATAAATTCCTTAATCATTTACTCGCCTTCATGTCATTCCAAACTCTAAATGACTTTTTTCTGCAGTGAAAAACAAAAGAAGATATTTTGAAGAATGTTGGGAGCCAAACTGGACCCCATCGACTTTTGAATGGACAAAACAACAATAAAAAACACTGATTCTCAACATAATGTCTTTTATATTCTACAGAAGAAAGTAAAGTTTTGAAAAGACACAAGGATGAATAAATGGCGCAGAATTTTCACTTTTGAGTGAACTATTCATTTAATAGCATTCTGGTATGTAATGGCCACTTTTTACAATCCAATCTTTTCATGGTGGATTCGGTCCTTGAGTTTTTAATGGAATTTCATATTGATATACACATTTTAACCTGTTTACCACACAAAGCAAATAATAGTTTAATATCAGATCAACATTAGAAATTATTTATAGTATTATTTAATACTATCTTTATGGCATTACCTGGCTACTTTTACATGAATATACATTCGATTTCTATACATTGGCATGAGCGATCGGGGAATATTATTGTAATTGTGATGATTGTTTAGATAATAATGAATGGATTTACTATTTAATAATTCCACTAATAAAATTATTTTGGTAACACTTTATAATAAGGTTCCATTTGCTATAGTTAACTCACAATGAAAAACACTTCAAATAATCTTAAAATCTGTTAATAATATTATATTATTATAATATTAAGGTTGAATCACTGTAGTCACATGACCTGTTTTTATATATGGTTTAGTATCTTTCTGGACATTGAAAGTGTTCATTATCTTGCGGTCAATAGAGACTCACTGAACCATCGGATTTCATCAAAAATATCTTCATAAGATGAACCAAGATCTTACGGGTGTAGAACCACATGAAGGAGAGGAATTAATGACACAATTTACATTTTTGGGTGAATTAACCCTTTAAGTAATGGGATTATAAAGAGTTCCCAACATTAATGATAGTTTAAAATAACAATACAAACGATATCGCATGCTTTTTATACATTCCTTAAAAATTAAATGACGAATGGGACAAGTTTACCACTCAAAGAATTTTATGGTGTTTTGTTTGAGCTTGATACCTCCTGATCATCGTATGCTTTCATTGTATGTAAAAGATCAGAATGGACATTATTCAAGAGGTCTCCTTTTGTTCTAAGCAAAAGAAAGTATTAGGGGATTGGAACAAGGTGAAAGGTGAGTAAATGATGTCAAATAAAGAGTGAATTCACCAGTATCATTATGCGAGTCTGTCTCGACCATAAAGAACGAGCAGAGGTAATGCTGACGTCACAAACTGCCACATGTGAGACAGGACTGAAGACCCCGAACGAGTCTGGATCAGCAGTGATCCACCTCTTATATCACCCTCAATAAGACTTAGTCATGACCCTTGAGTCTGTCTATGAGCTAAATGGGCTACAGCTGAGCAGAAATGACCAGAGGCACACAGACATTTTCATTTCAGGGATGAAGAGAGACGCAGACAAATTCTGGGTTGCATTATTCGCTGTGTGATTTGATCTTAAATCCGATCTATTGTTCCTACTGTAAGAAGATTTTCTTAGCTTGCCTTGGGGACATCAGTCATAAAATAACATTACCTTAGATGTAAACTTTCTTTGTTCTATTTGTTTTGATTGTAGAGCAGCAAATAACGGAAAGAGCCGAGTTTTACAGACCCATAAGAAGAGTTTCTGAGATGGGCTGTGAACGAAATCTATGACAAAAAAAAAGTTTTTTCCCTTGACTAAGACAGGGTGATGACAAGACGATAAAAAAGCCATTACTGTGACTATATCAACATGTAATTAATGTAGTTAAATGAACGAAAGCATTACCAAAACCTTTTTTTATTTTTGTAAAACATTTCAGACTGTTGCACAAGAGGCGAGCGTTCATGTTTGCGGTTGCCAGATATCAAGAGCTCAAATCCCCCAATCAGAGCTTTTCTGTTTAACGGATACGTATCCCGGCTTTCTGCTTTAGGGTCCATCACACATTGTGTCTTTTGCACACTCAAATTCACTATTTCACGGAAGGTACGCTCACAATAGAAATGACGCGTGTGCGGTGTGTTTTCAGAGAGATGAAAAATTCTCAACTTTTCAGAATACCGCAAGCGCACCACAGGTCCCGTGACAAGAACCAACCGATCAGCTTCGGCCTGTCCGTAACAAAACATCGAAAGCTCAGCCAAACAGCTGATCATAGCTGTACAGGGTGGTTGTTATTTCTCATCTCCATAAATACAGCGGGTAAAATCAGTATTGAATATATTAAAAAATGTTTTGCTATACAAAGTTCCAATGCAGCCATTCACATAAAATTTTGATACCATTGGTATTAGCTCAAGAAATCATTAAAAAATAAAGAAATCATAATACTACAATCCATAAAAAAGGTATGTGTAATAAAGTGAAATGACACAGGGGAAAGGTATTGAACACATTGAGAAAAAGCTGTACACTAAGGCAAGGCAAGTCAAGAAAACAACAGATTTCACGAAGTAGTTCTGCCTCCAACCTGTGCAAACTAGAATCAATCGGGTTAGTGCATGTTGTTAGGTGAGAAAAAGGCTTACCCACCTCTGAATGCAAGTATTGGATATCTCAAAGAGCTCTCCCAAGACTTCCACTCCAAGATTTTTGCCATACATAACAACGGTCCTAGTTACAGAAGGATTTTCCAACTCCTAAATTTTCCTGTTAGCACCATTGGGTCCATTTTCCACAACAGAAAGGAACATCGTTCCACCATCAACTGGCCATGCAAAGGTTCTCCTCACAAGATTTCTGCTCAGGGAGTCAGAAGGTTAGTCAGAAGAGTAGCCCAAAAACCAAGGACCACTCGGAAAGAGTTCTTGGAGGCAGCAGGTACAGTTGTCACAGAGAAAACGGTAGGAAATGCACTCCACCGCCACAGCTCTGTTATTGAAGAAAAGGCATGTTGAAGCTCATTTGAAGTTTTCTACACAACATTTGGAAAGGTCTCAATCACTGGGAGAGATGAGATAAAAATCGAACTTTTGGTACCACATGCCATGTTTGGAGGAGAAATGGCTTTGAACATGACCCTAAAAATACTACACCAACAGTGATGTTTTCAAGGTGGAAGCATCGTGGATTGGGGCGGTGTCTCTTCTAATGGTACAGGCAGAATCAATATTATTGAAGGGAAGATGAATGGAGCCATGTACTGGGAATTTCTGAGATGTATTTGTTGCCATCCACCAGGATGATGGAGATGAGACTTTGGTGGACTTTCCACTAGGACAACAATCCAAAAACCACTGCAAAGGAGAGTTTGAATTGGTTCCAGAAGAAGAAAATAAAGTTGTGTGAATGTCCCAGGAAATAACCTGACCTAAACCCAACGGAGCATCTGTGGAAGGAACTGAAGATCACAATTCACAAGAGAGACTCCCAAAGATTTAAAGTTTGGTCATACAGGATGCGCCTTGAAGCCGTCATTGCAAAAAAGACTTTTCCACAAACTATTAAATATAATTTCAGTGTGTTCAATCCTTTTTTCCCCATGTCATTTCACTTTATTTTTTATGGATTGTAGTATTATGGTTTCCTTATTTTTACTGATATCTTGAGCTAATACCAATGTCTGGTCAAAATTTAATGTGAATTGCTGCATTGGAACTTTGTATAATTAAAAAAGTGTCAACATACTCAATGCTTATTTTACCGGCCGTATATCTAGCAGTAAAGCTAATGCAAGAGCTAAGAAACAATCTATCCTTTGCTGAAACTTCCTCATCATCGTGGAGAGCACGGTTCATGGTTGCATAGCAATCACAGACACTAAGGGAGCGCAAGCGCTTCGGAAAGAAGGATCTCCATTTGAGGGATTCCTACAGCGTCATTCAGCAAGTCTGTGTTCTGTCATGGGTCTCGACTGTATGAGCGTCACCTGCGCACTGCACCGGTCTCGTGTCTCTCACGGAGGAGCTCCGGAAGCATAAAAGAGGAGCGATGACAGTGAAGGACGAGAGAGGACCAGGCCTGGATTTTATGTAGTGTTTTATTATGTTATGTTTGTTTTATTATGTTTGTCCTTTTACTTTCATTTTACATTTACATTTACATTTAGTCATTTAGCAGACGCTTTTATCCAAAGCGACATACAAGTGAGGAAAACAAACAAGCGATTCTTCATGAATTGGCAAATAACACAGGAAGTGCTCACAATACAAGTTTCATACATTGCTCAGTACCATAAGCTAGAGTAGGACGGGAAAAGGGAAGGAAAGGGTTTTTTTTTTTTTTTTTTTTTTTTTTTTTTTCATTTTGTTGTTTGTTTATTTATTTTGGAGAGTGAGAAGAGAGGGGAAGAGTGCTAAATAAACTGATAAACTTTATACCCGTAAAACAACTCCAATGAACTGTAATAAAGTGCATATTCTCCCTTTCATTACTGCCGTGACCAGTACCGCTCCGGAGACTAAGCTGGATCACAAACAGTTTGTACTGATCCATCCTTGAGTAACAACTTTTTAGCAAAACCTGTGTTTTGTATCGACCCTTTGTACAAAGCAGTCTGCTGTGAAATGATTCACGCAGACATAAACGAATTTAGGTATGTGGAGGCGCATTCCCTTCAAAAACAAAACGAATCCACTGCGTCAGTGGCTCTGATGTCGAGAGTACATGAAGATTTACATTCACTATTACACCCAACAACAAAACAAAAAAACAAGTTTCTTACGAGACATTCTTATCGTTACGGCTGCTCCGGGCAGGATTAAAATAGCGGACTGTGTACAACTCACTCAGGGCGGGGTTTATGCTAATATGACCGTTTATGAAAATGTCCGTCAGCAATCGTGGGCGGGGCCTGTACAAACTGACGTCACTTTGAACAGAATCTGCGAACGGCTTGCTCTGAGACACTGCTTATGATTAATGGGGATTAAAAAAAGGATTAGGTGGATTTTTATCAATATACACACACTGCCAACACACATTTATGTTCAAATACCATGTAAAAGTTATTTTGCATAATAGATCCCCTCTTTCTTTAGTATTTTACATTAATTACACTTTAAAATAAGAGTATACATTATATCAAATGCTTTTTATTCTGTAAAATTAAAATGCACTAAATTATACAAATTGTATACTAAATTATACTAGGAATACATCCTTTACAGCCAGTGAATAGAAAACATATTTTAATATCACCAAAGTAAGCCCGCAGGTTTTTGCACCACTTCTCTTCACCTATCAAAATGTGGCCAATTGAGCTCTTGGCTGCAGATTTTACACTCAGGAGAGAAAGCTGGGACCCCTGACAAAGGCTCATAAACTAGTCTCTATCATCTCTGGCCTGCAGCCTCATAACCTTTGATAGCCTGGTGCAGGGGCCAAGGTCATTGATGTAGCAGGGTCTGTGTCTGACACCTCACATCTGACAGGCCTTTGTTGCGTTACCCTCCTTTCTCTCTCTCATTTTTGGAAACTGGCTAAAATGCAAGAGGTCACCCTTGCAACTCTGGCATACTCCATTAACATCACCTTATCCCAACAAATCAAGCTCTGATTGTTCCGTGTTCTGAGACAAGCGGACAGAATTAGCATTTGAAAGCCCAATCAAAAGCCAAGTACTTAAAGAATGCTTAATTATGTAGATAATCAATACCCCCGACACCCCTCCCTCACTGCCTCGTGAACCCATGACATTTCCAATAAAGAGCATGCATAAGAAATGTCACACATGTCAGCCGCCTTCTCTTGTTCTCCAACCAGATCTTTGTGCAGTCGCTGCTTATTGATGTCCAAAAAAAAAAAAAAAAAAAAAAAAAAAACAGGCAGAGGTACAGCTCGCAGGTTTTTAGTACATGGGCACATTTGCTCATTTGAAAACACGGAGTCTATGTACACACTGCCCCTAATATACAGTTTCTTTTCTTTTAATTTCTTTAGTTAAATGATCATACATTTCAAAGTAATAATTCATTTTTTATGATAAAGTGTCCTATTTTAAGTGGGTCTGGGACAAGGGTAAAATAATGAAATCTATTCTAAAAGACAACACACATGGACCTTTACACTGGACCTCAAGCAACGTGGATTGTGTGCCTCTCCTCTCTTCCTCCAGACTCTGGGAACCTGGTTTCCAAAGGAAATGCAAAATTTACTTTGATCAGAGAACATAACTTTGGACCACTCAGCAGCAGTCCAGTCCTTTTTGTCTTTAGCCTATGTGAGACGTTTCTGACACTGTTTGTTGTTCAAGAGTACCTTGACACGAGGAATGCGACAGCTGAAACCCATGCCTTGCATACGTCTGTGCGTGGTGGTTCTTGAAGCACTGACTCCAGCTGCAGTCCACTCTTTGTGAATCTCCCCCACATTTTTGAATGGGTTTTGTTTCACAATCCTCTCCAGGGTGCGGTTATCCCTATTGCTTGTACACTTTTTTTTTCTACCACATCTTTTCTTTCCCTTCGCCTCTCTATTAATGTGATTGGACACAGAGCTCTGTGAACAGCCAGCCTCTTTTGCAATGACCTTTTGTGTCTTGCCCTCCTGCAAGCTGTCAATGGTCAACATTGATAATAATCAGTTTCTTGAGCAAAAAAATCATCATATTAGAATGATTTCTGAAGGATCATGTGACACTGAAGACTGGAGTAAAGATGCTGAAAATTCAGCTTTGATTCATAGGAATAAATTATATTTTAAAATACATTCAAATAGAACAGTTATTTTAAATGTTAATAATTCACAATATTGCGGTTTTACTGTTATGAGACTTTCTTCAAAAACATCACAGAAACCCAATTTTTTGAACAGTAGTGAAAATGGGTTTTACTTGTTCCAAGCCTTGTTTCTCTTTCAAACTGAGTCTGAATGTGTAACTGAATCAATGATAGATATAATGCGTCTCTGAAGTGATTTTACCCTTCAAATGACTCTTTAAGGAGCACTTTTTATGCATAAGACGTGTGATTAGCACGACAGGTGTTTACCTGTCGATAACCAAACCAGATGTGTATCTGGTCACTCGGAAGCTGCCCTGCATGCTGTTCTTTTGTGATAGCAAAGAAAGACACCACAGAGAACTTTAAGAGGAAGGTTTTGGCACCTGAAGTCAGATGAGTCTCATGCTCACACTCAGGTAAACCTGATGACGCAGCTGCAGTACGGCACAGCTCTGCTGGTGGCTTTAAAAGACAGAATTATGAAAAGGGAATATGAGAGAGATAAAGAGAAAGCATGAGATTACAGGAAGAGAGAGACGCTACAGCGGATCAGTAATGACCCAATAGACCCGTTAATACGCATTCAGGCAGAGATGACTCGTGTAAATCAGACTGCATGAGAAGAAACAAAGAGACAAGATTAACCAGTTCCCACAGATAAGACGTGGCTCATTCATGTTCTGCTGATCCGTCTGAACTCTTTAAAAAGGAACTTTTTAAAAAGGAATATACTTGAGTGTGATTTAAGGGGATGTTTCTACAAAAGACTTTCAGTAACATGCATACCCCAAACGTTTGTTTTGTAATATGTATTTTGTATTTTATCCAGCACATTTGATGAGGAGATGAAATGTACTGCATAGTAGGAATCATTCATATACACTCACTAAATTATTAGGATTATTAGGAACACCATACTAATACTGTGTTTGACCCTCTTTCACCTTCAGAACTGCCTTAATTCTACGTGGCATTGATTCAACAAGGTGCTGAAAGCATTCTTTAGAAATGTTGGCCCATATTGATAGGATAGCATCTTGCAGTTGATGAAGATTTGTGGGATGCACATCCAGGGCACGAAGCTCCCGTTCCACCACATCCCAAAGATGCTCTATTGGGTTGAGATCTGGTGACTGTGGGGGCCATTTTAGTACAGTGAACTCATTGTCATGTTCAAGAAACCAATTTGAAATGATTCGAGCTTTGTGACATGGTGCATTCTCCTGCTGGAAGTAGCCATCAGAGGATGGGTACATGGTGGTCATGAAGGGATGGACATGGTCAGAAACAATGCTCAGGTAGGCTGTGGCATTTAAACGATGCCCAATTGGCACTAAGGGGCCTAAAGTGTGGCAAGAAAACAACCCCCACACCATTACACCACCACCACCAGCCTGCACAGTGGTAACAAGGCATGATGGATCGATGTTCTCATTCTGTTTACGCCAAATTCTGACTCGACCATCTGAATGTCTCAACAGAAATCGAGACTCATCAGACCAGGCAACATTTTTCCAGTCTTCAACTGTCCAATTTTGGTGAACTTGTGCAAATTGTAGCCTCTTTTTCCTATTAGTAGTGGAGATGAGTGGTACCCGGTGGGGTCTTCTGCTGTTGTAGCCCATCCGCCTCAAGGTTGTGCATGTTGTGGCTTCACAGATGCTTTGCTGCAGACCTCGGTTGTAACGAGTGGTTATTTCAGTCAAAGTTGCTCTTCTATCAGCTTGAATCAGTCGACCCATTCTCCTCTGACCTCTAGCATCATCATTTTCGCCCACATGACTGCCGCATACTGGATGTTTTTCCCTTTTCAAACCATTCTTTGTAAACCCTAGAAATGGTTGTGCATGAAAATCCCAGTAAAATACTGGAAATTGTGAAATACTCAGACCGACCCGTCTGGCACCAACAACCATGCCACGCTCAAAATTGCTTAAATCACCTTTCTTTCTCATTTTGACATTCAGTTTAGAGTTTAGAGGACCACACCCCTAAATGCATTGAAGCAACTGCCATGTGATTGGTTGATTAGATAATTGCATTAATGAGAAATTGAACAGGTGTTTCTAATAATCCTTTAGGTGAGTGTAATATATAAATATATATATATATATATATATATATATATATATATATATATATACAGTACTGTGCAAACGTTTTAGGCAGGTGTGAAAAAATGCTGTAAAGTAAGAATGCTTTCAAAAATAGACATGTTAATAGTTTATATTTATCAATTAACAAAATGCAAAGTGAGTGAACAGAAGAAAAGTGACCACCCTTTGCCTTCAAAACAGCATCAATTCTTCTAGGTACACTTGCACACAGTTTTTGAAGGAACTCGGCAGGTAGGTTGGCCCAAACATCTTGGAGAACTAACCACAGTTCCTCTGTGGATTTAGGCAGCCTCAGTTGCTTCTCTCTCTTCATGTAATCCCAGACAGACTCGATGATGTTGAGATCAGGGCTCTGTGGGGGCCATACCATCACTTCCAGGACTCCTTGTTCTTCTTTACACTGAAGATAGTTCTTAATGACTTTCGCTGTATGTTTGGGGTCGTTGTCATGCTGCAGAATAAATTTGGGGCCAATCAGATGCCTCCCTGATGGTATTGCATGATGGATAAGTATCTGCCTGTACTTCTCAGCATTGAGGATACCATTAATTCTGACCAAATCCCCAACTCCATTTGCAGAAATGCAGCCCCAAACTTGCAAGGAACCTCCACCATGCTTCACTGTTGCCTGCAGACACTCATTCGTGTACCGCTCTCCAGCCCTTCGGCGAACAAACTGCCTTCTGCTACAGCCAAATATTTCAAATTTTGACTCATCAGTCCAGAGCACCTGCTGCCATTTTTCTGCACCCCAGTTCCTGTGTTTTCGTGCATAGTTGAGTCGCTTGGCCTTGTTTCCACGTCGGAGGTATGGCTTTTTGGCCGCAAGTCTTCCATGAAGGCCACTTCTGACCAGACTTCTCCGGACAGTAGATGGGTGTACCAGGGTCCCACTGTTTTCTGCCAATTGTGAGCTAATGGCACTGCTCGACATCTTCCGATTGCGAAGGGAAGTAAGCATGATGTGTCTTTCATCTGCTGCAGTAAGTTTCCTTGGCCGACCACTGCGTCTACGGTCCTCAACGTTGCCTGTTTCTTTGTGCTTCTTCAAAAGAGCTTGGACAGCACATCTGGAAACCCCTGTCTGCCTTGAAATTTCTGCCTGGGAGAGACCTTGCTGATGCAGTATAACTACCTTGTGTCTTGTTGCTGTGCTCAGTCTTGCCATGGTGTATGACTTTTGACAGTAAACTGTCTTCAGCAACCTCACCTTGTTAGCTGAGTTTGGCTGTTCCTCACCCAGTTTTATTCCTCCTACACAGCTGTTTCTGTTTCAGTTAATGATTGTGTTTCAACCTACATATTGAATTGATGATCATTAGCACCTGTTTGGTATAATTGTTTAATCATACACCTAACTATATGCCTACAAAATCCCTGACTTTGTGCAAGTGTACCTTGAAGAATTGATGCTGTTTTGAAGGTAAAGGGTGGTCACACCAAATATGGATTTGATTTAGATTTTTCTTCTGTTCACTCACTTTGCATTTTGTTAATTGATAAATATAATCTATTACCAAGTTTATTTTTGAAAGCATTCTTACTTTACAGCATTTTTTCACACCTGCCTAAAACTTTTGCACAGTACTGTATATATATATATATATATATATATATATATATATATATATATATATAAAGTGATAGACTGAAATCAACATACTCATATATTAAGATTCTAGAGCAGGTAAAGATTCTCAAATTGCAGACTGTGAAAAAAATGACAACAGTAGCACCATTTCACTGTTTTTACAGTTTAAATTGAGCGGAGCGTCAAAACAATGGAGCAGTTCACACCACAAGCGCTCAGGGACGTTTATGATCATTCTGCGCTATAAGCTCTCATATTTTCATCTAGAACAAAACACACTTCATTGAAGACATTTATGCTCCAAAGATATAAAGAAGCTGCAGATGACACAAATAAAAAACTTTCACTAAAATGCAAATATTGTTATTTTTATCTGTCATACGACTTCGACTGTTCAGTTATAATCATCAAAATGAAAAGAAATAAACATTTGAAATATATCAGTCTATGTGTAATGAATGAATATAACATACAAGTTTCACTTTTTGAATGGAATTAGTGAAATAAATCAACTTTTTGATGATATTCTAATTATATAACCAGCACCTGTATACCGCCGAAAAAGCATTCTTGACGTCTTTTAGCCCTAAGCAAAGTATATCAGAGCCTATATGGAAAGTGTCTAACTTGACATCAACAATTAAAATTCAGAAGGGGGTTTTTATGTTCTGAAAGTTGTATTATGAGAACTTTATGTGAAGGTTTCATATAAAAACCTCTTACATGGGCCTTTGGCCTAGTAAACATCAATTCCATCTTTTCTATATATAAAAAATAACATTATGGTTTTTTTTTCTCAACAGACAGCGGCCAGTCTAGACAAGGTCAAGACTTTGACAAATGACCTCAATTACACCCACATCTCCCTCCTGACTCAAACTAACACCAGCAAAGCTCCAGAAAGCTTGTCCATGGCCATCAGTTAATCTCTAACACACACAAACATCGGCGAACAGAACCACTGACAGGACGAGATCACACACATTCGCACTAGTTCCCCAGTTCCCAATGTTGTCTACACCGGAGTGCTTTGAAGTAGCAACCGAGTCAGTGGAGGTAAACAAACGAGCACGGAGGATGTTTCTGCGGTGGTTTTATCAAATCAAATCCTTCTGCTGCTGAAAGACAGCGAAGAGCGAGAGGCTCCTGGGATGAGAGCGTGGAAACTGCCAAACACCAGCCAGCTTCAAAATGAGATTATTTCTGGAGGAAATAGGTGCAGAACAAATGTGAGCACTTCGGCGGTGCACACACGTGCCTGCCTGAGAGGAAAATGTACTCGTAGACTTTTCAACGCCAGAGATAAAGAGAAAGAAATGTCGGAGGCACGTTTGAAAGGGAATCTGGCATTATGAGTTGATTTGAGTTTGTTAGAAAACATCCACAGATAACAGAGGGACATGTCTACGACAAAGAAACTGACAGCAAGAAATGCACGGATGACTTTCATCTGCATGATATATATCGAAATAAAACCAATATCGCACTATGGCTCAGTGTCACATCATCCAGACTAAGATTTAATTAAGTATATATATGTTATTTGATAACAACCAATCAAAATAAAAACTTCATGGTTTAATTAATTTTTATTAATTCATTCTTTTATTTTGCAGTACACAGTATTATTACAATACATTTCTTATTTTTTATATTTAATATTTAAAATGCATTATTATTTTCATTCTGAATTAGTCAATAATAGTGTGAATGTGGCCTTGTTTGGTTTGAGTTGGTTCTTGTAAAAAGTAACCCCATACATGAAGACCCAAAGTTTTTCCCAATAATTTAACCCAAAAAGACTTCACACTTTAAAAAAAAGTCTTAAGAGTAAAACATATTTTTCTGCCTTTTTTTTGTTTTCTATAAATACACCCCCCAACAAAATTGCCCAATCTTTCTACAATGATTAATTATTTCCAAATATAGCGATTCAAGTTAATTGGTGATGGTTACTGTATCGCAATATTGCAGACAAGCAAAATCACAATGTCAGCTTTTTTCAATATTGTTCAGCCCTGAAAGCAGACTTCCACACCTCTCACAGTTACAGGACGGACCCCAACTGGCTTCCAAAGATGCTCTCATATTACAGGGGGCTCTTTGTGGATGGCAGAGTCAAATCGTTTCCATGGCGATACATGCAGCAAGAACCAATTGCCTCCACTTCAAAGGCTGAACCACTTAAAAGCGCTGCAGCCGGAGAGGGAGAGAAATACAGAAAGAGAGAGAACACCTTATCTCCTCTCCTGATGGCAAAACCCTTTACCAAGCATTACTTTCACGGCCGCTTCCTGTGCAGAAAACGCCCAGCTCATCAGCCCAAACACAAAGCCTGGGCAGACTTTACCGCTCACTGACATGGTACACTCTCTATCCCTGATACCTTTGTAGGTGAGTTAAACTTTGGTCATCATGATACAATCCAGAACTATAACAAGAAATGTGTCTTATGAAAACTCTAGAAAAAGACTTGAGATCATAAGTGGTAATATAAGGCTAGAAACTTACTTTACGCAAACACATTAAGTGCAGACCTGCACTTTTGCAGTAACCAACCTTCATACTGAAGGGGGCAATAGAGTAGGGTAGGAAATAAATGGTGGATTGGGCCAAAATGGGAAGACACCTGCGGAGTTAAACTAAATATGTATGTATGTAAGATAAATTGTCTTGATGCACTGGGACACATCGGGGTAGTCGTGGCCTAGTGGTGAGGGAGTCGGCTTGTAATCAGAAGGTTGCTGGTTTGATTCCCACGCCAGCAGGAATTGAAAGTGGGGATTGTGAATAAACAGCACTTTCTCCACCTTCGATACCATGACTAAAAGTTCCCTTGAGCAAGACACCTAACCCCTAATTGCTCCCCTTGTAAGTCGCTTTGGATAAAAGCGTCTGCTAAATGATGAAATGATGTTCCCTAGGGTAAATGAGTGTTTTGGGGCTTTAAAAGCTACCTAGTTTCTTTTTCTGCAGCTTCAAATATGGATTTGATGGCTGTTCTCTTTACCACCTGTGAGACCCCTTGCCAGCTAAAGACTTTAGTGATCGCCCTGCAAAGCCACTACAGCCCACCTCTATAGACTGTATGTCTCTAAGTATGTCTTCCAGCCTTTGCCCCGGCAAGTCTCTACCAGATCCCGATACTTTGTATGTTTCCTCTCATTTGTCTGTTCCATATGCACTTCCCAGGGATGATCAGCTGTTTTGTGGCCTCAGAGCTAATGATCATGTCTGGCCGGAGTGGGAACTGGGCAACTGTTTGCCCAGATTAACTTTCAACAGTCGTTCAGAGACTTTGTAGAGGAAGCCAGACTTTGTTTTAGCAGGTACTTGGTCTCTCCAAAACTTTATGGGAGCATGGTGGTGTTTTGCTGGTATTTTTGGCCTTAGCTTTACTATCAGCAACTGCCCGGAACACCTAGTCATGGCACCAGCAATAATGGTCTTCCCCTTCAAGGCCTTTGGGCAGCTACTGAGAAGAATGAGCCTGGGAAACAGGGAGCAGGAGGGTGTTTCACTCTTGCCCCAGACAAGGAAGTTTGCTTGTAGTGTGTCATACAAAACCTGGACAAGGAACTTGGCATGAAAGTAGTCTGCTTACATGATGTTTGTCCAGGGGATCTTGCGCTGAGATATGACTTCCCATTTTGTCCATGCTCTCTGTTGCTTTAGCCCCGCCACCCTACTATCTCGCTCCTCTTTCACACCTGCTCAGACTTGCTGCTGGATCAGGTGGTGATAAGTGGTGGTGGTGGTGGTATCTTTGTCCTGAGCCTTGCCAACTTGGGAGTTTTGGGAAATATTCCAATCCTGGTCTGCCACATTTCCCACCAATGCTTTCCACTTTAGACGGGACTCCACCATCTTCCACTGTCCTCACCTCTATACTGGCTTATCACACCATTGGGTCCCTTAAATCTTTGTACTGTAGGGCTTCTCTTGTTCATGCCACCATAAACTTTTCAGTGAGAGCAGTGAATGGGAGCTGCGGGGCATTACGGGTTCCATATAGCGTTCCACTACTCAAGCACTGGGGAAAACCCAACCTATGCAGAAATCCACTGATCTTCCTCTCTAGAGATTCAACTGTTGACAACGGTGCTGCATAGACCAGCAAAAGCCACAAGACTCATGGTAGAATGCAGTGCTGGTAGAGCCAAGCTTTGAGACTGCCAGGCAAGTCTGAATTGTAAGCCTTGCTAAGATCTTATCTTGATCTTAATGGGAACAAAGTGGTGCTAGACCCATAAGCATTTGTCAGGTCCAACCACAGAACAAATAGGTCGCATCTCTTTTCATGAGCTTCTCTGATGAGCTGTGTAACTACTCTGGTACCGTCACAGAGAGGCACAAAATCACTCTCCAGAACATTCTCGTTCACTGCTCCCTGCTGGTGGAATGATCTCCCTACTTTCATCAGGAACGCAGAATACCTGGCAATATTCAAGAGACAGCTGAAAACTCATCTCTTCGGTGAACACTTAGTCCCTTCATAAAAAAAACAAAAAAAACAAAACAGAACCCTATCCTTCCCTTTTCCCTTCCTACTCTAGCTTTTGGTACTGAGCAATGTATGAAACTTGTATTGTGAACACTTCCTGTGTTATTTGCCAATTCATGAAGAATCGCTTGTTTGTTTTCCTCACTTGTAAGTCGCTTTGGATAAAAGGGTCTGCTAAATGACTAAATGTAAATGTAAATGTATCCTCCAGACACTCTGGGACTGGTCCATTACTCTCCCCCTACGCCAAATTATCCTCAAGATCTTTCACAGGTGTCGGCGAAGCTCAGGGCAATGCTTATAAATGATATATGGTACACTACTCTGGCCTGGAGCAGATGCTGTGCATGCCTTGATGACCTCTTCAACCTCCTTCCAACTTGGCTCTCTTAGATCAAACTCTGTTGTAGGGGGAACTGGACTAATGAGAACTTTACTGAGTTCAAGCTCTTGCTCCCTCATTGGATCACTCAGGGTCTCATGGAGAAAACAATCTACCTCCTCCGTTGGTCACATGAGGGTGTCACTATGTTTGTTTCCAAGCAGCTGTTTGGTAAAACCAAAAGAGTTTTTGATAAATACAACATGCTCCTTGGCTCTCTCTCTCTCTCTATCTCTCTCTCTCTCTCTTTCCCTACTCGTGCCACTCTGCTTTTCGGAGGGTCATAAGTGTTTTGCTCAAGATCTCTCGTAAGTTGGCTATTTCTGGCTTTTCTTCTTCAGAGGCAGACTTATTCTGATTCTTGGGGGTTTGAGGCTCCTGCCACCATTTTGGTGACCCTTCGGTTCATTGCATAAATGGTTTGCTTAGTTTTTCCTTTCTCATTGTAGCCTTTAAGCAATGGCCAGTCAGAGGCATTTCGATTAGCTACTGCTGGAAACACCAATTTTGTTCAGTGTACACCCTCACTGACTGAATTCTGCACTCTTGCAAATTCTCTTATCATAAACAACAAAGTGCAGATACGATGCAAAAGATTAATTTTGCAGTGTTGACAGCTTTAGTAATTGTAACTGGAGTTTTTGTAGAGTGCATAACTCACGGATGAGGGGACATTCTTCGCTTGCTTTCTGTATATAATTCATGCCCAGATTGAAAAAACATTTGTTTTTCATGCTACTAAAATAACCAATGAAAAGGTAAATAACTAGAAGAATACCATGGTAAAAATATTTGTGCTAAAAACACATTCCAAAAATAAATTAAAATATGATAACATACCAATTTGCAGTATCATGCAGTATAACTGACTGTTTTTGTAAAGCTAAAATAACTGGAAACACCTGAAGTCTCGCACATGGAAGCCACAAATGGCCCGCTTTTAATTTAAAAATAATTTTGATAAATATGTCAACTAAATTGCTCAGCAGAATTCTCTTCAAACAACCTAAAAGTACAATATTTGAACTGAAAGAGAAAATTGACGATTACCAAAATTCACCAATATAATCAATATAGCGCCCCCTGTGGTGACACTGAGAATCTAACATGTACTTTAACTGCATTGTGTATTATGAACCGCAGCCTGACGCATTTCAGAGTGCAATGATGCACAAAATCAATCAATGAAGCCATAAACACCTATTTTTACATAGCGTTATGCGCCATAATAAAACCTACATGCAACCTTATCTCGAACAGCTTGAGGTCATCCACACTGCATTATCATCATTATTACTGGGTGTTACAACATCATGTAATCACAGAGTGAGTTTGGTTTGCTTTAAAGGTGTTTCGATAAGTGCTCAATCATTGAAATGAGCCACTCTAATAACCCTGAAAAAGCATACAATGTATTGTCCGAGATCCTCAGAGCTTGAGTCTGTGAGAGATTGATGGAAAATGCATTATCTCTGTATTGATTATTGTAAATGAAAATTATATTTAATTCATGATTGTCAGATATTTGTGAATAAAATCTTATGTAAAAAAGGGTGAGTGGTTTAAGCCCGTTGTATGATATGCTTGAATATGGACATGTCCACATTTGCGTATTACCATGTGTGTGGAGTATAGGTTAGGTAAAAAACTATAAATAATGTTAAAATAACACAAGTTTATGGCCATGCATCTTCATCACTGGTCTCAAATGATATAAAACTAGTATATCTGCTGTAACACAGTTCGTAAATATGGGAAGAAGGAGGCGGGAACCGGCGAACGTTCAACATAATTTTAATCAAATAAATAAACAAACAATAAAACGAAAGTAAACACAAACAAAATGAAACACAACATAAAATCCAGGTCTGGTCCTCTCTCGTCCTTCACTGTCGTCGCTCCTCTTTTATGCTTCCGGAGCTCCTCCGTGAGAGATACGAGACCGGTGCAGTGCGCAGCTGACGCTCATTATCACTCACGGCTCTCGCCCGCCCTCCTCGTCACATACCCCCATCGCCCCTCGCAGGCTGGGGGGTACTCCCGAGACTGCACTTACTCCCTCCCCCCCCCCCCCCCCCGGGGGGGCCAGTCTCAGCAGCCGCAGCACTTGGGGGTAAGGACAAGACGAGACGAGAGAAAAGGAGACGGAAGCACAAGGAGCGACAAAGACGAGAGAGGGGAGAGAGGAAAAAAAAAATAATTCTTGGTGCGGTTCCCGGAAACACTGCCGCTCGGTCCTCAGCCAGCCGAGAGGCTCTTCCTCCCGGTGCCAAGCGATGGTGCTGGACGCTTGGTGGACGGGCCGATCCTCCTCCGCCCCCTGGCGGCCGGCGATGGCTCCTCCGGCTGAGGGCAGCCGGCAGCGAGTCCCCCGTTCCCTGCTCCTCCCCATCATGACGGTAGGCAGCAGGCTTCGGCCTCTAGCGAACACCGGTGACTCCTCCGCTCCCTTCTGGATGGCAGCCACCCCACCTCGTCTCAGGAGCACGGCAGCGAGCTCTCCGTCCCACCGGTTGCTCACTCGCTCCAGCACCACCGCCTCGGGCAGCCACTTGCGGTCTTCACTCTCCCGACAGCATGTCCCTCCTTCCTCCTGGGTTTTGGCACCAATGTAATGTCCTCTTTTATGCTTCTGGAGCTCCTCCGTGAGAGATACGAGACCGGTGCGCCGAGCAGCTGAAGCTCATTATCTCTCGCGTCGTTCCCTCACGGCTCTCGCCGGCTCTGCTCGTCACATCTGCATATAATTCTTTTTAAAATGCTGATTTACTTTTGTACTTTTACTTAAGTAGAATTAAAAAGGATGAGTGCTTATACTTTTATTGGAGTAATATTTCATTAGGGTATGTGTACATTTCTTCAAGTATTTGTGAACTTCATCCATCACTGTAAATTACGCATTACAACTATGTGAATTGACACGCCCAAAATCGTCCATTAATGAAGCTTACATTACTTAACCACATGACACATGCAGAATAACTGTGATAAAGGACATGGACGAGGTGGAACAGAGAGAAAAAGGAAAAGTGCAAAATGGGCCCAAACATGCTGCAAAAATCCATCAGAATTATAACTCAATTTCCTCTTTAATAACTCGCTGAAACAGATAACGAAAAAGTGTCTTTTTCATAAAGAGAAGGGCCAGTGAATCAATACCCATATAAAAGCGTGGTTAGAGTCTCCTCAGCAGATAGATGCGCTATATTTCACCGGCCCTCCTCGCCCGCCGTGCCTCCGGCGTGCCGTCCAGCAGTGATAAAGGGGCCTCCAAATCTCATTTTTAATGTCCTTCTCCAGCATGAAGGGCAACTGACCAGACAAAAGGGCCGAGCTGTTGCATTCAGCATGAGAATAACGAAAAACGGAAACGTCGTCTGATACGAGAGAGCGTGTGGATTTGAAGAACAAGAAAGTCTGAGTTAAAATTCAAGGCTCACGCTCTCCATTAGCGATAACAACAATCTAACGGGAGCTACTCCTTCTTCAAATGGACTAAATTATGATTTAATATAGTAGATTGTGCTCTAATGGACTAAATTATGATTCAATAGACTGCGTTTATGAATCCTCCTCCACTACTATTCACAATTTTATCTCACTGTCGCTACTGATAGTTACCATGAACTTAGTTTTGTGTAGCCAGATTTTAATCAACTTGCTTTTTCTAATAGAGAACCATCCTTACACAGGACCTACTGACTTGGAAAGCGACCAGTCAGTTAGATGAAACTAGCTGAAATGGCATTGTTTATCATTATTTTATTTATTTTTTTTGTCGTCCTTTCGTGATGTGAGACGAGTTGCTTTCTCTCTCGAGTGGAGGTGAACACATATACCTCCACACCTTCCCAATTCCCCTGACGGGTGGAGTCTGCCTCCCAGACAGATTGCGCCTCAATCTGGCCTCTGATGGAGGAAGTAAAACTGTTTTGTCTTTTTTCTTTTCCTTGCCTGAATTTCCAACCCACTAATTATCTCCTAATTATCTCTTTGATTAAGGAGAGAGAGAGTGTGTGTAAATGTGACAGTCACTGTGATGAGGATTAATGGAGCTGTTGTTCCAGTGACTGATGTAACAGCGATGCCATTGTGAATTACGTTTGTACACTTTCAGAATTGCAGATTTAAGATGACAAAAAGTATAAGGGAAACAGTATAAAATGAAACAAAATGATGAATTCTGTGATTATTTTATTGCACTATTCCTTTGAGTGCTCAACTAACTTTAAGATCCGTGACTTTGAGATGTTTTCATATCGTCTCTTGATTTAAACTTCAGTGATAACAACATTAGAGTGAGTAAATTTTGAAGAGTTTCCACGAGTCAATTCACTGTTTGCATGCAAAAATGCTCACAGAAGTAGCTTTAGTTTTAATTAGAGCTGCACGATTCATCATAAAAAGATTGCGATCTAGATCGCTACAAGTGACTGTTAAAAAAAATGTATTTGTCATTGAAACACTGATTTCAGTCGTGGCCTAATGAGTCGGGCTTTTAACCTGAAGGTTGCTGGTTCGATTCCCATGCTGGCAGGAATTGAAAGTGGGGATTGTGAATAAATAACACTGTCTCCACCTTCGATACCATGACTAAAGTGCCCTTGAGCAAGACACCTGACCCCTAATTGCCTCACTTGTAAGTCGCTTTGGATAAAAGCGTCTGCTAAATGACTAAATGTGAATGTAATGATTCATCCATTAATGAAACAAGTATTTGTCACTGAATTCATTTAAACCCATTTTTTAAATAATTCATTCAAACATTTTCCACCAATTACAGTCCAGCAATTTGTATTTTGTCAGAACCTCTAGTAAATTACATGTTATTTTTGTATTTTGTTTGGTTGTATATTCAGAACCGTGGGAGAATTGTGATCTCCATTTGAAACCAAAAAATCGTGATGATCATTTTATCCAGAATCGTGCGGCTCTAGTTTTACTAAACGAAAAGTTTCAGTAAAAATAAACTATCGCATGGACAGCAACTGACCAAAAGTGACAGTAAAGTCATTTACATTGTCACAAAAGATCTCAAACAAATGCTGTTCTTACAACTTTATATTCATCAAAGAATCTTGACAAAATACTAGATCAGTTTCCACAAAAAATATTTCATCATTGATAATAATAAATAAGAAATCAGCATATATGAATGAATTCTGAAGGGTCATGTGACACTGAAGCCTGGAGTGATGATGCTGGAGTAAATTCAGCTCTAACATTGCAGGAAAAATTACATTTTAAAATACATGTTTAAATGATTTCAAATGGTATAATAATTCCCAATATTGCTGTTTTATTGTATTTTTGATCAAATAAAAGCAACCTGAGCAGAAGAGACTTCTTTCAAAAGTTTTTTTTTTGTATATTGGATTGCTTTATTGATGCATATGCAGTAAATGAAAATCATTAAATATAATTCTGTATTGTCTTAATTTCATGGAAGCTTAAAGGTGAAATAGGTGATTCTCTACAGAAGCATTTTTGCTATGCTGATTGAAAGTCTCATATCTTCACAGCAATCTCTATGTTAAATGGCCTAAATGTATTTTTATAAATATATATTGTGTGTGGAAGGTATAGGAACATAAAATCCCAATTATTATTTTCGGTCCAAATGAAAAAATACGACGTCCCAGTTTCATGCTATGTAGACAGACGTCAGTCACGGAGCGCCACAAACAAACAGCAGCAGCATCAAAACAATGAGCTTATGCTGTGTTCTCGCTATAACTACTGTAATTAAGAAATGGCAACCTGTGATGTTCTAACCGGTGCTGTGCACGTCCTCAGACTCGGAATTATGCGTTTCCATGTCAACAGTATCAACACCACAGTCAACAGTCAGGTACAAGCTGTTTACGTTCATTATTATTGTAATGTTATGTGCTTTGAGACATGTGGTGGTTTTACAACGTCTCCTGTGACGCTTTACAGAGAGCAGCTGTGAGTGTGTGTGTGCGAGTTCATGTGTTTTGGAGGAGGCGTGGCTTTGGACGGCGATATGCTTTCAATGCTAGCAGGCTAATGTTAGCAATACCGATCATCTACTGCACCTTTAACTAGATTTTCTTCTTTCAAAACATTTTGAATAACCAGTTCTTGGTTGAAATAATGCTTTTCTGAAATACGTAAGTAAATAAACAAATAACCAATTACAGATCAAATACATAATCAATATATATTGACTGTTATCATTTCACCCAGGATACAAATAAGAAAAGCTACTGGCCATATTCCAAAGGCATCAGAGTTTATGATAAAATAGGCTTTGTTTTAAACTCCAGCAACAATCCAACGTTATTGTTGAAATTAGGCTTTCAAAATCCCATGTGTCAAAAGAAGCACATTAGCAGCAGCGATTCTGCATAATGTGGCGGGTTTCAGCAAGTGCTACACATTAGAGTATCAGGTTTCAGAGTCAGCCACAAGCTTCATGTCAACAGCTCTAGCATTAGCTGGCCCATAATGCCCTGCTGTCAGTGAGTCAGCTTCGTTTTTGTCAGTAATTGGGCCCCGAGTTGGTGTTTAAGAGACTGTACTAAAAACCCTATTGTCACTTCTCTCACATTAATGTTGAAACAGTTTCCTATGTGTCCTAATAAGGTCCTTCGAAGTTCAGCAATCTCAACATCTCCGTTATAAAAGAAAGCGTAACAGCACTGATTGGGATGAAGCTATTTCCAAACCAATCGCTCTTTCTGATGTCTCTATTTTAACCTTACCAGTCTTGCATAACTGAAATGTCATACTGTACTGTTGGGAGCCTGACCGCTTCAATGGACACATTATCATTAAGCTCATGTTCCTCGGAAGCCTGCTGTCAGGATACTGGCGGAAGGGTTCTGGTTGGGTGTCAGTGCACAGTGGCCCCAAAAACCGAAGCCACACTTCAATATATATATATATATATATATAAATCTATGCAACAGTACTTTCTGGTTCTCGAATCTGATTGGCTGAGAGGTCTTTCCAGCCATGCAATATTCTTCCAGTATCGAAGGGTAACCGTTTCACGGTTTGAATCACTCCGCTGTCAGAATTCTCACACCGAGTGTAATGGTGGACGAGCAAGCCCACCATATTTTATACTGTTATTTTGTAACGGAAAGTTGTTTGAAGAGTTTTTTTTAGTTGAGAATATAGTCGTTTAGACCCCAGATATGCAAATTATATGAAAACATAGAGCCTATTTGAAAATTTGTTTAGACGCTTTCGGAGATGTGAGCTCCAGGCCGCCAGCGACTGTTCAGTGCTCATGTACCCGCAGAGAACAGCTTCATCTCAGCCAGTGCGTCGGGAATTTGCTGCTGGCTCTTATGTAGTGTTTAAACATGAGCTAGAATTCGTTTTGGGTATATCAAATGGGCAATCGTTGGTCTTATTAATCTATTACTTGTACCAGAACTAAAGGACTTGACTTGATAGCTGTATTCATTTTCATAACTTTATATTTACATTGAAATTAAATCTTTTACTAACTAGAGCACTGCTTTTGTACTCTCTTGTACACTCTGCTTTTCTCTCTCAAAATACTCTGTTACATATTACAATGAGTTTCAATGAAGCGACTCGACGTTCTTTCGTTACTAGCTCTAAAGTGACGTTTTAGAATTAGTAATGGAGGCTTGGGCTCAACTGTTAAACTGTCAACTTGAGATTTGAATCACAAAACAGGGTTTTTAAGGATAATCCATTGTTATTTCTTGTGTGTGTGTGTGTCCCTACGTTATGGGGACAAAATGTCCCCTCAGGTATAGTGATGACCCATGTGAATGATTACAGATCTAAATGAAATTTATCTAATGATGTGGTTTTTACAGCAAAAGTCCATTTCATTATTTAATTGCCTACTTTGGTGAAGATAAAACCGATTTTGGAGGCTAAGAAGAAGAAGAAAGAAGAAGAAGAATTATGTTCCAACTAGAAACATTGAAATTTCCAACTTCAGACTTGAAAAGTAAATAAACACTACTTAAAGTCAGACCTCCAACTGTGGAAATTCTAAGCTCCATGATGCGGATGTTTGACGTCAAGCAAACAAGGCAGCACCCAGAGAGATGATTAACGATAAACAAGAAGTGAATAAAAAGCATCGAATCACTCAAAGTTCCAACTGTACGTGATAGTAAACCTATTTAGCATTTTCAGCAGCAGGTGTGTGCAAAACAATAAATTATCATCTCGGTTGATAATTCTACACCTGCAGAACAAATGCTAGCTTTGCAGCATCATTTATCATCCGCAATTTGTTTGCTAGGAGACGTTGTTGACACCTGCAAAGCTAACAGGCAATGGAATGCTTATTATATGGTCAGAAATTAAGAGATATCGAGTTGGAATCCCTTGAATTCATCTTTGAATGGAACACAAGGGGACTGTTTACATTTATTTTGAATAAAAGCCAATTAGTTTGATATTTTGCCATGTAATGCAATAGCATAGATACAAATTTGCCTTTTGGGGCCTCTGATCAAGACAGTGACATGACATGAAGGCCAAGTATGATAACCCATACTCGGAATTTGTCCTCTGCATTTAATCCATCCAAGTTAGAGCACACACATTAGGAGCAGCGTACACACACACACACACACACACACACACACACACACACACACACACACACACACACACACACTGTAAACCATGGACACACACGCGCGGAGCAGTGGGCAGCCATTTGCCTTGCTCAAGGGCACCTCAGTCATTTCCTGCTGGTATTGAGATTCAAACCAACAACCTTCGGGTTACCAGTCTGACACTCTAATAACAACTGCCCCCAATCATATGGCTCATTTTTAGTGTCACTGACCAGACATTTCATTTCTGAACTGCCATGATATGTACACCAACGTAATAAAACTAGGCCAGATTCACATTCATCACCTTCAAATAAAACTGATTAATTATAGTAAAAACATGCAATTCTGAGAAAAAAAAAGTCAGAATTATAAGATAAAATGTCAGAATTACCTTTATTTTTTATGTGGCAGAAACAAGCTTCTATCGTTTTTTTTTTAAATGTATTAAAAGTATTAGTACCCCCTTCATGAACCTCAATTTGGGGAGCCCTGACGTAATAAATATTTTCTTTAACTCAGTATGGAACAAAATAATCCTTTCCAAATCAATGTGATAAACAAGTTAGGTCAAAAGTAATCCGAAAGAAGTAGTATTATCTAAAATGTGTAATCTAATAGAATGTCACTATCACAAAATGTATCTGTCATGTAATATATGCAGTAACAGACGACAATTTCTAAGTAATCTACCCAGTATTGCTCATTCACAGGGGCGATACAAGCCTACATTGGATATTATTTTTTAAATTTCTTAGTTGTAAATTTTCCTTTCTAAAAAAAGCCTACCACTTATACACCTTTTCAAGTCTTCCAGTTCGTGGAATTGCACACAGAGACCAGGCTCTAGTCATGTGGCTATAATAATAATTACTGAAAGGAAGTACTGCTGTCTTTACTCTCACTTTTGCGCACCATGACATTTTTTTTTTTTTTTAAGAGAGAATTTGCAACAATTTTTAATTCTTCAAATAGGCCGTAAGATAACATGGTACTGTATGAACATGCGTTTCACTTATGTTAGTGCGTCACAATGTAACCTCGAAATGTGAGCCCAGCATGAGCTGGATGACTGGCTGTTAGTCAGCATGCCAGGGTATCATATAAAAGAGCTGCTCATTCATCTTTCACTGGAATGGATTTTGGGATGTCTACGTATTTTTGTATTGTATTATTCAACGGTTGGGTTTGCCCCTCAAAACCCTGCTCGCTTTATCACATTATACATAAAACACAAAGAACAAGCACCTAGTGCCACAGAGGCCAGGCTTTGAGCTTTACAAGTTCAAAGCCAGTCGACCTACAGAGCCGTGTGGGTGTGTGTATAACTGAGAGAACGATGGCTGAAAAGCCTCGCCGGAGCGCCATAACTCATTTGTCTGAGGGGAAAAAGTTTAATATTCAGAGGCGAACTGTAACCTTCAGCCATGAGGGGCGTACCTGAGCACTGCTGCAATTCTAGCGTTTGTTTGTATCAAAGCCCTGCCGTGCACTGCAGAAACGCATACAGTACAGTGAATGCTCAAATCGAGATCTTTTTTTTTTTTTTTTGACAGCTAGTCCTACTGAGAAAGAGAGTGAAAGTGAGAAAAATCACTGAAGAAGAAAGACATGACTAATTTAAGTCAGCAATTTTCCACTCTATCCATTCTTTAGAAAAAATCTAGCAGGAGATCGGTTCTTTCCCGTCATGTGTTACTCAGCTCTCTGGAATACTTTGCTGTACACAAAACTGTGGAAAAACACACTGAAATGATGCAGACATAAGTGATTGCAATTTTGGTGGAGCAAATAATACTAAACATGCAATGGTAGTTTAAGATAATAACATCATAAATGCTATTAGTATTAAAGTCTCAAAAAAGATACATTTTGTTGTTTTATGCATTCTCTAGGAATCAAATCCATGACCTTGATGTCAGTGTTTGAATTGGGTCGAATAACTTGGGGGTCAGTTACCCTCCCATCCTCTCCTCAAATTTAAACAAATTTACCAGCCCCTAAAAGTCATGTTCAAACTACATCGGTCACTTCACATGTCTATTTTTGTCTACTGTAGACGGTCCTTGCACTCAGCTGCACTAATCACATTGGAGCCGCAGGAAAATGCCATCATAATGCTGATTCACTGATGGCACCACAAGAACACACAGTTCCAAACTCTATATAGTGACTATCGTCTGTGACCTCAAATACTGCAGACAGGGAAAAACAAAGCAAAGCAAAGGAAACCAAAGCAAAACAAAACAAAAAACAAAGCAAAAAAAAAAAAAAAACGCAAAACAAAATGCAAAGCAAAAAAACAAAGCAAAACAAATCAAAAATCAAAGCAAAAAACAAAACAAAGCAATGCAAAACAAAACAAAGCAAAACAAAAATTAAAGCAAAGCATAACAAAATGCAAAGCGAAAAACAAAGCAAAGCAAAGCAAAACAAAAATCAAAGCAAAACAAAAATCAAAGCAAAGCAAAGCAAAAAAAGCAAAGCAAAATAAAGCAATGCGAAACAAAACAATGCAAAAAAATCAAAGCAAAGCAAAGCAAAACAAAAATCAAAGCAAAGCGAAGCAAGCAAAGCGAAGCAAAAAGGAAAGCAAAATAAAGCAATGCAAAACAAAACAACTCAAAAAAATCAAAGCAAAGCAAAGCAAAACAAAAATCAAAGCAAAGCAAAGCAAAAAAAGCAATGCAAAACAAAACAACTCAAAAAAAATCAAAGCAAAGCAAAACAAAAAGCAAAGCGAAGCAAAAAAAAGCAAAGCAAAATAAAGCAATGCAAAACAAAACAACTCAAAAAAAATCAAAGCAAAGCAAAGCAAAACAAAAATCAAAGCAAAGCGAAGCGAAGCAAAAAAAGCAAAGCAAAATAAAGCAATGCAAAACAAAACAACTAAAAAAAAATCAAAGCAAAGCAAAGCAAAACAAAAATCAAAGCAAAGCGAAGCGAAGCAAAAAAAGCAAAGCAAAAAAAGCAATGCAAAACAAAACAACTCAAAAAAAATCAAAGCAAAGCAAAACAAAAATCAAAGCAAAGCAAAAAAAGCAAAGCAAAATAAAGCAATGCAAAACAAAACAACGCAAAAAAATCAAAGCAAAGCAAAGCAAAACAAAAATCAAAGCAAAGCAAAGCAAAAAAAGCAAAGCAAAATAAAGCAATGCAAAACAAAACAACGCAAAAACATCAAAGCAAAGCAAAGCAAAACAAAAATCAAAGCAAAGCGAAGCAAAAAAGGAAAGCAAAATAAAGCAATGCAAAACAAAACAACTCAAAAAAAAAGGAAAGCAAAGCAAAACAAAAATCAAAGCAAAGCAAAGCAAAACAAAGCAACAAAAAAAAAGTAGAGGCAAAACAAAACAAAAAATGAAGTGAAGCAAAGTAAACTTAAATATTTGTGATTTAAACGTAACCAAAAATCTGTATATTCCGTACATTTGAATGCCCTTCAAAGTCCCCAAAACGAGCTAGATCGTCCATGCTAACCAGCCAAAACTTCACACCTTGGTGTAGCGTGTGCTTGTGTTTCTCCCTTGCCTTATCCTCCTGATTCCCTTCTAATAACCCTCCTTCATCCGAGAAGTGACACTTTTATTGTTTATTTTATTTTCACGACATTGTTCCCTTTGTAAGAAGAGAAATGAATCTCCCCAGAAAATCTTCCAGAACACCTTGAGCAGCACAGGCCTTTACAGAGACATACAGACTCACAGATAGAGCAAAGAGCTGATAAAAATCCCAACAGGCCTATAAATTTACACCAGATCACGCCATCCGTACAGGAATACTGATGTACCGTGCACAAAGTTCTAGGATTATTCATCTAAAGCGGATAGCAGTCTAGTGTGGATTATTTATACGCCAAAGACATTGATCCTTATGTGAATACTAATAAAGGCCAGAAGCAGGATTTCCATGATAATCTCCGAGCTCGATGTACACTCCTGCCGAAGCATTAATCAGTTATACAACACACACACATTTATATCCCTAAAGGATCATCAATCGTCCCCAGACCCGCACTAGCACGAGCTAAAGTGAACTGAGCGGACTGGCAAAGAACTTTCAGTTGGATATTTTTCCGAGTTGACTCTGACTGGTGTTAGGAGTGGCTTCAGGCAGTCCGTGGTATTTAAGGATATTTTTTGAGCTGATAAAATGTCAAGGTTGCCTCCAACAGGTGTTGCAGCAATTCCACCTTATCTAGCGTTGCACCAGCCATCGGCAAAGGAGCCCAGTTAACATGCAACTCTGCTCATATCACTGTCTGATAAGTGTGCCCACACAGAGACATGCAGCCAACCCTTCACTGACTCACATTTACTCAAATTGGGAACTGGTATGTGTGTGTGTTTCATTAGAAATACAGTGATCAGATTTTTTAACTTAAATCAGGACCCAGAGGTGGTGTAGGGCATCCCTGTGAATTTTTCGTGGGAGGTGGCAGTCCACCCATGCCTGAAATAATGACAGGAAAAATAATAAATGTAGATGTAAAAGATACTGTATAAAATGTGTAATTTCAGTTGAAAATTAAAGAAAATGTTGTACAGTGTAGCAGACACATACCATCGACATCATCTTTTCATCTGTATTGTGATATATAACTGTGTGAAACATTTACATTTATTCATTTTGGCAGACGCTTTTATCCAAAGCGACTTAAAAGGGGAGCAATCAGGGGTTAGGTTGATCAAGGGCACCTTAGTTATGCTATCGAAGGTGGAGAGAGAGCTGTTCATTCACAATCCCCACCTTCAATTCCTGCTGGCGTGGGAATCGAACCAACAACCTTCAGGTTACAAGCCCGACTCCCTCACCATTAGGCCACGACTACCCACTGAAAAAGACTACTGAAATAAAAATAAAAAAAGTAGGCTGGGGACTTCATTGTCACGACATCACGCTGTTTGGACTTCTATTTTGCACGATTTCCCGCCACTAGTCTGTCACCATAGTTACTGATCACTTTCATCATCACTGTCAGCTGTGTATCGTTTATCATCTCATTGGTCTATGTATTCAAGTCATGTTGTTGCTTCCCAGTGTGTGGATTTACTTGCATGTGGATTTATTAAAGACACTAATTCAATTCATCATTCGTTGATTGGATGACAAATTGCAAGCAAACGGCAGATTTAAGCACACTAATATGATTAGAGAAATCAAGTGAAAGTTAGCACTTGCAAACATAAAACAAAAAAACCACACCAAATTTATAAGAAAATTACAATCAAAAATTAAATATGCACATATATGGATAAATATACAAATATCAGTATAAGTGGTATGACTCATGCTTTTGATGTGAGTGGGCTCAAAACCCACCCGCATATATAACTTAATAAACACAGCAAAACAGAGTGAATATAAGAAATGGGGGGCGTCAGGTTGCACTTCATTTTGTGATTTTGTTGGAACAGAAAGCGTGTGGCGGAGCGAGGGGGAGTGCTCGTCTGAAGCCTTGTTTATCCTTTCAGTCAGCTTGCAATGGCCAAGAATCCTTCTGTAATGTCATCCTGTTGGTTCACAATCAACGTAGAAATGGTAGCTAGAATAATATTGACAAAAGTCAATAGAATTACTCGGGTCTTTCCATTCTTTACCAAGAATGCCAACAAAAAAGCTGGACTATATTATATTATACAACAGTTCTTTCGGCCCCTCAATTCTGATTGGCTGAAAGCTGTGCGACGTTCATTTTCCATCATTTAGCAGACGCTTTTATCCAAAGCGACTTACAAGGGGAGCAATTAGAGGTTAGGTGTCTTGCTCAAGACCACTTAGTCGTGGTATCAAAGGTGGAGAGAGTGCTGTTTAATCACAACACAATTCAATTCCTGCCGGCGTGGGTTTCGAACCAGCAACCTTCAGATTACAAGCCCGACTCCCTCACCACTAGACCACGACTACCCTCGACGTTCTTGTGATAACAGCACCATTTTTCACCATTCGTGCCACTCGGCTTGAAGCAACTGTTATGGCGGCCGAGCAAATCCATCGTAATTTTTACAAATACTACAACGTCAGCGGCCGTTCAGTGCTCGTGTACCCACCGAGAACAGCTACATCTCGGCCAGTGCTTCGGGTATTTGCTGCTGGCTCTTTGATTAGGCATGAGATATACCCAACAGCCATATCAACCTGTAGCCCAGGACTGGTTGCCCACTGAAGCCAAGCAGGGTTGAGCGTGGTTAGTACGTGGATGGGAGATCTCCTGGGAAAACTAGGTTGCTGCTGGAAGAGGTGTTAGTGAGGCCAGCAGGGGGTGCTATGTGGGTCCTAACACCCCAGAATTGTGGTTGACTATACTGTCAAAAAGCACTCACAATGGAGAGACTCAACACTCCTTCGTTACAAGTTCTAAAGTAACGTTTCAGAATTAGTAATGGTCAAACTGTCAATATGAGTTGTGAATCTGTGGCGGAAGGAAGTAGTTCTGCTCAAAAGAGGGTTTTAAAGACACTCCGTTGTTGTTTCTTATTTATTTACACACTTGTGCTGTCAAACTGTTCAATAAACACAATACCACACGACTATCCATGCAATATGGCTGTATATCAGCACGGTCGAAACACAGCTACGAGTGTGATTATATTATATTATATTATATTATATTATATTAATAGCTGATTTGATACAGGGGCACTGAAAATATATTAAAATTTGAAACTTTTTTTTTTAATAATGCATTTTAATGAACTTGTGTCCTTATGGTTTATTACTGGGCTGGCACTTACAACCTCTTTGCAAAACCTGTGCAGGTTCACAAAATAATCTGCTGAAATGGGTTAAGATCAAATAGTCAAGATCAGGCTGACCTTGTTAAAACTGTGGAGGAAGTTTCTGAACATGTTACATAGTACATCTAACTCTTTTGAGTCAAAAGATCACAGAAAATTCCATTTGCCATGATACACTGTGACCCATTCAAAATAATGGCCTGATTCAGAGTAAAATGAAGCACAGGCACAATACAACTGTAATTTTCAGCACATTTGCATCTGTAAAATTCAAACTGTTCTTAATGCCAATGATTCAGAGCAACAGGAGAGGAGGGATCTCACATCCTGCTCGGTCACATGGGAAGCCGTTCTCCAACGAAGGTGTGTGACTAAATGTTAAGTGGAGATTTTATGCCTTCGAGGTCAGCTGGTAATATGGTGTTATGTTAAAGCTCATTTCAAAAGAAGGTTAAGGCTGTGCTGGCTTCTGCTGTATTTTCAGAGAAAAAGCTTCTTGAGCTCACACAATTGTGTTTATCAGAGGCAGCCGATCATCTCTTCACATTTCGTGGATGTGCCTGGCCTCTTTCATCTGCGCCTTTTGGACAAACGTGTTTTGGCTGCTCTGTTGAAAGTTGTTTAAAAGTGGAAATGGCATTTGAGGCTGATGTCTGACCTTTCTACACAATCTCCAGTCTGCAGTCACACACACAGTGATAGATGGCCACAAAGACACAGTAACACAAATACACACTCACACACCCAAACAAACACTCAGGAAAAAACATATTTATGCCTGTATGTGTGTATCTATCTGTCTGTCTGTCTGTGGCTGCATTTATTTAATGAAATACAATAAAATACAGTAATATTGGGAAATATTGTAATCTGTATTGTGAATTCTTTTCATAATATATGTGATCAAAGCTGAATTTTCAGCATCATTACTCCAGTCTTGATATAAGTTACTTTTAAAATGTAATCACTATAGATTACAAAATACATGCTTTAAAAAGTCATTTGTAACGTATTTCGTTACATTACTCAAGTTTAGTAACTTCATCTAAATACTTTAGAATACTTTGGAATACTGATAAGTGTGGAACAAACAAAAAAAAGGTCATTGCAAGTTTTTATCTCACAATTCTGACTTTTTCCCTCAGAATTGCGTGATATAAAGTTGGAATTGCGAGTTATAAAGTCCGAATTATGAGATATAAACTCACAATATTGAGAAAAGTCAGAATTATGAGATATAAACTCACAAACTAAATTCACAATTGCAAGAAAAGAAGTTTTGCAAGTATTGCAAGTTTAAATCTCCTAGTTCTGACTTTATAACTTGCAATTGTGAGTTTAAATCAGAATTGTGAAATGCAAACAAATAGTGAGAAAAAGTAGCAGTGACGAGTGAATTATAAAATGACTCACAAAACATGAAAACAGTCGTGGATCATCAGGTCATGACAGGACAGTTCAGTCGACAGTTTTTGTATAAATTCAGTCATTTTGTCTTGTTCAGGACAGAACTAAATAAAAATAACAACATTTTTATGATCCTCTTAAAAGTATTAAAATGTTGATGAAACTGAACTCGTCTTTTTCAGACGGTCAGAGTCAGAGAATCACCAATCGCTGTTTAAATGACATTAAAACTCAAAGTAATCACTTTGGTAATCTAAAACACTTTTCAGATGTAACTGTAATCTGATTACCACCCATTTAAAATGTAACATCAAATTTTGTATTTTAAATACGTAACTAAGTTCGTTACTCCCCAACCCTGATCATCAGCAGAGTCACGCAGAGTCGAGGCACAACTACGATTCTTCCGCAAAATGCGAGTAGTTTTGTCTTTTAATCACCAGAGGGAGAAAAGTGACATAATATACCTTTAACTAAGATTAATAAAAAGTGAATTTCATTGTGAACAAATGGAACATCATCGATATTGATATTGACTGTCTTTACCAGACTCAGCCAAAGCAAAACCATGAGCACTGAGAGCATAAGACAAAAAATATCAGTGAAAGAGAAAACGAAAGGAGGAGAATGGCAGTGAAATAAATGAAGGAGCGCAAGGGCAAGACAGCGGTAGATACAGAAAGATACGGCGCGTGAGAGATTGGTGGGGTGTTCTGGCTGATAGGGGGTCAATGCTTCTCCCCGGAGCCCCATTACTGGGTGGCATTAACGGATGTGGTGGGCCAACGGGGGCACAGCGAGGGCTCGGCGTGTGTGAATGTGCGCGTGAGAGAGTGAAGGAGAACAATTTGATAGTATCTCCTCTTCACTGCAGCCACCAACACAGCGCCATCAATCACTGCCAAACTCAGCCGCCTGTGCACACAATCGCACGAAATACAGAAACACACACGCGCGTACGCGCACTAATAGCCGTGCACGTCCGTGAACGCTTAAGGTACGTTTACCTGCGCAGGGCAGGGAGTAGCCCACCGGCGGCTCCTGGATAAACTGCCGTTCATTGAGTCTGGTCACACAGTACAGGTGGAAGCAGTCCAGGCAGATCACGTGACGTTCGGCACACTGAAACACCAGCACCGGAGTCCTGAAAGACAGCGAAAGGCCTGAATCTCACTGACAGTGTACATTTACACACCTTTGCATCATTTTATAAAAGTGCTTTAAAGAAAAACGCTACTAGTTAGTCTGTCCACACTGAAAGCAACAGTGCTGTTGTGCAAACAGCCAATCAAAACCTACCTGACAACAAGAAAAAATGTCTTCTTTTTTTTTAATTTTTTTTTTTATATTTGTTATGCACAATAATGGCTCTTTTCCACTTCATGGTACGGCTCCATACGGCTCGCTTAAATAGTACCGCCTCGGTTGAGCCGATACTAAAACGCAGAGGTGTAATGTAACAAAGTAATAATACTTGAGTATTTTTTGGGAGTTTTTATGTTTGTCAACTTTTACTTTTACTCCGATACATTTCTCCAAAGCATTTTCGTTACTTACTACAAAAGAAAGTCGGAAGATCATTTTCCGGGTTGTTCGTTGCCGGAGCGGCTGAGAAGAGTGCGGCACGAGAGCGACCTCTAGAGGCGAAATAACAACTATCGCTGACGCCTCGTAGAGTTTGTTTTGACACGTGAAATGAGGCTGCGTGCTGCACAGGACTATGGGACGCTTCAAAAACAGATTTAAAACAGACAACAAAGCGGTATGTTATACAGTAAACTACAGTACGTGTTTTCATATCAATAAAGTAACTAGTTTGTTGACTAGAAGTTGCATTAGTGCAGAACAGCAGTATGTTTGCCGTCGAGGCTGAGAGGATGCTAACATTAGTGGTACCTCAAACTGTTTCTTGTCATGATTTTTACCATCTATTTGCATTAGTTTGTTCGCGTTTATGCATTTGTTATCCAGCGAAGTTGCATGTGTATCCTAATCATGCAGAAATGTACTCGATCTCAGCTCTTTTTTTATCCGCACTTTAACACATATTTTGATTAGATAATCATCAAGTGTTCTAAAATAGAAGCAAATAACAAGTGGAAGTATACATATAATATGCCTTTGTGCATAAAAATCACCATTTTTAAGCATGATTGTTAGAATTTATATGAAATGGTAACACTTTACAATAAGAGTCCATTTGTAACATTAAAGGTCAATGAAAGTGTTGTTCAATGTAAAATCCTACATTTTAACATTTTAAAGTAGGCTCTCACATTAGTTATAATGCACTATGAATTAACATGAACAATTCAATTTTTTATATTTAAAACTTAAAATAAACACTTTTTTAATTCAAAGCAAACTAAATATAAGAAATGAACAATCTTGCAGCTCAAACTGTGTGTAGAACAATTTTTAATAATATTTTCTGCTACTTTTGCATTCTGTATTTACTTGTCATTTTAAGTACTTAAGTATGTTTAATATCAAAAAAATACTTTTCATTCTTAAGTAGAAAAAATATTGCATACTTTAAAACTTTTACTCAAGTAATGTTCTAAACAGAGACTTTTACTTCTACCAAAGTCATTTGTATGGCTTTCAAGTACTTTATACACCACTAATAAAATGTGACATGTAAACACTGCGGATCACTGATTGGTCAGAGAGAATCGTCACTACCAGCGTCGTTGGATTCGAGACACGAGACACCAAACCCTCTAGATTTAAATAATCCGCAACAGCATGATTTGTTCGCACGACTTTGAAGCAAGAAATGGCTGAATCGTTGTCAGTAGACTAGGTGCAAAAATTCCTATAACAGTGCAAAAGCAAACCGAGCCGAGCAGTGGAAAAACGCCACTTTAGATGTATCACACAGTAATTATGAACATACTTTTGAGGAGGTGCAGTTTCCCTTGCGTCTTCTGAACAAACCAACAAAATGTCACAGTGGGCAGAGCTACCCATTGCAATACAACAGAAACCGAGCCATGACAAAATGGTCTCTTTTCATGGATGAAACATGTACATCTCACGTACACTATGACAGAGTTAGAGTCCATATATAGAAAAGGAGTTATTTCAAAAGACGTGGATTGTGTGCAAGATCCCAGGGGCCAACTAAAGATACAAGTGTCTCTAGAGGAAGAGAGTAAATATCACAAAAAACATGTCCAGGTCACATTTTACCACACACATAAAAAAAAATCTCCTCAAAGAGAACATTTTACAAGCCTTTTATGAGCTCATATTCCAAACTTGAGCCAAGATGGAACACTTGTACATTTAAAAAAATCATTAATCACACATTTTAAAATTTGCTAGTGATGGGAAAAATGGATTAAAATGGTGAAATACGATTTCTCTTAAACATTCATGCTCTTTTTAACCAAGAATCTACCAATAAAATTCTACCACAATTCAAAAAATTCACAATTTAAAGAACACACTGTTGTTTTTTTTGTTTTTTTGCATCGAGAATTTTTGGGGAAAATATGTCGAGCTGTCATGAAAATAATGCCACAATGTAATAAAACAAAAAAAAAAAAAAACACCAGCACCAGCATTTTTGATCATATTTGCAAAACTTTCATGGCCTCGAAAATATGTTGCTGTATGAATATATTAATAGTCAATATATTAAAAGAAAGAACAAAGCCTCTGGTTTAAAAAACAAAAAGTTGAGAAAATTCAGATTGGATTCAGAACGATTATCAAAGTATACATTGAGTAGATTGCATCCATTTACACCCCAAAAACTTGCACAGTTGTTACCTCTTTGAGGGTTTGAAATTTCATTCTGTAACACCGGCCAATTTTGATTCACATGCTGTTGACGCAGTTTGCGCTTTGGCTTGTTTTTGGATCCTGTTCTCTTTCAGAACATATAAAACATGGATTTCCAGAAAAACTAGTCAATGGCAGGGAAGCGTCGTGTCATAAATGACAGAAAATCTCATTAATGGCGGGAAGAAACATATGATCTGTACAGTTTTCCTGAGATTCCCTGGAGAAGAACACTGATGAGGAGAGGGCTGCTGGGAGAACGGGGGCGGCTAGAGAGCTTGTTTAGATATGTTGCTTGTTCAAAACCTTGCAAAGAAACAACTCTCAGAAATCTCATGACAATTTTCTTTCCATTTCTCCAGTTCTCCCCCTTTACTCGCAAACCCAGACTCACTTGACAGCAAGTCAACTTGCTAACACAGTGTTCCACCTCTCTGACCCCTTTCTCCCGCTTCTATTGTAAGAGACTGGCCACGTCCTTGTCGATGCCCTTTTAAACAAATGGAGGAGATCTGTAAGGAGGAAGAAGAGTGGAATGGAGGACGGTGGAAAAACAAAGCTCTACTCAGGAAGGTAATTGCGGCACTACTTCAATCAGTCCTTGATTTGAATAGTGGTTGTTGGTGATTGGGCTTCATTGTCTGGTTTCTCCAGGCGCTCGACTGCCAGCCTGCCCGACCCTCCACATGAGAGCAGCAGGTAGGAGCGTTTCTGCAGGACCGCCCCGCTAATAGCTGACCTTCATTGGCAGAGCACATTTAGCGCTCACTCTTTCTGGAAAAACGGCCACCGTTGATTGAAGGGCCGCACAGCAGGAGGCGTATGTAGGTTCAAGAGTACAGACAGCTTGTCTTTCAGAATGTTTGTATCAATCTTTAGTTTACTTATTCAATCTGTTTCAGGCATTTCATTTTTTTTTTTTTTTCTGACTGCTGGATCAATCAGAAAGCCTCCAAACTGCTTCGTCAAACTTGCTTTGTTTCGAAAGTTACTTTTCCTATGTGACTATTGTCTTTTGACCAACACTTGCTCCAAAGAGTACACTCAAATTATATTTCAAAAACATTAGAAGTACTTATGAAATGACATAAAGGGTTAGTTCACCCAGAATGAAAATCATCATTTGGTCACCCTCATGTCGTTCCAAATCCGTAAGACTTTCATTCATCTTCGCAACACACCTAAAGATATTTTTAACGAAACCTGAGAGATTTCTGTCCCTCCCCTACACTGACAGCTGCACAAGCTGTCCAAATTTTCTGAAGAAACACGATCACTTTATATGATGAACAGATTCAATTTATGGCTTTTATTCACACATAAACATTGATCAACTCACACATCAGATGTGGTAAACAGAAACGCAACCATGTTCGCTTGACATGCGAGAACAGGTTCATTCCCGTGTTACGCAGCACGTTTGAGCTTCCACAAGAATCAATGAGGTTCATTCTCATGTTAATCAGCATATTTGAGCTTGAGCAAGAACCAATGAGGTTCATTCTCATGTTACGCAGAATGCTTGAGCTTCTGGAAATCGATCAGATTTCATTCAAAATGTCTTCATTTGTCTTCTGAAGATGACCGAAAGTCTTACGGGTGAGTAAATGATGACAGAACTTTCATTTTTGGGTGAACTATCCCTTTAAGTGGTTCAAAAAATATTAGAATCTTGACTTTTTGGGTGAAATATAACACAAACCAGTACACCCATTCTGGTAGTGCTATGGTGAGTGGTAGCTCCTTATTGGACAGAGGTTGCCTGACTTAAAACGGACGGTACCTTACCATGGGATTGGCCCCACCACTCTAGAATGAGGTCCCAAGAACCTGAGCATGATCACCATTGCTCTGGCTTATCACTGGTAACCACATCAAACTGGGTTTTTGATTTCTGCAAAGCCATATGCAGCCAGAGGTTTCCTCCTGTTTCACCTCCAGGACAGTTTAAGCAACCTTGGGTGGTCCTAACACCAATCAAGGGCTTCTCTTGTCCGGGTCCCTCTTGATCAGAGGAGAGGCAATGCCAGTACATCTGAGAGAGAAACTGTATTCAGCGGGTGTAAAAGGAGTTAGCAGTGCTTCGTCTTGAATGCCTTAATGGGGCCCCATCTCCATTGAATGACCACTGACCTTCTTCTGGTCGGATACTAGTGAAAAGGTTCCTCCGCCCATAGAAAGGTGGTGGGAAACCACCAACTATTGGTCAAATTACCCTATCGAGACATCACTTGTAGACCATTTCCTGCAATTTAAGGCACAATGTCAGGGTGCCCACAGGTATTAACTCACAGGTCTTTTATAGGAGTGTGTAATCCTACCTATGATCACCTAACAGTTCCCACCACCAGCATAGGTTAGCCGCCGAATGTCATCCCCGGAGCCCACTGCTGACAGCGAGCCTTTATCCATTGGGATTGCCCCATGCCTTTTGAAAGTATGCTAAAGTGTATTATTTTTCAAAAGAGTACTTTGACTGTAGTCGAACTACTTCAAATAAAGTTTCAAAAGCAGTGATGAGTTTTTATTGTAAGCAGAGCAAAGCAGAATGACAAAACAAAACAAAAATAACTGGGAAGGATAAGAACGGCACATCCAGAGCACATTCCAATATGCATCAATATGAATAATCTGCAAGCCTCAAGTGAAAATATGACTATAAATAGATATTATTTAAATAATAACAAATTAGTGTTTTATTATTAAAAATATTTACAAATAAATGTAAATAAAACATTACATTTTCCAAGAAAATGCATTACATGTGTTACTTGTCATTTCTTTGTAATTAGTTGCGCAATTTCTAAGTAAAAACCTTTTCAAAGTAAATTCAACATTTTTGTGCTAATATATTTATGGCTTCAGATTTTATTTATAGGTTTCAATACATTCCCTGATAGAAAGCAAGCAAAAACAAAATGTTTTGTAACCGTGTCAGGTTAGGACAAAAGCTTTTATCGTTTGTTGGTTAATCGCATCACGCCTGTTTGGGACATGCTGAGATTAATGTTGTAATGAACTATCTGATTGGCTCATTGTAGTGCAGCCAAAGAGACTAATTTCAAACTCTATGATGGGTTTAGCTACAGACACGTGGGAAAAGCGAGAGAAACTCACACAATGTCAGTGCAGGCGATGCAGGGCACTCTGCGTGTGTTGGTCATTATCAAGTCCAGCGCTGCTGAAGTGTCATTATCACAGGTGGGGTGGGCAGCACATTTCAGGTAAAACTCCTACAAGAAACACAAATGAGATATGATCATGTCCTGCAAACCCCCCCTAACCATCTAAAACAACCCCACTGCAGTGATTTTTATGTATTTTCAGAACGAGAGTAGAATTACTGGACCCAGCTGGGATAAAGCTACCAATTTAGTGCAACCTGTGGACAGACGTCTTTGTCTGTCAAGCACCGCAGTGCTAAATGGACAAATGTGGCTTTGTAAAATTAATAAATTCTGATCGAATGCAGCATGCTGGAAGCCTTGGTAAAATACAAGTGACTTACTATGTAATGACAAAAAGTGTTGACTAGCTGTAAAAACAATTACGTTTAGGCAAGTTTTGTTGGTCTCCCAGCCAAATGTGTCGTTGTTGTTTTTTCCATTCAGGAATGTGGCAAAATAATTTGATAATATGACTAAATTTTTGCTGTCTCACCGCTATTCTGCCATCACAGTCTTGTGACTGACATACTCCATGAATCCTGTTAGGGAGAAGGACGTCATCCCAGCAGCACGGCCCCTACAGAAAACACACAGAACATCTCAGAGATGACGGACATCAGTCACGGGAAGATGAGGAGGACTATGGTAATTGGACGACAAGTAAAGGGCAGGAATGTGATGAGGCAGAGCAAGATAGAAAGAAGGGTTAACAGACAGTATGGTAAGCAGGACGAGCCCGAGGGCCACGAGAAGGGCATGAGGCCATTAGCGTGATTGATAATGAGCGTCACCTATGTGCTGCACCGGTCTCGTATCTCACAGAGGAGCTCGGAAGCAAAAAAGGAGGGGTGAAGACAGTGAAGGACGAGAGAGGACCAGGCCTGGATTTACGTTATGTTTTGCTTATGTGTTATATTGTTTGTGTTTGTTTATTAAAGTATTGTTGAACATTCGCCGGTTTCCGCCTCCTCCTTCCTTGATCTACGAGCTGTGCCGAAACCCAGGAGGAAGGAGGAACGTATTGTCAAAGAGCCCTCACGGCTGTTAGGTATCTGCAGTTGGATATCATCGAGCATGATCGAGCAGAGTCTGCCGCCATGGACACTCGAGGCGGTGGACTGGAGTGAGTTGCCGGGGGGATGGACAAACTTGCTGCCAGCCACTTGGGTTGTGGAGGGGCGGCTGCCGTCCGTTACGGAGTGGAGGAGTCGCCGCCATTTGCCTGAGGCCGGAGCCTGCTGCCGTCCGTCATGATGGAGAAGCAGGGAACGAGGGACCCAGAGGAGCAGTTTCCATCCACCAGGAGCCGGAGGAATGTCGAGCAGTCCACAGAGGACTATCCAGCACCACTGCCAGGCATCGCGGAGGAGTGCGCCCGTCTCCTTTTGTTTTGCCTTGTCTGTCCTTACCACAAGCTGCTGTGACTGCCGTGATGGGTCCCGCAGTCTGGGGGTACGCCCCGTTCAGCAAGGGGCTATGGGGGAATGTGGCAAGCAGGAAAAGGCTGTGAAAACGGAGCGAGGTCAGTGGCATTATTGATAATGAGCGTCACCTATGTGCTGCACCGGTCTCGTATCTCACAGAGGAGCTCGGAAGCAAAAAAGGAGGGGTGAAGGCCTGGATTTGCGTTATGTTTTGCTTATGTGTAATGTTGTTTGTGTTTGTTTATTAAAGTATTGTTGAACATTCGCCGGTTTCCTCCTCCTCCTTCCCTGATCTACGAGCTGTGTTACAATGGTGCCGAAACCCAGGAGGAAGGAGGAACGTACTGTAAAAGAGCCCTCACGGCTGTTGGGCATCCGCAGTCGGATATCATCGAGCATGAACGAGCAGAGTCTGCCGCCATGGACACTCGAAGCGGTGGACTGGAGTGAGTTGCCGGGGGGATGGACAAACTTGCTGCCAGCCACTTGGGTTGTGGAGGGGCGGCTGCCGTCCGTTAGGGAGTGGAGGAGTCGCCGCCATTTGCCTGAGGCCGGAGCCTGCTGCCGTCCGTCATGATGGAGAAGCAGGGAACGAGGGACCCAGAGGAGCAGTTTCCATCCACCAGGAGCCGGAGGAATGTCGAGCAGTCCACAGAGGACTATCCAGCACCGCTGCCAGGCATCGCGGAGGAGTGCACCCAGCTGGTGGAGGACCGGCTGGGAGTGCATTTTGGGAACCAGACCAATAACTTTTTTTTTTTCTCTCTCGTCTCTGTCACTCCTCATGCTTACGTCTCCTTTTTTTTTGCCTTATCTGTCCTTACCACAAGCTGCTGCGGCTGCCGTGATGGGTCCCGCAGTCTGGGGGTACGCCCCGTTCAGCAAGGGGCTATGGGGAATGTGGCAAGCAGGAAAAGCCCGTGAGAACGGAGCGAGGTCAGTGGCATTATTGATAATGAGCGTCACACCGGTCTAGAATAGAAGCGAATAGAAGGAGTGACGACAGCAAAGTACAAGAGAGGACCAGGCCTGGATTTACGTTATCCGTCTTCCCTGATCTCTGTGTTACAGACAGAAGGGCAGTTTAACGCAAAGAGAAATGGATAAAAAAAAAAAACCCTCTAAAACATAGGCTCACTGGAAAATGTGTTTTACCTAAATTTTTGCAAAACTGTACCTATACATCCAATTCACTGCAGTTACCAGCTGAAATGAACAGTAGTCATCAGAATATTGATTAATAAAGACTTTTGCGCAGTTCCTTGCACAATACTAGGTTGTTATGACCTCAAAGAACTTTTACCATAGTGCATTACTTGTAAACTAATCATTTTTAATGTTCGCATGACATAATCAGTTCCATATGGCTTTTCTGACATAGTAAACTTGCTCTGTAGCTCACCTGGCACAGCACTGCACTTGCGATGCGGAGCACATAAATATCCCATGAAAGCACAAATCAAATGAAAAGATCTGAAATACTTGAAGAAAGCTAAAATGCCACGGTTGCTTCAGAAAATGTGTTTTTATCTCATGTTTGTTTTTGTTAACATTATCAGTTTTATGGTAGAGTTTATTTTCGATTGAGAAGCAGCATTAGCCTTTTAGTCCTTTTAGCTGCGATACGTACAACAACCAGATTCGCATTCATCTGTTTTGGATAAACCTGAACACGGAGTTATCGCATCTTACCGGACATTTCACGCCGAGAAACATGAAAAAAATGACGTAATGTCATTTTGAGGAAATGTCTCCACAGACACGTTTTTCTAATAAACCTGGGTTGAAAACCTGAAAGAACTTGAAATTCTAATGCTGCTCTAACTTTTATTACCCAAATAAAATTGTATGGTCTTAAAGTAGTTCACCAAAAAAAAGTGAAACTTCTATTATTATTTACTTATTCTCATGTCATTCCAAGCTGTTTTTCCCCTTGAAACATATGAAACTGCTCCAAATCCACTATATCGGGTGTCGGCGATTTTGCAGTAGTCTCCATTGCCTACATTCGTTCACTACTTTATACCCACAATTCCCTCTGATTTCGAATGTACATTCGATGTACACTCGCTGAAGCACTATTTCCCAAAATCCAATGTGAGCGAGTGTAATCCAGCTGTCATATTTCTGCTTTAATATTTATTTCATGTTATTTCTATTATTTTACCTTTTTTACATAAATCATTACTTGAATAAAACCTACTAAAATAGAGACATATTATTATATAGATGCATATAGATGCATTATATAGAGACCTATATAATATTTTTATTATTAAAATATATTATGTAGGCATTAACTCAATTTAATGTTACTAACTGCAAGTTGTTTTAATAATTTGTGGCATTGTTGTTAACTCACTAAACTTTAAGAGATGATAATTCATTGGATGATTTAAAAAATATTCTTTAATGATCTGCATATTCATCCTAATGCAATCATAACGTCGCCTGAGCGTGTGAGCGTGAGAGTTTCTAAAAAACTAAACAAAAAGCACTTCATTAAAAATAATAAATACATGAAATAATGTAGATTTGTTAATGTGTTTATTTTTGTTTGCAGCTTTTTATAGTATTCAACGATTATGAACACATTAAGCATGACAAACTAATTATAAAATCGATGGCAACTACAAAGTTGGCGAGGAAGTATGTATGATTACAAAATAAAGTCATTATGAGTCATATTGTTATTAACATTATTTTATTACATAAGAAACATGTAGGAAAAAAGTAGTTTTATCACGTAGTTTCTCCGCCATCTCCAACGCACAGTGTAAACCGAACTCACTCACTTCATTTCGTTCACTCCCAGCAAATATAGTGCACTCAAATACTGTACACTATATAGGGATTATTGAAGGAGAGAACGAGTTTCAGACACAGTTTTAGACTTTTTGAGGAATCTTTATGTAGCTCTTTTATATATAATGGATACATACAAAAAAAAAAAAAACATACTGCTGTGTAAATCTTTACGCAGCAAAAGATACATTTTTGTTAGAAAATGTATCTACTGTTAATTATTTTGGACTTTCCCTTTAAAAAGCACCAGCATCACACAGTTTTCTTTATACCTGCCACCTGCATCACACACTCTTCCTTGTCCTTCTGCCAGATTAAGACACTCTCTCCATCCATAATTGTTTTGGGACAACGTCCCCACCCCCGCCTGACTCCGACCGTGCCTGATTAGCATAAGCATTTAAACATTCTGACAGGGCCCTTAATAAGCAAGAGAAAAGGTTAAGAAAATCATTACTCGCCCACAGGGGAAGCGGGAGGGGGTGAAGGGAAGGGAGAGCGGAGGGATGAATCCGCCGTGCTGTGGTGGAGGAGCCCGGAGATTACACGAAGACACCTGCTTAGAGACAGCAAGGAAAGGTCACACAGACCCCCGACACGTCGGCTCAAAACAAACACGCGCACACGCACACGCACGCGCCACTGAGAGTGTAAATGATTAATGAGAAAAACGCCGATGAATTATTCAACAACACACCTCCCGCATTGTTCACATCAGTTTCACCTCCCCACCCTCTCAGGACGTTTTTTTTTTTTTTTTTTTCCTCCATGGAGGAGAATCAACATCACAGTCCCACAAAGCCTTAATTACATTATTGTTTAACAAACAGGGCTGTGTCTGTGAGCCAGCTGTGAGGATTCTACTTCCTGTATCCAGCAGAGACGCATCTGATACGCACAGACCCAAGTCAAAGCGTCCGATTGGTCGACTGCGCTTGCGTTCACCGCACTCAATTATAGACATTTGAAGTCGGTGAAAACACAAACATGGCACACATCCAGAGAAAACAAGGTTGAAGCGCACACAGCAAATACTGTGTGTTTGAACACACGGAGGAAACACGGCACTAATCACAGTGACATCAAATCTCAGCTTATATAAGAAACCATCTTTGGTGAAAGTATCAACTGTAGTTAGACTTTAGGCACATGCCACAATTACTTTACACATACATATATATATATATATATATATATATTTCAAAAATTATTATATGAAAATAATCAAATTAATAGTTTATTTGAAATATTTTGTACAGTAAAATCCAATTGTTTGAGGTCTGTAAGATTTAAAAAAAAATGAATAATACATTTATTCAGTGTTCTTTGGAACTTTGTATTCATCAAATAATCCTGAAACAATACTTCCACACTTCACTAGTAATAATATGAAATATGAAATGTTATATTATGAAATGTTGAACACCAAATCAACATATTAGGATGATTTCTGAAGGATCATGGGACATTGAAAGTTTGTCAATAACATTATTATTATTCGACATTATTTTCATTTAGCAGACGCTTTTATCCAAGCGACCTACAAAGGGGAGCAATTAGGGGTTAGGTGTCTTGCTCAAGGTCACTTTAGTCATGGTATCGAAGGTGGAGAGAGTGCTGTTTATTCACCCCTAATCCCCGGGCGCTGTCACAATAGGCGTGGGAATCGAACCAGCAACCTTCAGATTACAAGCCCGACTCCCTCACCACTAGGCCACGACTACAATAACTACAAACCAAGAATTGATCTCATTATATGCTCTCTAAATATAAGCCTTGTTACTTGCAGTTATTTATTTACATGTTAATTTTATACATTAATTTGATCATTTAATTTAATTTTTATGCTAATTTAGAGTTTACTGGTATATAAAAAGGCACAGCCACGCAACCATACAACTCAAAAATAGCAAACCCCATTGAATTTTTCTTTTCTTTTTTGTGGAAAGTGCCAAAGTAAAGAATAGTCCTAACATTTAAGTAATAAATAGTCTTTAATGAGATTTGTTTCAATGTTTTGGCAGTGTATTGAACTGTGTGGAGTGGAGCATGAAGCTACAGCATTACCCCTGGCACCGTGTTGCAAGCAGGTGAAGCGTTGTAATGCGATGCTCAAAGTTGACCCTGTTTGCCGCTGACCTTTCGAAGCGCAGCAAATGATTACCGCATAATTCACATGAGGTATTATTATGTGAGCTGTGCTGGTGAAAAAACCTAAACCAAATGGAAGACAGACATATAGCAATTTCATATCCTGGAATTCAACGGGGAGGGAAGTCCTATTTGTCTTCTGAGATTGATCAAGGCTCCATAATATATTACTTTAACTTCACTATTGCACTGCTGCCTCTTCACCTGCAGTTTGATTGACAGGCGATCTGACCGATCATAACCCCGAATCCACCGTTTGTCTGACAAAGCGGTCAGGGGAGTTAGTAGATTAACGTTGGTGAACTTGAATCACGTCTTGAAACAACATTCCTTCTGATGTTCATTCATGTTTATTTGATGCTATAAATGAGCTAGTATGAAGAGATGATCTGTCACGACACATTAAAGACACACTAGACGCTATTAATTGATTAAACTTCTTTAAAGAATATGTTTCATATCAAAAGTAACCTGTTCTGTCTTGTCTGTACACGCTTCGTCAGTGTCCTCTTTGCTCCAGGATGTATTTTTTAACTTCGTGAGAATATGATGTGTGGCGTGAGAGCGCATGGCTCGTCTACGGTAATTATTATTTCAGAATAACGAAATATATTTTTACAATTCAGGCTCCTCATCACAAAAAGCTATTTATGCCACAAGCGATCTGCTTTTACAACTTGTATGGTATTGCTTGAGATCTGTGGCCACTAAGAATATTGTCATTTAAAAAAGGTCTTCTTTTGTGTCCCACAGAAAAAATGACAACATACAAATTTAGAATAAATGTGAATGATTAAATAATAAAGAACTATCCCTTTAAGATAGGGAGAAACAACCGAACAGCTCAACTTGTCGTACGACAAATATTAAGTCTGAAATGTGAAGTCTGAAATTTAATATCAGTGGGGCTCGGGGTTTCATTTCAATGGGAACACCATGAACATTGTAATTAAAATTTCTAATTAAAGCCTTAGGGCACATTGAGGTATTTATAATGCCAGCAATCTAGTCAAAACTGTATTTCTCCTAATTGTGTTCTGCAGAGATGCAAGCCAAGGTTATTTTCTATTAATGTTCAAAGTGCAAAGAATCTTGTAACAGCAACAATAAGCCGGTTTCCCCCCTAAAGGCCTAATTCAGAGATGTAGGTTTTGAGGATCTTGTGCGTAAATCATGCACATAAATCTGTTAAAAGCCCAAGCTGGATGTTTAAGCGAGCAGCTGCTGATGGAGATGAATGTTTTTGATTGAAAGTGCTGCTAAATCCAATATCTCCAAAGGTCCAAATGAAGAGCTCTGACAGCGAGTGCATAAACTTTGCCGTCTTCTCCTCCTCAGCATATTTGGAGAAAGTTCTCTGGAGAGAGTTAGACGAGAAGAGCTGGAACGCGTTTCAGGCCCGAGGATGTTAAGAGCCAGACGCATCACGAGATTGGCATAGGAACGGGCCGGCGCTGGCACCGAGACAGTGGACAAACAGATTCTCAGTGGCGAAGACCACCGCGAGCGGAAAGAAAAGGCAGGTGCAGCTTAGCGACGTGTCAGTCAGCCTTCCCAAACAGCGGCAGAACGCGGAGAGGTGGGAACGCTGCCCACGCGTTGGGACAGAAAGTCCATACGGGCCGAAAGATAAAACAGGCCACGGGCGGGATTACGGAGGGATAGGGCTTATGACAGCCGTATGGGGGCAGCGAGACGTGGGTTTGTGCCGTTCTGCATTCATACTGCAGGCTAAGAAGTGTCACTGTTAGTTAGTTATGAGACTTGGGGCAACAGAGCAAACGTTTCTGGTTACATTTTTTGTCTCAAAGCGCTCATGAATGTGAACAAAAGAACAGGAATAATGAGCAGGTTTTTCCCCTACAGTCATAATTCAGCGACGTAGGTGTTCCCGCGTTAGAATAACTCGCCACGTCTCGTTTAAAATGAAGGTCTAACTTGTATTCCAGTACAAATTACTAATGGGTCCATGATAAAGAAAAGGGAAAATCTTTTAAAAATCCACTTAAAAACTAGGGAAAGAACTTTGTTTTGGTCTTTTTTGGCCGATACGATACAAACAATTCTATTCCTGTCACTTGCCTACTTATTTGAAACTGTTTTCATTTTTTTTAACGTTTTAAATTGGTAAAACTCATACTAGCTAGTGGTTAGTTTATTGATGCATCATCAATTTTTTTTCATTGAATATGGATTATATCCATTTAACATTCAACAGGCCAACATTATAAGAGCGTTTATAAACAAACATGACAACCTTTTGTTTAGGTGAGAGAATTATGTTGGATTATGCATCAGGCACGATAAAACTCAGAGCCTTCATGCAGTTGATCGATCGGTTTGTTATATCGGCCTTTTTCATGCTAGCCGATAAGCTCATGGCTTTAAATTGATCAATTCAGCCGATAAAGTGACTAAAAATGGCAAGTTCTCACAATTCTGACTTTTCTCCCCCTCGAGTTTCTAGAAATTATAACTTTCATTTGTGGGTTTATATATAACAATTCTAAAAAATTGTTGACATTCCTCACAATTGACACTTTGCAAACAGTTTGATTGACAGGCGATCTGACCAATCATAACCCTGAACCCGCCATTATGTCCGACAAAGCAGTCAGGGGAGTTAGTAGATTAACGTTGGTGAACTTGAATCACGTCTTGAAACAACATTCCTCCTGAAGTTCATTCATGTTTATTTGATGCTATAAATGAACTAGTATGAAGAGATGATCGAGGAGCGACAGACACATTAAACACACACTAGACGCTATTTATTGATTAAACTTCTTTAAAAATTACGATGTATTAAATATGAAACTGTTTCATATGTCTGTCGATGAGTTGTCAGTGTCCTCTTTGCTCCTCGATGTATATTTCACCTCGTGAGAACATGATGTGTGGCGTGAGAGCGCATGGCTTGTCGAACATAGCAAAAGGGGGCAGGTTTTGCAAAGGGTCAATTGAGAATTTATATCTGACATTCTCACTTTTTCTCAGAATTGTGAAATATAAACTCACAATTGCGAGGAAAAAAACTCAGATATATAATATATATATCATATCAGATATAGACTGGCAAATCTGATATATACACACGTCACAACGATGCCACTGAAGAACTAGTTTGGGTTCCTCAAAGAACAAGAGCATTTCTTAAAAGAAACATATATTGTCTTATTTTGAAGAACATTTGAACAATCTAAAAACCTCTTCCCACTAAAGTAATCCCAATAAAGAGCCTTTATGTTTAAGAGTGTAAACAAAGGCGAGGAAAAAATGCGATATTGATTAGATGACTTTTATCTAAATGTCTTCTAAATGGCAAAAAAAAAATGTCAGTAGTAAATTGAATGCAATGAAAGTACCTGGTTAGGGAAAGCATTTATAGCAGCATATATTTACACGTACATACCCTGCTGAGGGTGAGGGTGCCTTGTTTGCAGTCTCTGCACCGAACACGTAGTTTTCCAGGCTGGATGGCCTTGCAGACTGTCTTACAGAACACATAGAAACTGCTGTGGCCTCTAGTTTCTAGAAGAAACAACCAAAAACATCACAAAAACAATCAATAATGGTGACGTGTGTGACTTTTTCAGTGTTAAAACACTTCACTTCACACCTATCACAGTTAGTTGCAGACAACTATTTGTAAGCCATTTGTTGGTTGACATTCTAAAGCATGTAGAAACTCACATTTACTGCTGACATTATTATAAACAGTTGATGGACCCACTAACTTCCATAGTATGGAAAAAACGCAATTGAAGTCAAAGGGGAAATATCCTCTTTTGTGTTCAGCAGAAGAAATAAAGAGACACGGAGACAAGAGATTCAAATCAAATACTGTCTACTGAAGAAAAATTGTTAATCTTCTAACTTTTACATCAGTGGCAAATGTGCTGACACATATGTGAAATATTCCTCACATTAAACTACCAAAATGGAAATATGAGGGTCAAAATCGCTATGTCTCTTCACATTTTGTAACAGGTGGCGTTTCATGAAGAGATGGAGACTCATCTCGTATACAGTGCGCTGTGAGTGACACATGACCTGTGCTATTTGTTATTAATATGCAAGAAAATATGCATATAAATTTTTATTATAAATGATGCAAAACAGCTCTCGGGGGACCACCCTGTTGTATAACTGAGTTCCTATAACTACCTGGTGCGAAAGTCACTAAAGTTTCTTCAGTGAACCACAGATAAGCAATATCGTACTCGTAGCCGTGTGATATGGCTGTACATCAGCACGGCTGTTAATTGTTAATCACAGAGTGCTGATATACAGTGTGCACTTCAATGGTTTGAGTCCTATCTCACAGGTAGGTCTTTCAGATTGCCTTGGGAGGGGAGGTGTCAAAAGCTCATCAACTGATCACTGGGGTTCCTCAGGGTTCAGTCCTTGGACCCCTCCTGTTCTCCATTTACACTACATCACTGGGTCCCATCATACAGGCACATGGTTTCTCCTACCATTGCTATGCTGATGACACACAACTCTACCTGTCCTTCCAACCAGATGATTCCACAGTAGCTGCACGGATCTCAAGCTGTCTGGCGGACATCTCGACGTGAATGGAAGAACACCACCTGCAGCTCAACCTGGCAAAGACTGAGCTTTTAGTCATTTCAACATCCTGCTAGCTACATCCGCAATTACCCCATCAAATTCGGCCAGAAATCTTTGAGTTATCTTCGATGACCAATTGACCTTCAGAGACCATATCTCAAAGACAGCTCGGTCATGCAGATTTGACCTACACAACATAAGGAAAATCAGGTCCTTTCTGACTGAGCATGCAACACAACTTCTCTTCTAGGCCTCTCGTCCAGACAGTTTGATTACTGCAATTCTCTTCTGGCGGGACTGTTGTCAAGTGCAATCAAACCTCTTGAAATGATCCAGAACGCTGCTGCACGTCACGCCTCTCTTCATCTCTCTGCACTGGCTACCCCTCGCTGCACGCATCAAGTTGAAGGCGTTGACGCTTGCTTACAGATCCACCACAGGCTCTGCACCTTCCTACCTCCACTCACTGTTACAACTCTACGTCCCCACCAGAAGCCTGCGATCACTAAAGGAGCAAAGGCTTGTGGTACCATCACAGAAAGGCACAAAATCTCTCCAGAACATTCTCGTTCACTGCTCTCCCTACCTTCATCAGGAATGCAGAATCCCTGGCAATATTCAAGAGACAGCTGAAAACTCGTGAGCGATCCGAAAACATTGATTGAAATGAAAAGATTTGTAAATCTTTAAAGCAGTGTTTTGAAATCGTCCATCACTAGATATTATCGCTATTTAGGTTTTTTGGCGCACAAAATGTATTCTCGACGCTTTATAATATTAAAATTGAACCTTACTATTATAAGGTTTAATATTAAAGAGGCCTCACTGAGCCATTGGATTTCATCAAAAATATCTTGAAGATGAACGAAGGTCTTACAGGTGTAGAATGACATGAGGGTGAGGAATCAATGACACAATTTTCATTTTTGGGTGAACTAACCCTTTAATTTTCCCCTTAATCCAAATCGTTTTGCTCTAGAACAAGTAATGGATTAATAACACCAAAGATTGCCCATTTGATTTTCCCAAAAGGAATTACATTTTTAAACACTAGCTGTTCTCTGCGGCACCGCTGACGGCCTGGAGCGCCACAACAAATAGTAAAATAGGTGCTATGTTTATAAATGAATCACATATTTGAGGTCTAAATAACTATATTCTCACCTTAAAACTACATTTTGTGACATAACGACAGTAGTATTTATAAAAAATATATGGTAGATTTGCTACAATCTACCATACAAACGGTGAAATGGAAGCAGTGCTGATACTTGGAGAATATTGTACGGCTCTCAGCCAATCAGATTGAAGAACCAGAAAGAACTGTTGTATAAATGCCAATAAAGAAACTTTATTTTTAAGAATGTGGACCATGTAGCCCTTGGGGGAGGACAAGTTGTGTCCAAACAATGGTAGACAATAGGCTACCACTTGAGAATGTCATTACTGTTACATTACTTTATTCATTTATTCTGTTTGGTGTCGAAAAGACACTTCAAGTGAATGGAGTGCATTCTTCTTTTAAGAACGAATGGGACGAGCTGAATCTTAGCAGGCTTCTGTTTGCTTTTGTTTCATATCTCTTGCATCTTGTCCTCTTTTAGTTCACAGCTGCGGAGTGTTTCGAGCGGCACGTAAGTGGGTTGGTAAGAGCACTGAGTAGAGGTGCGGCAGCGCTTCAACAAGCCAACACAGTCCCAGGACAAAGAGCTCACAATCCAATTAGCCAGAAACGAAGATCCAGACATCTACCTACCATATGATTTAGTTGACAGAGGACTTGTCCTATCAGTCTGTCCCATCCTAGTTTAAATCACTCATGGACACACACGCACACACCAGGAAGCAGCATTCTCATTAGAGCTAAAAGCATGGGCCACCGAAGAGGTACAAGATACCTTGACACAGCTGACAATAAATCGAGCGGAGTGGGTTTTATAAGACAGGCACCCTATTATTTATGATTTCTGCATGATTCCTCCATTATGCTAATGCTTTTACAGGGAGAAGGGCTGGATGAAAGAGGTGGCGTGATTGGACTAAGTAGCCGAGTGGGCCGCTAGCCAGAGCGAGATTGAAAAGGGAAGGGCGGGCAGAGGACAGCTTGTAAAAGCGGCGCCATTGTGGCAAATGACAGCATCCACTTCACCAACCTGTGTGCTTACAAAAACATTCAAACACTCTCTCTGAGAGCTGCATATTATCGCTGAAATGGAGGTCGCTAAAGCCTCAGTGGTGCACAAACTAATGTAAATGAAAGGATATACAGTACTTACAAAGGAATTCGAGTTTGGGACTGAAAACATCATATAGGAAACGAGTCAGTGGCAATTGCTTCAAAATTGCACGACGTCCTCTAAATGTACATATGAATGCCGATGACAAATTTAAGGCTGGGTACAACAATATATTTGCAGTGATTTCGCTGGGGATTTAAAATAAAGTAGGAAGAGTAACATCTGCACACTGAAGAAGAAAAAAGGGTAACACTAGTTTATGGTCCAATTCTCACTATTAACTAGTTGCTTATTAGCATGCATATTAATAGGATATTCACTCAAAAAATATTTCTTAGTAGTTTTATGTAATTTAATTACATAGCAATTTTCCATCCATTTGGATTACATAGTTTTAACATAAACAAACTAATAAACTTAATGTGATTCATATTTGTCAGTCATACGTAAATGAAATAGATATGATTTATGTAATAGTTCACAGAAAAATGCCCAGGTTAAAGTACTGTTGAAGTAGTGTCAGAGTTATTGAGATCATTAAGTGATGATTGAACATTAATGATGAACGCCTGCTGTTAACAAGCAGACTCACTGAAGGACAGAGAAACACAAGAACTACAACTGATGAAATCAACTGAAGATAAAAGACATTCAATCTCTCACTATTCATATACTCAACTATTACATCAATCTTACCTATTTAAACTATGTCATCCAAATGGATGGAAAATTTCTATATAATTAAATTACATAAAAATTTTGTTTAGATTGAAATATTTTTTGGAGTGTTAGCTGTTTATTAATACTTATAAAGCACATATTAATGCCTTATTCTGCATTACCATATTCTACATCCCTTACCCAATCAATAAACCTAAACTCAACAACTACATTAGTCCATTAGCATACCGCTAGACGTTACGCAGCTGTCTGCGTCTGTTGCCATTGTTACTATGCAGTACAAGCGGAAACCAGGGATAACGCAGATATTACTGACAGGCGCAAGTGACGAGAGGCAAAATTGTGAATTTTCCTGAATTTACAAATTGATGGATATATTTACATTTACTCATTTGGCAGACGCTTTTATCCAAAGCGAGGTACAAGGGGAGCAATCAGGGGTCAGGTGCCATTGAGCAAGGCGTGGGAATCGAACCCGCAACCTTACGGTTACAAGCCCGACTCCCTCACCATTAGGCCACGATTTAGGATAATGTTAGTACATTGCTGTTTTTGGATATTTTAATATAAAATGTTCACATATTGTGCCTTTAATAAGCAGTAAGTAGGGGTTTATTAAGGCAAAAGTCGTAGTTAATAGTTAGTTAATAGTGAAAATTTGACCCTAAACTAAAGTGTGAAGAAAAATGATTTTGAGTGCATTTCTAATTATCACTTGTGTATAAAGAGTTGCATCTATCCACACAAGGGTAATGAACACCTGACAGTCGAAATGTTTATTAATAAATGTTTTTGGAGCTGTAAACTCTTCCCTCTATGATCGTCATCTTTTCGTCTTGCACCTGAGCCCAATTAAGGTTTGGGATGTGCACACCTTTGTGTATTTTTGATCCAAAATAAAGTACCTCTGTGAATATCATACCGATTATAATGTGCTTTTTATTTGGTCATTACATTTTCTAAAGAGCATGGCATTTCAGTAGTTTTTGCTATTTTTTTGGTATGAGAGAAAGATTTTTCCAGGATGCAGATGTAGTGTTTTTGTTTGTTTCAAATGAAACTGCAGTGATTTGTAAGATTTTAAAAAAGAAATGTATGTAGAGTCACATTTTTCCAATGAGCTTATGTTGATAACTTAACCTTTAGCTTAGAACAAACTTTGAGACACCAAAATAATAATGATAATAATAAATATAGCTGCGAGCAGCAATTATCAAGGTTCAAGTGTTTTACGGCATTTAAGCACATGGGTAAAAAGGTATTATGTTTTAATTAGCAAGCCTGTAACCATCTCAAGCATTGATAGAAAACACCATTTACAGCCAATACAGGCAATTTACCATAGGAAATATTTGGCTTATAAAGCTTTTTAACAGTTATTGAGATTGACCCAAAAACCTAGGACTAGTTCGCAAAAGTAAGTCTTTCAAAAAAATTCCAAAATACCCGAAAATTTTGCTGAGAACGAGGAGCATCCATTTTGACCGTCATGAGGCAACTATTCGAATGAAATAAGACACTTGAGCCTATGCCTTACAGTGTAGGGGTCAGATTTACTAACAGTTTGCGCCCTCTTTTGGTGTTAAAAAACTGCTGTCAGGATTTACTAAAGACAAAATTAGCGCTGAAAAGGCGTGGATTGAGTTGTTTTTGTGGCTGATCTTATTGCATATGAATTTGTAGGAGTTTCCCTTTCAGACACTAAATTAATGGGAGGAGAGTTTTTTAAAGAATCACGCAACGCAATTTACTAATGTTTGCGCTAGTCAATTTACTTGTATTTGCACCATTATTTAATGCCCCAAAAAGCATATTTTAATCCATTTTGCGACACGCTGACACCGCAGAGAAAATATTTTCCACTCGTACTAATTTCTTTGGAATGCCAGAGAAAGACGTTATCCGTATATATAACATGTGACGAGTTGCGTCTGTGTCGACCCGCACATGATGAGCATCCGCTCTGCTTATTTGCAAGCCATTACTAATTTTCGCTGCTCTTGGTAGATTGCGCTAGTCATTATGTAAATGATTTGACTGCGTCTGTGTTCTTTAATTTGCGTGTCAGCAATAGATTGCCACTCCCATCGGTGCATTTGTGGAATTGCGCTCTCACGCTAATTTGCTCGATTTAGTAAATCTGGCCGTAGGAGTTTTTGAGTGATTTCATACTTTTCACCACAGTAGCACCCCCTTCAGGCCGATTAGGGTGAGCCTTGATGACGTAGACGAGTACTACCAGGTCTAAAAATTTTCATCTCGCTGGGACGAGGTGGGGTGGCTGCCATCCAGGAGGGAGCGGAGGAGTCGCCGCCGTTCGTCAGGGGCCGAAACCCGCTGCCTACCGTCATGATGGGGACTCGCAGGAAACGGGGGACTCGCTGCCGGCTGCCCTCAGCCAGAGGAGCCATCGCCGGCCACCAGGGGGCGGAGGAGGATCGAGCCGTCCACCAAGCGTCCAGTACCATTGCACGGCACCGCGAGGAAGAGCCTCTCGGCTGGCACCGCACCAAGATTTTTTTTTTTTCCCTCCCTCCACTCTCTCGTCTTTGTCGCTCCTTTTCTCTCGCCTCATCTGTCCTTACCCCCAAGCGGTGCGGCCGCTGAGACTTTGGCGGGGGGGGGGGGGGGTAAGCGCAGTCTCGGGATGGGGCGATGGGGGTATGTGACAAGCAGGGCGGACGAGAGCCGTGAGGGAACGGTGACGCAAGTGATAATGAGCGTCAGCTGCGCACTGCACCGGTCTCGAATCTCTCACGGAGGAGCTACGGAAGCATAAAAGTCTCAAAACTTACGGTTCGGTCTGCCCGATCACTTTTAAGGGAGAATGCTGATCTTTGGAAATTTTAACAATTGCAATAGGGTTTCAGTGCTATGCACTTCAACCCCTAATAACACTAATGAAAGTACACATTCTTCCATTAACTAATGACATTTTTAGGGCTGGGTAAAAAAAATTGATTTCTCGATTTTAATCTATTCTCATTTTTTACGAACCGATATTGATTCTTAAATCCAAAGAATTGATTAGTCTATCCTGTTTTCAGTTGATGAAAGAACAGAACATAGCACGCCTCCAATCCAATAAATCGCAATGATCTTTGAGCTTTGTTACTTTTGATATGAAGTGTGATGAGCACGGCGGGCGAGAGCCGTGAGGGAACGGCGCGAGGCCGGTCAGCTGCGCGGCGCACCGGTCTCGTATCTCTCACGGAGGAGCTGAGTAAGCGCAGTCTCGGGATGGGGCGATGGGGGTATGTGACAAGCAGGGCGGACGAGAGCCGTGAGGGAACGGCGCGAGGCCGGTGACGCAAGTGATAATGAGCGTCAGCTGCTCGGTGCACCGGTCTCGTGTCTCTAACGGAGGAGCTCTGGAAACATAAAAGGGGAGCGACGACAATCAAGGACGAGAGAGGACCAGGCCTGGATTTTATTTTATGTTTTATTATGTAAATGTTTTATTGTTTTATTGTTTGTTTATTTTATTATTAAAGTCATGTTGAATGTTCGCCGGTTCCCGCCTCCTTCTGCCCGTTCTTACGAACTGTGTTACATGAGGAAAAGACTCAGACTTCAAATGATGTCCATTTTATAATTATGACATTAAAAAAAATAAATACCGTTGTGGCACTGTTTAATGTGGCGTGACAGACCGCTTTAGAGAAGTTATGTGAACTTATCCTCTCCTCCGCTTTAATATCAGTTACAGCGCAAAATAAACATAAATAAACATCTGAATGTATGTTAAAAGATGCAGTACAACTTACCGAAATCTGTATCATTTCACATATAATCGCTCAATCAGTGTTTCAAGACGTTAATAACAGCTCGTAAATAATGTCACATAACATCGCATTCACTTCAGAAAAACCATATTCAGTCACCGTAACCTCGTTAGTCAACTTATTGGAGTAGAAATATGATTATGTAATTGCAGGAAACGGGGGACTCGCTGCCGGCTGCCCTCAGCCAGAGGAGCCATCGCCGGCCGCCAGGGGGCGGAGGAGGATCGAGCCGTCCACCAAGCGTCCAGTACCATTGCACGGCACCGCGAGGAAGAGCCTCTCGGCTGGCACCGCACCAAGATTTTTTTTTTTTCCCTCCCTCCACTCTCTCGTCTTTGTCGCTCCTTTTCTCTCGCCTCATCTGTCCTTACCCCCAAGCGGTGCGGCCGCTGAGACTTTGGCGGGGGGGGGTAAGCGCAGTCTCGGGATGGGGCGATGGGGGTATGTGACAAGCAGGGCGGACGAGAGCCGTGAGGGAACGGTGACGCAAGTGATAATGAGCGTCAGCTGCGCACTGCACCGGTCTCGAATCTCTCACGGAGGAGCTACGGAAGCATAAAAGTCTCAAAACTTACGGTTCGGTCTGCCCGATCACTTTTAAGGGAGAATGCTGATCTTTGGAAATTTTAACAATTGCAATAGGGTTTCAGTGCTATGCACTTCAACCCCTAATAACACTAATGAAAGTACACATTCTTCCATTAACTAATGACATTTTTAGGGCTGGGTAAAAAAAATTGATTTCTCGATTTTAATCTATTCTCATTTTTACGAACCGATATTGATTCTTAAATCCAAAGAATTGATTAGTCTATCCTGTTTTCAGTTGATGAAAGAACAGTAAGCGCAGTCTCGGGATGGGGCGATGGGGGTATGTGACAAGCAGGGCGGACGAGAGCCGTGAGGGAACGGCGCGAGGCCGGTGACGCAAGTGATAATGAGCGTCAGCTGCTCGGTGCACCGGTCTCGTGTCTCTAACGGAGGAGCTCTGGAAACATAAAAGGGGAGCGACGACAATCAAGGACGAGAGAGGACCAGGCCTGGATTTTATTTTATGTTTTATTATGTAAATGTTTTATTGTTTTATTGTTTGTTTATTTTATTATTAAAGTCATGTTGAATGTTCGCCGGTTCCCGCCTCCTTCTGCCCGTTCTTACGAACAGTGTTACATGAGGAAAAGACTCAGACTTCAAATGATGTCCATTTTATAATTATGACATAAAAAAAAAAAAATACCGTTGTGGCACTGTTTAATGTGGCGTGACAGACCGCTTTAGAGAAGTTATGTGAACTTATCCTCTCCTCCGCTTTAATATCAGTTACAGCGCAAAATAAACATGAATAAACATCTGAATGTATGTTAAAAGATACAGTACAACTTACCGAAATCTGTATCATTTCACATATAATCGCTCAATCAGTGTTTCAAGACGTTAATAACAGCTCGTAAATAATGTCACATAACATCGCATTCACTTCAGAAAAACCATATTCAGTCACCGTAACCTCGTTAGTCAACTTATTGGAGTAGAAATATGATTATGTAATTCTAAACTTTATTATAAAAGCATCATTTCAGTGTAGCTGATACATGTAACCCTAACATTTGTGCTCCTTCGCTCTTGTAAAGCACCAGCTGCTACTGGATTTAAAAATCCAGTTCAACGCCTTGTACCTGTGTGTCCACCGGTGTCCCCCTGTCTGGATACATCTGTCTCCAGAATGACAGCCAGCCCTTCAGATGCGGTGGTCAGACGGGAGCTGCTGAGGTCAAGTCGGGTCAAGCTCTCCATACCGTCGCCCAGCCTGCGCTGCTGGACCGGCTCAGACCACCGGGTCGAGGTGGATGGGGGCAGCACCACATGAACCGTGCTCTGCTCGGGGAGATCGCAGCCCTGTCTCAGAAGAGGACAAACAGATAGTTCTCACACACTTTACAACAACCTCATCCATGTTTAAGATCACCATACCTCAGGGATTCTCAAACTTTTTAGGTCTGTCACCCATAATGCACCGCTACGTCTGCTACACACTTCTAATGTTCTGAAGAAACAGGTTTGGGTTCTGTTCTGAGAAGATTAATCTGGTTGCTGTCTTCATGTAAATTAGATTTCATGATGATCCACTGTGTAATAGTTCTCACTGGTCCACTTCTGCTGAGCAATTTACGGTGATTATTAATGGAAAAACTGAATGTAGTAACCCCATGTCAGAACAAAAATGTTTTTTTTTCCTAAGACCATCCACAGTCAGTGATATGAATAGTAATTCTACGGTGCTGTAGTCTCAAAAGCGCATTATGAGAGGATCTTTTCATCCTGTTGTCTTTCATTTCTGTCTCCAGCACGAGGAAAGAAAGGATCAAACTTTGCCGTCGTAAGTACCTTCACAAATTCAAGTAATCAAGCTGGCACGTACGCCGGAGACCGGTGGGATTGTAGTGCAGAAAAAAAAACAGGAAGAGAGAATAAACATGCCAATCACTGTAAGACACTGACAAAAGCTTGTATCTCGCAGAGAATGAAGGGAAGATAAAGGTAAAAACAGCATTGTTAGGAGAAGGCGGAAAAATGACAAAGATATCATACAGTATGAGAGGCACTTTAAAACAGAAAAGTTCCCTTAAGTATTCGCTTGATTGTAGAAACATAGTCCCTTAATTTCCTTTCGGGATATGACTAAAGACTTTCTCTTTGCGTAGAGGCAGAAAATGTTCAGAACTTAATCAATTTCACTACATCTTCATACTTATCTTTTAGTGTATATTTAACATAATATATAGGCATGATATATATATATATATATATATATATATATATATATATATATAGCACATTTTAATTTAAAAAAATGTAGATCATAGCAATGCACACAGTAATAATTAATTTTAATGATCTAGTTTTTGACTTTTATCTTTTAGAGGGTATTTAGTTCTGAAAAACCTTATGCTGTTTTTTTACCACTTGCAAGTTTTCCATTTATTATTTTTTTTTTGTGACCACATTTCCAAACTTCAAAATGAATAAACATTAAATTAAAATAGTAAACCATACAACATATGCTATATTCTTCTCTACTTTTTCAAAACATCCCAAGACATATCCTCATTATATTTTTAAAGTATGTTATGCAGTACTTTTTAATTCATGAAATTGTATGAAATTTTTAGATCATGTCGATTCAAACACCAATTATTAAACGGCAATGCTCCACCATGGCTTTACCTCCATTTGTTGAAGATTTCTACCCGGAAACCAGCAGAATGTTTGATGCAAATTCAAGAGAAAACCCTCACTGACAGGGAAAATGGTTCTTTTGTCTGAAACCGTTGTTAAATAAGTGTTCATTTCATGGTGTTAGCAAATACAACATAGACAAAATAAAGGCATGAATCTCATCTTGTCTAATTTCTACAGCCGTTCCCGAATAGCATAACAAAGTAAAGAAAGAGCCTCTCGCTCCAGGTGAAAGGACCACCAGCTAGGTTTTATCGCACTTTCCTGTAATAGAGGAGACTGGCTGTAACAAAGATGGGCCACGTGCTGGGAAATGAAGCGGCCATAGCAACACAATGCTAGATCCCTATCGAGAAATGCAGGAATGGAAATTAGCATTGATCATTAGTTACATGATGGATACGTTAAAGGCCACTGTGACATAAAATATGCATTTGTATTCCATGACCAAAATATTAAACGACAGCGTAACAGCGAGATGACCCTTTGGATTCGAACCGTACGTCTACAGTTCATGCGATAACCTCTAATTCGCATAAATGGAGCCCGCAGTTTTCCTGATAACTCAGAGTAAAGGGAAAAGCTTTGGACAAAAATAACACTGAAAATGCACTCTTGAGATAAAAAGCAATTTCCAGAACGTGAACTCGTGACATTTAGAAAAAAGCATTGATCCAAACAAAAACACACACACAATGTGAAAATTGAGCACAAAACTAAGAATAAAGTCTCCCTAGCAAGTGCACTTGAGGTTGTCTTTTATTTATTTTCATTTATTTGAAATCCAGTTACTTTGGGGACAGAGCGGTGCTTGTATTCCTGATGAGCAGAAAGTGCCTTCATTTCACACACATGTGACCTTTTTCAACTGATACATTCTCTTGGGGGAGCCTGATCAACAAGTCAGTCTTTTAAAGACAGGGACACTGGGCATTAGCGATGACTTGGCTCTTTAAAGATACGCAGCGACTGAATTTCAATGCTGAAAGCATGGAGACAATCAATTTGTCTTTCATCCGGAATCATAAGCAGCTCCAGAGAGTCTGGACACTTTCTCAAGGTCATTTATGGTCATTGCTGGCATCAGGACTCAACATATTCATCTATATTTCATCTTAAAGGGACACTGGATTAGCTTAGACCGTGAGCTGAATAATAACTGTGTGTGATTAGCAGATAGCTTGTCTTCGAATTAAAACTGAAAGTTGAAAAATGGACGTTCCATAAAACTTGGAGAACCCTACCGAGGAAGTGACATCTCGACAATTGCCGTGTTACTTTCAAGAATGTTACTTTACTTTTCGGAATGTCGCAAACAAAAGGAATGTCTGTTCTGAAGAAAGTCCGAGCTTTAAACATAATGAAGGTTCAAAAAAGGACAAAAAAGGATCAATACATTGACACTCTTGAAAATAAAGATTCCAAAAATGTATGCAGTTGAGCCATGATTTACTCAAACCTTTACCAGATTTACCAACCTGGTCTTGTGACTCTCAAATCCTTTTTGCACTTCAACGCACTCAAATTTGACTCAAGGACCTACAGCAGTGTTGTAGTAGTCCGAGTCAAAGACCATATTTTCAGGGTCTTTTTCCTGTATTTGGACTCTGCCTAGACTCAGATTTGACCCTCTTCGGGTCTCTGTTGAACACTCTTGACTTGGACTCGAATGAGCTGGTTTTGACTACATGACTAAACAAGAAAGCGTGTAGTGTTCTCAAGCTCCAAAAATGCAACATAAAAGTGCATCTGTCTACTGCACCATATGTTGAAGTCTTCTGATAGCTTCATGTGAGGCCTAACCCATAAATTTAAACCATTATTTACTGAAAAATCTGGTCTTTTAGCCCTCAAATCACATTTACATCTCTGAGTCCTGACCTTAACCTCAGTGTAAGTCTTTGGGGTGTGCTGGAGGAGACTTTACAGATTATCAATACAAGATCTTGACCAAAAACTAATGTACCTTTTGATGGAAATAAATGAGTAGACTTACAGTGAGGTTAAGGTTAAGACTCAGAGGTGCCAATACATGTGTCAAAATGATTCTTCATGCTCTCTGAAATATTTTTTCATAATTTTCATCCAGGAATATGGCCATGATGTGTCTCCCAACATGGTTGTTGAAGGACTGAAAAGCTACACACTCATCTTGTAGGGTTAAAAGAACCGTTTCCAAACATAAAACATGCGAGAAACATAATAATCACTGTAATAATGATCCAGTCATAGACTCTTTTGCCTATTAAAATCCAAACAGTGTATTTTCAAAGTGTATTTTCACAGTCTTGGTCTTGTAATGGAGCAGTAAATGGATTGGACTTGGCCTAGACACGGTCTTGACCTTCTTCAGGTCTTTATTTTGACTCTGACCCAATCTACTCAAGTCTCTGCCCAGACTGTGACTTGAAGGAGCTGGTTTTGACTACAAAACCTTGACGTTAGGCATCAGTGACTCCAAACATAGTACCAGACGAGTCTTTTGAGTCTGAATACATAGAGGTGCAAAAGAAAGAAGCAATGGCAAATTATACAGTAAATAATGCTTCAAAATGGTTTCACATATACAGCTTCTCAAGACTTATAGCTTGACAACATTTATGTTAGATCAACAATCCGTTCCACAGAAAGAGAAAAGTACACAGATTTAGAATAACATTAGTTTGTTGTCATTTTTAGTCCTTTAAGCAAATGCTCGCATATCTGACAAAACTGGATCAAAACTGTACCATGAAAAATGTACAATGTAATATAATTTAGTATAATAAAAACCCACTTTCAAATGAGCATTTTATAAAAAGCTGCTATGGAGCAAGTTAAAATCCACTCTGGTAGTTCCATCAGAGATGACTAAGCATCTTCGGCGAACACTGACAATGTGAGTTGGGCTCAGCTGAGACACTTCCCCATGTAGACAGATGGTGAGGAGAGCTGGGCTTGAGACACAGAGGACACTGTGACTAATATGAGCTGGGAGTTCCAATTGGGGAGGATTGACACCAGACTGAATTTCCAGGCTGGTTATTACTGATATCCAGTGTGGTCTTTCTGGTAAAGCTGGTATAACAAGGGCATCTTGCTGCCTAAGCTACTTAAGCAGTCAAGGGCGACAATAGCATCACATACCGGGAACCAACATCCGCTTTAAAACCCCCATTAAGTATTTACAAGGGGACTCCGTCCTTGCAATGCATTGACCAAGCATTCACGTTTGCATACTAGCGTTGAGTATATTTTTGGCCCGAAGAAACACGTGGCGCAAGGCTGAAATAAGATGGTGATTGGCTCCTTGGTGAGGCAGGAGGCAAGGGCGAGGATGACTCTCATACAGCAAGAGTCCTTGAAGCTGAATGCATGTTGTAACCTTCAGAGCACTGGCGTTTTCTGTATTGCTCCTTCAGAGAGTGTGGAGAGAGTGAAAGGAGGAGGACGAGACAGAGAGAAAAATGGGGGAGATGAGCACTTTGGAAAATAGAGGTAATAACAGTGAGCAACCCACTGGGTCAGAGAGGAATATAAAAGAGTGAGAGAAGAAGACAAAAAATGAAAAGCAAAGCACCGAACAGAGCGATAGAGGCACGCATGAAGTGAAAGAGCGAAAGAATGACAAACAACTAGACAGACAAGGAAAGAGCACAGACAAAACACTGACAACAACATGAACTCTCTTGAGGGAATTCACTGGTAGCATTGTTTATGTGCACATGCTGCCTGCGTTGTTTTAGCATCTGATTTACAAAAGGAATTATGCAAATAAGGTGAAGACAACAAGCCAATAAAATCTATGCCGAATGCAGTTTTGCAGTTTCTGGGCGTTAAATTGTGAAGGATACAGCAGACTACCACAATCTGACATACTTTACTGTGACTGTACGATTGTTATTTATATGCTTTTATAGAATTTGTAAATAGGTTGAATTAGCTTTTATTTATATTTACAGTTTTCACTTTAATTTTAGTCTAAGTTTTAGTAATTGTGCTTTTAACTTTTTTTAAATATTACTATTTAGCAATAATTTCATTTGAAATAATAAATTTCATTTATTTGTTTTAGTTTCAGTAAGTTTAGTACTTCAACATAAATTTATTTTATTTTAGTTAGGCGATGTTCAGACTGCAGGTAAATATGGCCCAAATCCATTTTTTTCCCCCTCATATGTGACTCAGACATATGTTTATATCATGACATTGTGAACAGCACAAAACATATGGAATCTGATATTTTCGATTCCGATTTGGGCCATCATAAATGTGTGACGTCTTCCCATGGCTCGCAAGCAACAAATACGTTTTTTATTTTTATTTTTTTTTTTTTATTTAAATTTATATATATATATATATATACATATATATACACACACACACCTACACACAACAGTTCTTTCTGGTTCTCGAATCTGATTGGCTGACAGGTCTCTCTAGCCATGTGATATTCTTCCAGCATCACACTGTAACCATTTCACCATTTGAATCACTCCGCTGTCAGCATTCTCACAGCGAGTGTAATGGCGGACGAGCAAGTCCACCATACATTTAAAGATAATACTGTTATTTTGTAATGGAACGTCGAAAATATAGTTGTTTAGACCCCAGATATGCGCCTATTTGAAAATTTGTTCAGACGCTTTCGGAGATGTGCGCTACAGACCGTCAGCGACTGTTCAGCGCTCATGTACCCGCAGAGAACAGCTTTATCTAAGCCAGTCTTTCGGGAATTTGCTGCTGGCTCTTATGTAGTGCTTAAACATGAGCTATAAATCGTTTTGGGTATATCAAATGGGCAATCCTTGGTCTTATTAATCTATTACTGTTTGCTTGTGTTTATTTACTGTTATAATGGTTATTGTTGTTAATTTAAATATTATTGGTGCATAAATATTTTAAATAAATAACATGCCGTATTTTTTGGTATTGAGAAAGAGTACGTTAGTGATTTTGACTTCAGTAAAAGTTACATTAATACACCACGAATAACAATTGTGCTGATATACAGTCATATCGCATGGCTACTCGTGTGATATTGCTCATATATACAGGTGCATCTCAACAAATTAGAATATGGTGACATGCCAATCAGCTAATCAACTCAAAACACTTGCAAAGGTTTCCTGAGCCTTCAAAATGGTCTCTCAGGTTGATTAACTAGGCTACAGAATCATGGGGAAGATTGCTGATCTGACAATTGTCCAGAAGACAATTATTGACATCCTTCACAAGGAGGGTAAGCCGCAAACATTCAGTGCCAAAGAAGCTGGCTGTTCACAGAGTGCTGTATCCAAGCATGTTAACAGAAAGCTGAGTGGAAGGAAAAAGTGTGGAAGAAAAAGATGCACAACCAACCGAGAAAACCGCAGCCTTATGAGGATGGTCAAGCAAAATCGATTACAAAATTTGGGTGATCTTCACAAAGAATGGACTGAGGCTGAGGTCAAGGCTTCAAGAGCCACCACACACAGACGTGTCAAGGAATTTGGCTACAGTTATCGTATTCCTCTTGTTAAGCCACTCCTGAACCACAGCCAATGTCAGAGGCGTCTTACCTGGGCTAAGGAGAAGAAGAACCCAGTGTTCCAAAGTCCTCTTTTCAGATGAGAGCAAGTTTTGTATTTCATATGGAAACCATGGTCCTACAGTCTGGAGGAAGGCTAGAGAAGCTTGTATCCCAAGTTGCTTGAAGTCCAGTGTTAAGTCTCCACTGCTTGTGATGATTTGGGGTGCAATGTCATCTGCTGGTGTTGGTCCATTGTCTTTTTTGAAAATCAAAGTCAGTGCACCTGTTTACCAAGAAATTTTGGAGCACTCCATGCTTCCTTCAGCGGACCAGCTTTTTGAAAATGCTGATTTCATTTTCCAGCAGGATTTGGCACCTGCCCACACTGCCAGAGCACCAAAAGTTGGTTAAATGACCATGGTACTGGTGTGCTTGACTGGCCAGCAAACTCACCAGACCTGAACACTATAGAAGATCTATCGGGTATTGACAAAAGGAAAATGAGAAACAAGAGACTAAAAAATGCAGAAGAGCTGAAGGCCATTGTCACAGAAACCTGGGCTTCCATATCACCTCAGCAGTGCCACAAACTGATCACCTCCATGCCACCCCCAACTGAGGCAGTAATTAAAGCCAATGGAGCCCCTCCCAAGTATTGAGTACATGTACAGTAAATTAACATACTTTCCAGAAGGCCAACAATTCACTGAAAATGCTTTTTTATTGGTATTATGAGGTATTATAATTTGTTGAGATAGTGAATTGGTGGGTTTTTGCTAAATGTGAGCCACAATCATCACAATTAAAAAAACCAAAGACTTAGACAAAGATTAGTTTTACTTAACAATTACAACACTGGACTGTTCAGCATCACTAATCAAATCTGAATGCACCTTGGGTTGGAATGCTCAGTAAGATTTGTAAGCCTTGGGTCTGAATCCACATTTGCCAGTTTAACGAAGGAAAAAATGGTCGGTGAGCCGGTCACATGGTCCAAAAGGGTTGTACCTAGTATCCAAATGAGTCATGGGTGTGTTTTTTTGGGTGTAACATGCAATAAACCAATCAGAGAGTCATCTCCCATTCCCTTTAAAACCCAGGTGCATGCGTAAAATAAAACACACAGAATAATATTAAACTGTGTTCAGAATATTCAATGAAACTGAATTTATATGTTAGTCTCTGTATGGGTAACACGTATAACTGTCTGGAACAGAGCAGGTGGAATTAAAGATGAGTTGATTACAGCATCACAGACTGTGAGAAACACATATATAGCGTGAGACCCAGGAGCTATGAGCTGTGCAAATAACCTATTAGCCGGTTACATTCTCCAGAAACACTCAGTACAACACACTCACGCATACACAAGGCCAACTCTTTTTAATTAGCGCTAGTTTTATCTGTGCTCCAGTAAATTCACTGCACAATGAAGCAGTGGGAAATATGGATGAGAGACACGTAAATTAATTTTGAGAGAAGATGAGAGCTTATTAAAACAAATTGAGTAAATATACAGCATATTGATTCCACAGAGCAAGGTGACAACCTGCTACTGGTGTCAACACTTAAGAGCCACTCGAGAATAGCAGGAAAACACAAGGATTCTCACGCAATTTACTGACACACAAAATGTCTTTTTGGCTTGTTTTTTTGCATGCTTCAATTTTGTGAAGATATATTTCTGTCATTTCCATATGAATCTAAGTGATCAGGAATTTTAAATGAGGGCGAATGATTTCCATACATAGTTTTTCGTCACATGGCTTTGTTGTGTTGACCGACAGAAAACTTCAATTACTAGATATTGACAATAGGTAATGGATCTTTTTTGCCAGTGAAAATGTGACTAATGACTAACCGCACATTAACAGTAGCCAAGAGGTACTCTAGAAATAAAAACAATTCCATAAGTAACGTTTCTTCCACTGCATGACACCACCTGACAGCACCAACACTATCGTCTCTTTTCATGAACTGATCATCTCTTCCACTTTACTACTAGTTATATCACAAATTAAACATGAATGAACATCAGATATGTGCAACTTAACAAAATCTGTATCATATGTCATATCAATGTTTCAACCACTGCAATGCGCCAATAAAAGTATTTTAACCTTTAACATTATACTAGGCCAGTGTACATCATTAGAGACATTGACGTGTACTACACCTGATCCAAATGAATCGATATTGAATCGAACTGAATCAAAATCAGAATTGAATCGAATCACAAGCTGGTGAATCAGAATAGAACTGGTATTGTGAAAACTGAATCAATACCCAACATGATCAACATAACACCAGAGAGCAACAGTAGAGTACAGTATCCTTCAAGTCACATTAAAGGCACAATATGTAAGATATAAAATATCCAAAGACCACTTCACAATGTTTCATATTTTGTTGACTTCTGTTTCCAATAATGTTTCCATCCACAATTCCAATTGCCCCATACCCTTCATTTCCGTGGAGGGTATGGAAATATGGAAATACCAAAGATGTTTTAATATATTATGCGTTTAAATTGATTATGCGGATTATGGAATTTGCGGGATATTTTTGCAATTTTATGCGATGACATTGCGGGAACTTGCAAAAACTGCGGTTTGATGCAAAAGAGGAAAAAGAGGAAAAAAAGGTGATTCACCAACACCCTGTTCTCACTAGATACTACCTTCATGTCAAGAGTCATTTCTAATTACTTCCTGTGACGAGCAAGCTACTAAATCACTGAATATTTCAGCTCTCATTCTGATTTATTTCAGACCTTCATTAACACATCAAACTTACAAAACATTAAGTCAAACAAGTTCTGTAGCTTTACAAAAGAAATATTCAACAACTTCAGTGAAAATGAATAAATAAAATATAAAAACATAAAACGTGTGCTTCCTGTTTTACAGAGGTAGCGATACAAAACACACATCTTCTGTTAAATGAAGAGCTTCCAAGTGCACTCTCTTATTGCAACATCATGTGACACACCGGGAAACTGCTTCGGTCTTTTGCGCTTATTTTTGTTGGCAAATGAGAATGATTTGCGTCTTCATCACGGTTTCACCGCGGGGTTTGCGGATGATGTTCACGTCGCGTAATTACGTCACTTCATAAGGTTCCCATGGCAACAGGGGGGAAATAATGTCGCTTTACTTTTTCAACTTTCTAAGATATATGTGACTTTTTTTGCAACATAAATACAGGGAGTGCAGAATTATTAGGCAAGTTGTATTTTTGAGGATTAATTTTATTATTGAACAACAACCATGTTCTCAATGAACACAAAAAACTCATTAATATCAAAGCTGAATATTTTTGGAAGTTTTAGTTTTTAGTTTTTAGTTTTAGCTATTTTAGGGGGATATCTGTGTGTGCAGGTGACTATTACTGTGCATAATTATTAGGCACCTTAACAAAAAACAAATTTATACCCATTTCAATTATTTATTTTTACCAGTGAAACCAATATAACATCTCAACATTCACAAATATACATTTCTGACATTCAAAAACCAAACAAAAACAAATCAGTGACCAATATAGCCACCTTTCTTTGCAAGGACACTCAAAAGCCTGCCATCCATGGATTCTGTCAGTGTTTTGATCTGTTCACCATCAACCACAGCCTCCCAGACACTGTTCAGAGAGGTGTACTGTTTTCCCTCCTTGTAAATCGCACATTTGATGATGGACCACAGGTTCTCAATGGGGTTCAGATCAGGTGAACAAGGAGGCCATATCATTAGATTTTCTTCTTTTATACCCTTTCTTGCCAGCCACGCTGTGGAGTACTTGGACGCGTGTGATGGAGCATTGTCCTGCATGAAAATCATGTTTTTCTTGAAGGATGTAGACTTCTTCCTGTACCACTGCTTGAAGAAGGTGTCTTCCAGAAACTGGCAGTAGGACTGGGAGTTGAGCTTGACTCCATCCTCAACCCGAAAAGGCCCCACAAGCTCATCTTTGATGATACCAGCCCAAACCAGTACTCCACCTCCACCTTGCTGGCGTCTGAGTCGGACTGGAGCTCTCTGCCCTTTACCAATCCAGCCACGGGCCCATCCATCTGGCCCATCAAGACTCACTCTCATTTCATCAGTCCATAAAACCTTAGAAAAATCAGTCTTGAGATATTTCTTGGCCCAGTCTTGACGTTTCAGCTTGTGTGTCTTGTTCAGTGGTGGTCGACTTTCTGCCTTTCTTACCTTGGCCATGTCTCTGAGTATTGCACACCTTGTGCTTTTGGGCACTCCAGTGATGTTGCAGCTCTGAAATATGGCCAAACTGGTGGCAAGTGGCATCTTGGCAGCTGCACGCTTGACTTTTCTCAGTTCACGGGCAGTTATTTTGCGCCTTGTTTTTTCCACACGCTTCTTGCGACCCTGTTGACTATTTTGAATGAAACGCTTGATTGTTCGATGATCACGCTTCAGAAGCTTGGCTATTTTAAGACTTCTGCATCCCTCTGCAATATATCTCACTATTTTTGACTTTTCTGAGCCTGTCAAGTCCTTCTTTTGACCCATTTTGCCAAAGGAAAGGAAGTTGCCTAATAATTATGCACACCTGATATAGGGTGTTGATGTCATTAGACCACACCCCTTCTCATTTCAGAGATGCACATCACCTAATATGTTTAATTGGTAGTAGGCTTTCCAGCCTATACAGCTTGGAGTAAGACAACATGCATTACGAGGATGATGTGGTCAAAATACTCATTTGCCTAATAATTCTGCACTCCCTGTACAGGGATTATGAAATCATGCTAGCCCCGTATATTTTGCAGCGAAAGTGCGGCGTATTTGGAAAAATGCAACCCCCCCGCATAAATATACAGACTTTGGCTGATTACTAGGGGTGTGACGAGATCTCGTACCATGAGATCTCGCGAGACTAAAACGTGACGAGATTTCTCGTCGAGGTGAAAATTTGTCTCGTCGTGCTATCAGTGCTACCACTTTCAAATCGTTTGTGTGGAAACATTTTGATTTTCCAGTAGAAATAATAAATGGCGAAAGAATAACACACAAGACACAAACAATATGTAAACATTGTAAGAAAACTATGCCGTACACCTCGGCCAAGGTTGTACAGACTCTTAGGGGCCGTTCACATAACGCGCACATTTTCATTTGCGCAAAATGGAAGCGATGCGGTTGCGACGCGCATGCGGGGCGCTCGTTTTTTCCTGGCGCGCATGTGCCGCGGCGAGATGAAAACATCCCGAACGCCCCAAGCTCCCGAACGCTTGCAAAAGAAGGAGGAAGTGACGCGGCCGCGCTTTATACACTTTTTTTAGGCGCGATATGTGAACGGCCCCTAAAGAGGCAGGAAGCATCACTATCACTGCTGACGGTTGGACTTCTCGGTGTACGCAGAGCTTTATAACAGTTACAGCCACACAATCAATAGTGACTGGGAAATGGTCAACTTTGTGCTGCAGTTAAAGTGACACTTAAAGTGTAATTTGAATTTTTCATTTATATGTTTATTTTATTTATACTGTTTATGTTATGTTCAAACTATAGAAAGAAGTTCAGTGAGATTTCTCATGTGGGCAGAAAACAATTGGTTGATTTTGTGGCAAAACATTTAGCAGTGTTTGCATGTTGTTTTACTGCAAATAATTCATTCAAATAGAAGTAAAATGACATGCATTACAAGTTGATTTCAAAATGCACCAACATTTTTGCATTTTATGATTTTCAGTTGAATAAAAGACTATTTTCCCTTCATACGTTTCATTATTGAGGATTTCTTAAATATATTATAAAAATCTCGTCTCGTGAACCCAATCTCATGTCTCGTCTCGTGGGATAGGGGTCTCGTCATACCCCTACTGATTACGCATGAAATCAAGCGATTTTTCTGTTTTCTGCGTGTTTTCTTAATTAACCACGAGTAATATATTTGCACCATGCTTCAGAAATAACTCTATTTTGACAAGTGGCTAAAAAAGCACAATCAGAAAGAGCTTTTTTTGTTGTAACAATAATACAGCATTTTCAGCACCATACAATATATTTTAAAATTAACTGCTTGCCATTTAGCAACACAACTTCTTTTGTCAAAGCCATCTTTTATTAATACAATATTCTAATCTCAATCTAGCTAACTGAAATGTGCAAGTGTCACCAGCCACCGAGCGAACGAGTGGCATTATAACACAACTTTCAACACACTCAAATGTATTTTTAGTCTGATTGCAGCCAGAATTGTTACCTCACAATTTTAATTTGTCAAATGAAGTGAACTGTAAGAGTAGTAATTCAGCACTTGTGGCTATTTTTTTAGAATGACATAAAATAATGTGCATTTAGGGAATCAAACGTAATGTTAATCGTAAAATAAACTAACACAGCAAAATGAAAGCAGCGGCAGACTGCAGCATATAAGCATTATAAAACAGCTCTCCGCCTTGCTTCATACCACTCTAATGTTCATAAAACTTTAATACATTATGTCATTGTGACGAGCAGGGCGGGCGAGAGCCGTGAGGGAACGGTGCGAGGCCGGTGACGCGAGTTATAATGAGCGTCACCTGCGCACTACACCGGTCTCGTGTCTCTCACGGAGGAGCTCCGGAAGCATAAAAGAGGAGCGGCGACAGTGAAGGATGAGAGAGGACCAGGCCTGGATTTTATGTTGTGTTTTACTTTGTTTCCTCACGGCGACTGCCGCCCTTTTACTTTCGTATTAGTGTTTGTTTATTTATTATTAAAAGTTGTGAACGTTCCCCGGTTCCTGCCTCCTTCCTTCCACTGAACCCCGTTACAGTCATTCATGAACATGATTCCTGCCCGAGTCCCGTCGGACTGCTTTTTCAATCGGCTGTGGAGGTGAAGATGTCAACTCCCATGATTCCACGACATCATCAACCAACGCCTCTCTTATTGTTTTCAATAATTTACATACTGTGCCTTTAAGCTGATGACATTTACCACGTCATGGTAAATCCACGGCATAATTCCCAGTGATAAATTTTTGTTTTGAGCACAAACTTAGCAAATTGGTTTTGATCATGATAACATTTTCTTTGTGAATGCTGACCCCACACAGTTACAGTACATTGCACACATTTTGTTTACTGTCCGTTTATGAGGCAGCAGACTATATTCCCCAGTGTGCATTTTACAAAACTACCTTTCCCATCATTCTCTGTGTTAGCACAACAATAATAAACAGATAAAGCATCGACTTCACACTTCTGAGGAATAATAAATAGATTATGCTTGTCAAGAAGAGGGAGAAAGACGTGAAATTGTCTAATTTATTCTAAATCACAGTGTAATTAGACTTCAGATCTCATACTGTAAGCACTTCCTGGCAGTGGCATGAAGGCATCTCGAGGGACAACCACTGTTCTAAATGTCACTTCTATCAATCAAAAGCTCAAGTAAAGACTGGAAAATGACAGAAAAATGTGTAAACTATACAGGTTTGTACAAATCATGTTTCTCCGCTGATTTGTCAGCTCTAGCATGACTAGGTAGAGGTGTGACGGTGGCAGCTTTTTTCCTCCTTGGTAGTAATAGACCAACATTAATATTCCTACGTAAATACATTCCCAATTTAAAAAAGAGGCTCATACATTCTTTTCTTAACAAACGTGCATGTTTATTTTAGCGCTTCCATTCCACATACACAAACATTTTTTGTATATAAATATATATATATGTGTGTGTGTATATATATATATATATATATATATAGTTTTTTTTCTTTACTGATAAAGTTATTTCATTGTAATGCATTAAATAAAAGGTTTTCAAAGATATGAAAGGTCTATTTTGGACAGCTACATATATACATAACTCTAAAATCTAAACAAAATGCAAACCTTATTTTTTCAGCTGTTTTGAATCACTTTTTTCTCTTTAAAACATAGCATATAATGGTTCCGTGTCAAATTCAAGATTATGACTTTGGCTGATTTCTTTTTTTTTTTTCCATCTATTTTGTCCACCTCTAACTGGAATTGACAATGGAAACACACTCCTGTAATTCTTTCATCTCACTTTCGGTGTGAACGTAGTCTGCAGACACCTGCTCTTCAACTTCCATTCTTTATTTATGAAATGCACGGTCAGACTCATAAATGAAGTCATGTTAATGCTGGACCACATATCAGTATTGGCAGAAAATAAATCGCTTTCTTGCAGTTAAGTGATGATGGTCTGCTTAGTTTCCTTGAATAACTGGGGAATGACAGTGTTTGATTTTTTATTTATTTATTTTTTTTGCTTGGCAACTCATATTGTTTATCAAATGACTGGAGCATTACTCTGAAGGCAGACTTCTCCACAGCGCACTCTCGACAACCAAATATATCGCCAAATTTCACCGTCTCGTTTGTATTTGTCCAGTTTGAAGAAAGCCTCACTAATCTAACCAGCTGGGCTTTTGCGTTTAGGGGAACTTAAAGACATTACTTCAACAAACATGGTTGGGTGACCTGACTGGATATGGCTCTTGAGATTTAAAGTGTTAACACTTTTTTTGTAAAGCCTACATATCCAAATTTATTGCTTCACCTCTCATTTGGCATGAATCCGAAATGTTCCCATATCAGCGACGTAACATTTGGTTTCCCAACAAGGTCCATTGCTGAACACAAAGTGAATACAGAATACAGAATAAACTGGACTCAAACCCGCCAATCTAAAGGAAATGCCACGTATGGCATTTGAGGTAATGCGTATTAACATAAGATCTTATAGCCAAAATAAGACAATCTAAAGCTAAATTAACAATAAGCCTACTATTATTACAGTTCACTTGTATACAAAACTTTGTACTTTTTACTTGTCATTGTGTGTGACATCACATGCACCAAATGATGACCAGATGATTTTCAGTTGAGTTATGAGGTGGGACGCTGAGCTCCACACAGCATCTGCTACAGCTCCAACACACAGCAGGAGTTTCATCAGTGAAAATGAGGTACCGTGAATCACATGAATGTACTGTGCTTTGTTCACACTTGAGGGCCAAAAACTAGACAAACCTTGTCTTTGACACATACACAGAAGAGCTCCCATATTTACCACTGGGAGATTCAAATAGTAAATATTTCCTTACCATGTGTGTGAAATCTGCGCATCTATAGGTGAATCTTTTTCACCATCGTTTTGACCCACATAAAAGCAGAGAACAACATCATATTTACGAGATGAGAGGCATAAGCGGCACCACAATGGTGTAATTATCAGAGAGAAAGGTGTTAGTATGGCACAATTCAAAATATGAAGTGCTTATGCAGTTTCAACCCATGTTTAGTATATATTAGGGATGGTAAGAGTCGCATCGGTGCATCAGCATAAAAGTTAACGATGCATCGATTTAAAATGGATCAAAATTGGCCTATGTATCACGATGCATCGTTTCCACCATATCTGCATTAGTAAAAAAAATATTTATTTATATATAATTATTAGAAGATGTGCTATAGTTTTATCATTTAGAGAGTGACCAATAATTTGTTACCAGTATTGTATTGATTTCTCCTCCCTAAATTGTTTCTCAAGTGCATAGCATATTTAATATGATTTAAAATGTAATTTACTCCTGCTAATTGTCATTATCATTACTCCAGTCTTCAGTGTCACATGATCCTTCAGAAATAATTCTAATAATACTATAATCATGCTAATATTTGCTGTTCAAGAAACATTTGTTATTATCATCAATATTGATTAATGTTTTTATATATATAATTTAATATATATATATTTATATATATATTAAATAGAAATCTTTGGTATCAACGTAAAAGTATTTACTGTCACTTTTGATTAATTTAATATGTCCTTGCTAAAAATAAAAAATCTTACTGGGCCCAAACTTTTGAACGGTGTTGTATACATTTGGGTCTCTAAGGGTTAAAAAATTAGAAAGTTTGCATGGCTAACTTTCCCACTGCGGGAATAAGACAATCTCAGTGTTAAGATCGAGATTTGATTACCTCAAACGAGTTAAGAGTCCCCTCTGCCTCACCCCAATCTAGTTCCTCTTCTCGTGAGAGGGCTACTTCGGCTGGTGGCCAGGACGATCTGAGGGTCATGGTGTGGGCTTCCCCATAGAGACAGCCTCCTCGGGCCACACCCCAATCACTGAAACTCTAAGCTGTGGAGCTTCCGAGTGAGTTTGATGGGCCCTCTCGCCAGGGTCCCAGCCTCTCATTCTGGGCTCCGGCGGATGACCAAGTGTCAATCACTACATCACAAGGTGGGTTTGAGTCCTCCCTCTGGGATGCCAGCATCTCCCGAGTCTGATCCCCAGCTGACGGCCATGCTTTTCCGGGCAGCTGAGAGCATCGGGATCGAGTGGAACCCTCTACCGTGTCCCGAGCACTTGAGGCTGGATGATTGATTCCTAGGGACTGCACGCACTGATGGACAGCACCTGCCACTGGTCCCTTTCTTCCCAGAGGTGCATCAGGAAGTCACCAGTTCGTGGATGGCAAAACTGTCTGGGGCTACCTCCGCCTTCACCGGTGGGCCTTCACTGCCCTCGATGCCAGGGCGGCCAGAGGTAATCGGGGATGCCCCTAGTGGAGCACTAATGCAGTCGTAATGCAGCTGTGTCATCAGCACCCCTCGACCTGGCGTGGTCATCCCAAGCACCCAAGCACCCGTCTAAGGCCTATAAGTTCTCGTCCACGCTTGTGAGCAAGGCTTTCAGAGCTGTGGGTCAGGCCGCTTCCACCTTGTACGCCATGGCCATCCTCCAGGTCCACCAGCCCAAGGTGCTCTAAGAGCTGCATGAGGGCAGTGCTGACCCCACACTTATGCAGGAGGCGTGCATTGTTACTGAACTCACCCTCCTGTTGACGAAGGTCACTGCGCTGTCTCTGGGTCAGGTGAGGTCCACTTTGGTGGTCCAGGAAAGTCACCTTTCGCTGAACCTGACTGACATGAGCAAGTCTAATCGGACCCAGCTCCTCAAATCCCTAGTCTCCCAGGCAGGCCTCTTCGGCGACGTGGTCGAGAGTTTTACCCAGCAATTCTCGGCAGCACAGAAGCAGTCTGAGTCGATAAAAAGCAGGATGTGTTTTCTCATAGCCAAGGTCATCCCCCTGCGGCCTCCTCTACTCCCGCACGGCCAAAGCAGCAGCCTTAACCTAAGCTGTAGCGAGGAGATGGTCGCAGGAAGGCAGCGCAGCCCGTTCCCGTCCACCCAAACTTGCCAAGCGCCAGACTAGGCAAAGATCCTGAGATGGACGCATGCTAATAAGCAACTAGTTAACAGTGAGAATTGGACCCTACACCTTTAAAAAGTGTAACTATAATATTTTCTTATTGGTATGGTTAGCAGCAAAGACGTTGTTTAAGTGAGATTAAACGTATATTAACTCTTTTCCCCACTATTGACGTTTTCACTGTTATACGGTATGGGGTACTTTAACACATCTTCTGAAAGAGTACAGAATCTCCTGATAAAAACACAGGTGAAGAAGCAAAAACAAGCGATATCATATGTAAGAGATGCATGATCATCAACTTTAAGCATATAAATCAAAACTGCCTAACGTAGCTTTGGGGGAGTTGACGGACTCGATCTAGTCCATCAGTTTTGATCGTCATCGTGAATATATATATATATAATCGTGAATATACATGAAACTCACAAGCAAGATGGCAGATTTCAAATTCTGTACTTCCAGGGGTCCTATGTCAGCCAAGCAACTACCATTGAGATGCATGTTAAAGATACAGATTGTTTTTTCCGAGTATTGTACACCTCTTTAGCGTGAATATGCGTGGACAATGAAAAGTGCCTCTGAATGCTTCAGTATATGTGTGTCTGGTTTAATGCATAATTAAGAAGGTCAGGATTAATGAAGCACTGCAGACTAAAGTTCAGGAGATACTTTGGCTCTGTTTGCTCTGACAGAGACCCCACAGAGACCTCCTCATTCACAATACTTCGAAAGAATGACAGAATGAGAGAGAGAGAGAGAGAGAGAGAGAGAGAGAGAGACTAAGCAAAAGCATTAGAAATAGAGGAAACTGATAAATGAAAATTTTCATGATAACAAGTTGTCTACTCAGTCTAATATAGGGTTTGACCCACACACTTTACAAGATCTTCTCTTACTTGCAAAGAGCAATCTATTCATCTAAACACAAATGCAGTGAGAAAGGTAAAGCAAACCCTTGTGAATAAGAAGTGTGCTTGATTCCATAATAAGTACTCTTTTTTTCAAGCATGTTAAGTGTACTTCTTTTTTCACAAGAGAAGGACGGGGGAGGTGTTACCTGAAGTGTGGATTCATTGCAGAGCTCACGTCCAGCAAAGATGACCCGCAGTTGATCAGGCTGTACGCCCTGTAAATGCCCCACGGTCTCCTTCAGCTCAGCTACACTCGCACCCCTTTCCAATTCCACTGGGAACCCATGGCTGGAATTAAACCGCACATACACTAAGAGAAAAGGAGACAATGAGAGAGATTTTGTCATGGGGATTATGCTATGATATCCTGTGATATACCACAGCAAAAGGGACATATAAGGATATAGTATAGGCAACCAAAATGATCATCAAAAAGTTGATTTATTTCACTAATTCCATTAAAAAAGTGAAACTTGTATATTATATCCATTCATTACACACAGACTGATATATTTCAAATGCTTATTTATTTTAATTCTAATGATTATGACTGACAACTAAGGAAAATCCCAAATTCGGTATCTGAGAAAATTTGAATATTGTAAAAAGGTTCAATATTGAAGACACCTGGTGCCACACTCTAATCAGCTAATGAACTCAAAACACCTGCAAAGGCCTTTAAATGGTCTCTCAGTCTAGTTCTGCAGGCTACACAATCATGGGGAAGACTGCTAACTTGACAGTTGTCCAAAAGACGACCATTGACACCTTGCACAAGGAGGGAAAGACACAAAAGGTCATTGCAAAAGAGGCTGGCTGTTCACAGAGCTCTGTGTCCAATCACATTAATAGAGAGGCGAAAGGAAGGAAAAGATGTGGTAGAAAAAAGTGAACAAGCAATAGGGATAACCACACCCTGGAGAGGTGAGATAGTGAAACAAAACCCATTCAAAAATGTGGGGGAGATTCACAAAGAGTGGACTGCAGCTGGAGTCAGTGCTTCAAGAGCCACTACGCACAGACGTATGCAAGACATGGGTTTCAGCTGTCGTATTCCTTGTGTCGAGCCAATCTTGAACAACAGACAGTGTCAGAAGCGTCTCGCCTGTGCTAAAGACAAAAAGGACTGGACTGCTGCTGAGAGCTCCAAAGTGATGTTCTCTGATGAAAGTAAATTTTGCATTTCCTTTGGAAACCAGGGTCCCAGAGTCTGGAGGAAGAGAGGAGAGGCACACAATCCACGTTGCTTGAGGTCCAGTGTAAAGGTTCCACAGTCAGTGATGGTTTGGGGTGCCATGTCCTCTGCTGGTGTTGGTCCACTGTGATTTCTGAGGTCCAAGGTCATCGCAGCCGTATACCAGGAAGTTTTAGAGCACTTCATGCTTCTTGCTGCTGACCAACTTTATGGAGATGCAGTTTTCATTTTCCAATGGTTTAAGGACCATGGTATCCCTGTTCTTAATTGGCCAGCAAACTCGCCTGACCTTAACCCCATAGAAAATCTATGGGGTATTGTGAAGAGGAAGATGCGATATGCCAGACCCAACAATGCAGAAGAGCTGAAGGCCACTATCAGAGCAACCTGAGCTCTCATAACATCTGAGCAGTGCCACAGACTGATCGACTCCATGACACGCCACATTGCTGCAGTAATTCAGGCAAAAGGAGCCCCAACTAAGTATTGAGTGTTGTACATGCTCATACTTTTCATGTTCATGCTTTTCAGTTGGCCAAGATTTCTAAAATATCCTTTCTTTCTATTGGTCTTAAGTAATATTCTAATTTTCTGAGATACTGAATTTGGGATTTTCCTTAGTTGTCAGTTATAATCATCAAAATGAAAAGAAATAAACATTTGAAATAAATCAGTCTGTGTGTAATGAATGAATATAATATACAAGTTTCACTTTTTGAATGGAATCAGTGAAATAAATCAACTTTTTGATGATATTCTAATTATATGACCAGCACCTGTATAGGTTAAAGCAAAGTTTTAAAAGTCAAAAGCAGGTCACTATTAAAGCAGCCTTAATGTCAAATAGATTAATATCTTTCCTTTGATATCAACTGCCTCAGTTTATGCCTCTCTTTTTTGAATGTGGATTAAAATTATGGTGCATACACTCAGATCCAAGGAGTCCTTATCAGTGCGTCCACACCAGAGCACAGCTTGACATCTCTAAATAATGAGCCCTATGCACTAGAGCCTTAGAAGAACAAAGCTGTGTAAAACTTGTAAATCAATAGGAAATTAGAATTTTTTTTTTTTTTTTATTAGAAATTTCAGCGCCTTGTACCACTTGGGGACATTCTGTGTACATGTATAGTACCACATTTTGCGAACCAATGGGGTAAAGAATAGAGTATGGTTCATAGAAAAGTGTAACAAGTATATAAAAAGAGGGCTAAACAAAAGGGTATATGGTATATTAAAAAACAGATAAATGGTATAGACCATCTTACAGTTTAAATTTGGCATAAAATCGTCCTAACAGCAAGGGAGTCTGTTAAATTTCATTGACTTCTAAACCTTTTTTATTTAATACTCAGTGAGCCACTGAAATAAGGAATAATTTTATGTTTTTGATTCCCAAAAAAAAAAAAAAATTCTGAACCATGACTTATATAAATTGGGACACGCCACTTAATAATTGAATTCAGGTGTTTCAATCAGACCCATTGCCACCGATGTATAAAATCAAGCACCAAGTCATGCAGTCTGCATATACAAACAGTGAAACAATGGGTTGTTCAGAAGAGCTCAGTGAATTCAAGCATGGTACTGTGATAGGATGCCACCTTTCCAATAAGTCAGTTCGTGAAATTTCATCATCTTCAACCCTGAATCCCTGCTTCATTCCATGGTCAAGTGTTTATGAAAAGCAGCAACTCATCCACGAAGCAGAAGACCACATAAAGTCACAGAGTGCCGAAGCACATGGTGCGTAAAAGTCACCAACGCTCTGCTGATTCCACAGCCGTACAGAGTTCCAAACTTTCACTGGAATATCAGCACAGAAACTGTGTGGCGGGAGCTTCATGGAATGGCTGAGCAGCTGCATGCAATGCCAAGCGTACAAGCACTCCATCAGAAAAAGTACTTCGAAAGCAGTGGAAACATGTGGAGTGATGAAGCATGCTTCTCTGCTTGGCAGTCAAATGGGAGTCTGGGTTTGGCGGCTACCAGGAACACTTTACCTGCCTGACTGTATTGTGCCAACTGTAAAGTTTTGTGAAGGAGGGATAAAGGTATGGGGCTGTTTTCAGGGGTTGGGCTTGACCCCCTTACTTCCAGTGAAGGGAAATCTTAATGCCTCAGCATTCCAAGACATTTTGGACATTGCTATGCTTCCAACTTTGTGGGAACAGTCTGGGGAAGGCCCTTTTCTATTCCAGCATATCTGAGCCCCTAAGCACAATGCAAAGCCCATGGTTGAGTTTGGTGTGGAAGAACTTGACTGGCCCGCACTCAACCCCATCCAACACCTTTGTGATGAACTGGAACGGAGATTACGAGGCAGATCTTTTCATCCAAAATCGGTGCCTGACCTCAAAAATGCACTACTGAATGAGAAACAGAAACACTCCAAAATGTTGTAGAAAGTCTTCACAGAGAAATGGAAGCTGTTTTGGCTGTAAAGGGGAACCAACTGCATATTAATGTCAATGCAATTAGAATGTGATGTCATTACAGACCCTCTTGGTGTAAAGTAGTGGTTCCCAAACTCTTTAGAGTGGTGTAGCCCCAGAGGCATTTAACATCCTTCTACACACCCACGCTTTCCACTTAGACTGCAATCACATCTTTTCCATTCTCGGGCAAAATTTAGCTCCTTAAATTGATTTTCAAGTGCATTTTTTACCTTAATAAAAGGCAAATATTTTCTGTCATGGCTTTTTTATATTCAATTATTAACATAATAAAGCAATAAATTAAACTAAATCAATAATTTCAATCTATTGAAATCAGTATCAGCCAAAGTCATTTTTGCACTGCAGTGGTAGAAGCTGCATCTAGATGTATTTATTTATGCCATTGTAATTCCATTCATGCCACCTCTGAGCAGAATATTGCTCTTTATGCTAGTAAGTGCTAAAACCCCACTTTTACAAAAGTGCATATTTGAGAACGGCGGTAATGTAGTGTGATTTTGCAGCATACTCTGCACACCACCTATCGAATGCACGCTGCTTGAATGGATGCAGTCCGTTTCGAAGTAATCGTGTATTTAAACTTTTACGGCACTACCATTTTTCTGTTTTTACACTAGAGCCATTTATGCTCGGTTTAATGCTACTTTAAGGCGGGGTAGAAAATTAAATGTACAGCAAAGTCACGATATAGACTAGTGTCTGTGAGTATTAAAGCTCAAAAAGACTAATGCTATCTGAAGACTATGCTAATGAATCTGAAGTCTGCATGTTCTGCGCCACAGCGCCATCTAATACACACATACTGAAGCACACGGGATGCTCATGGTGTTTTCAGCATCAACCATCTCACTATATGAGAACATTAATACAATTTCATCTCCATAGCTGTTCTGGAGACACAGAACTTTTCAAAGAACGCACAAACTTAAAGGTCTTCAGTACAACCTGCCAAAGAAAAAGTTTGGTTTAACTTGACGATATTATGAATTATATTACTATTGCACTAAAGCAATAATAATAATACAATTTCTTAAAACATTTTTAGGAAAATTTAAATTTCATTACATCTAGTAATCTAAATCTAAAATATAGTAAATTGGTATTAGAGACAAGACAGTTAAACAACTCAAACACACAGTATCCAGCATAAAGGCAATGAAACGTGAAAGCACAGAGAAAGACAGGAGTCGAAGATAGCAGCAGTGAGGGACGAGGACAAATCAGGTCTGACAGAGACACAAAAAAACCCAAGTTAACATTCAGGCTGTGCCGTCCCTCTCCTAAAAACACAACCACCTTCATTAAGATGACGGCGATTTGGTGCAGAAAGACTCATGTGTGCTTATTATTTTAATTGAAATGATTCAGCCTTTTCAAAGCCCCAGAGGCATAGAGATAAACTCAAAATGGATACAAAATAAATACACTAAAATTCCACCTTACGGAGAGAAAAACAGAAAGGATGAGAGGACGAGTGTGAAGGTGTTTGTTCTCCACATATTAGACATACAGCATCATCACAAATCTGAAATTAAAAATCAGTTATAGAAATCGGATGTCACTCTAGTTTATAACTGAACTGTGTGTGAACAAAATCGTGTTTCGCTTTAAAACAGGACTAACCGTATTATTCTTCTGTATAAACATTTTATCCTTCTTAGTCTTTTCCAGAAACACACAAACATACTCAAAAATGAAAGTGAGAGAGAGAGAGAGAGATTTGGTCATGTAGACTCAATATCACTCAGCCATAGCTCTTCCAGGAAATTGCATGGGGTGATATTGTTGACTTAAGCACAGAGAGGGCAACGCTTGCACTGATTGCTACTAAATGACAAAAGCTGAGGGTCTTGCAACGCTCTTTAAGAGGGGGTTGAGTGATTGCTTGTTGTTAAAGCGTGACATTCTCTAATAAAGGCATTCTGTCAACCATATTTGGAGACAAATGACACTTGAGCCAACAGCAGTCCAAAAATACAACAAATCATATTGGACAAGAACAGAGAAAGAAACTTGATGGTTTGGAAGAGCAAATACAAGCAATCGTGGATTCAGTACGGATAATTCACTTAAAAATTACAATTTTGTTGTCAATTACTCACCCTAATGTCATCCCAAACCTGGAATCAGGATTTTTTTTTGGTTTCAAAGAGAGATCAAGATTCTCCCACGATTCTGAATATAAAACTAAATAAAATAGCATGCAGTTTATTAGAGGTTCTGACAAAATATTCATTTCTGGAAGAATGTTTAATTAATTTGAATGAATTATTTAAAAAATGCTTCTGAATTAATTCAATGAGTGCTTTTGAACAAATCTTTTAAATGAATGATTCAATAACACACATTTTTTAAGGGACACTTGTCGCCACCTAGTGGCGTAAGATCTAATTGATACAACCGTTATTTGAAGCGCCAATTTCTTTTGAAAAGGTGCTTCGCTATCGTAGACATCAGTGTTTCTATCCTAACTTTAAACTTTTATAAGTATAAAAAAGAAGTATATTTTTAAAGGATTTCTGTGATAATTTGAATATTTATAACACAGAAATAACTACCGTGTGGTTTTAAACTGCTCTCTGGCTAAACGTGGAAGCACGAGGACAGATTTGATTGTTTCGGAATGATTTTGAAAAAGATTTAATAGACACGGACGAATCGTTGTCATTAATAAAATAAGATAGCGTGCGTGTAATCTGTTTCCTGAAACCTTAGTAAATTTGTCACACATCCGACGTTCGAACCACGTTGGTTCAACAATCCAGAAACTTTAGCTATAAAAAATTACTGTAAATTTTACAGTATAATACTGGCAGCAGGGTTGCCAGCCAGATACTGTAGTGTTACTGTAATTTAATTGACAGAATTTCCCTGTATTCTCTGATTACAGTAAATAACTGTATTTTTTTAAATTACGAAGGGTCAATTTACAGCAATATTCTGTAAATTTGAGTCAAACCAACACGTGACCCCAGAATGCATTGCAGTTTACAGCAATATGCTGTATTATTAAAAAACAGCCAGCGGCTGTAAAATAATGCTGTAATTTTTACAGTAATTCATCCGTTTCCATCCAAACGTGAAACGAATCTTTTCAACGTTCGCAAAAAAATAAAAAATAAATGAACGAATGCAATTAGGTGTTTACATTAAGTTGTTCCAGTGGATGATGGTGTAACCTAGAAACCAACAGTAAATAAAACACAGTTTCCATCCCCCCTTATTCGCATTAACTCTTTTTCACACGAGTCAAAAAGTGAGTGTAAAACTTTTTTGCGAATTAAGAAGAATAATTTTCCAAGATTTGGCGTTTCCTCATACGATACTTCAAAATTTGCATAAAACAGGGTGATGGAAACATAGCTAGTGTTAAAGATGTCCCGTCGGTTGGCATCTGATGACTACTTTTTTGCTATTTTGTTCTGTTATTTTGCTTTATTTACATAAGTTTGATTTAAATCGCACATTTCCTCTTCCGTCATACTGGCCTGCATTTATGGACATTTTTCAAAATCAAATTCATTCTCTTGACAAACGAAAAGTTTAAAATGAAATCTGTATATTTGGAATGAAAGATTCTATGCTCTAGATTCTATTGACACAAGTCAAAAGCACAATTTTTGTGATTCCGTTTGCGAATGTTTGTTGGATCAATGATTTCGGGAAACGATTTTGGGAAAACTTGCGACCATATTTGGCTGATGATGCTTTTGGGAAATCGTTGCTATAAATGAAAAGTGGATTATGAAGGTGAGAAAATTATGACAAAATTTTTACATTTTTGGGTGAACTATCCTTTTTAAAATCATAATGTATTTCATTGCCTTTGTAAAATGTGCCTCTTCCTTCTTAAAATAATGTTGTCCAGACTCTAATGTACAGCATGAGATTTGAAAAGTTTAGCTTAAATTTGTGCTATAAATGAAAAGTGGATTATGATACAATTGCTTTTGGGAAATTGTTGGTCTTACTTTCTTCTGTGCAACACAAATAGTATTTTTAAAATTGTTCGTGCAATGCAACTTGAATCCAATGTTGTTTTTGAAACCACTGTTGTTATATTTTTTAAAGAAGAAATAAAGTCTTGGAACGACATGAAGGTGAGAAAATTATGACAAAATTTTACATTTTTGGGTGAACTATCCTTTTTAACATCATAATGTATTTCATTGCCTTCGTAAAATGTGCCTCTTCCTTCTTTACTGCACACATCACTGCTATATTTCTTTATGCTGTGACTCCAAGCAGGCTTTAATGTCAGGGCAGGTCTATTTCCATTCAGACTATTTCTACTGATTACGCTAAGAATAGCAACGACTGCGCTGACAGTTGAGACAAAGATAAGCCCGTGCTGAGCGCAGAGCCACAGTCAGGGCAGGTCGGGGGTGACGTGTGCTGTCGTGCTGATTTCCATAATGTCTCTCATTGTTTTGTCTGCCTTCCAGGAGGATAACAAATGAGTAAATTCCCCCTTTGTCATGTTTCATCACAGCAGGAGTCAGTTTTGCGAGCGCATCTCGACGTGCCCGGACTGTCAGTGATTTTCGTCAGTCAGCGAAAGTGACAGAAAGCAATCATCGCCGCGCCACTGGGCCTGATTTTAGAGCAATGAGGCCAAACTCTAGAATACTTCAATTCAAGCCCTAGTGAGTTAAACTCGCAGATCTCCACACAGAACCACTCTGTGACATTTTTCAAGAACTATAGATTGACCTTTGTTACAGTGGTATGACCCAGGAGTGTTTCATAATGCCATCTGATTGATAAATTTGACTTTAAGACGCTGATCGCCAGTTAGAGAATCGTTAAAATAATGTTGTCCAGACTCTAACGTACAGCATGAGATTTTAAAAGTTTAGCTTAAATTTGTGCTATAAATGAAAAGTGCTCATAATTGGATTATGATTTTTCAGTATTTAGCAGACACTTTTATCCAAAGCGACTTACAAGGGGAGCAATTAGGGTTAGGTGTCTTGCTCAAGGGCACTTTAGTCATGGCATCGAAGGTGGAGAGAGAGCTGTTCATTCCCAATCCCCGCTTTCAATTCCTGCCGAGTGGGAATCGAACCTGCAACCTTCAGATTACAAGGCCGACTCCCTCACCATTAGGCCACGACTACCCTATGCGAATGATACAATTGGGACATTATTCTCACTTTAAATGGAGGAGTGGCTTGGACCTGGAATACTTCCGATTATTAGATGTTCTATGCAAAATATGCATATAGAGTATAAAGGGTGGGGGTACAAATACTGTATTTGTATTGTTCTATTGTTGGTAGGTTTAAGTTTCCCAACTGTTTTAATGGGAGGTAGCAAAATCTGACGGGGAAGCAAACAACGTCAGAGCAATCAAAGCTGCATTACGTCACGAAAGCGCGGACTGTGAGGATTTAGGGTGGCATTTGGGACAGGGCGTGTACCACGTTCCCACTGTAGGTTCATTTTGGCATTGATTGTGGTGCCATAGACAACGCATAATACCCAGTCTGAGGATGTGAACAGCTCCGAATATAACATCACGTGCTGTCATCTCAAGATTACAGTAATTACGAGGTAGCGTGAATGTAGCATTATTCCAGTCACGGAAAACACACTGACAGTAAACCTTGAGATTATTACATGTAACAGAGCAAAATATATGGATATGAAAACATGTACAACTAAATGAACTCTCAAATATTTTCAAATTTCAATTTTGTGAACATGTTTTATTAAACATGGACCTGTTTCATTGAAATGGATTACTTCTGCACATTTTATAAATGTAAGCAACTAATTTAGACATGAAAACTGGGTTCCAGTGTGGTGAGGTGTACATGCTCGGCCAGGTTTGCATTCGTGGATCTTCGGATGAGGAACCACGCGGAAATTTACTCAATTTTCTGTGCACGCCACCAAGAGAAATGGGTTCGGGAGCACTCAATGCGCACTTCCGTCCACGCCGAGATGACATCAATTTTGTCGCGTGCACTTAAGCGAACTTGCGGACGCGTCAAGTATAAATCAGGCTCCACTGGTGCAGAGCGAACGTTTGTAATTCATTCCAATGAATTAAACCCACAGTAAGTATGTACGTTTACTGTCAATTGTGGATTGATGGGGTTTAAGTGATATAATGTTTGGAGAAATCTGGTATACGTCATCAGAGAGAAGTCTGACGTTTTCCCCGGAAAATCGAGTTATGACACCTTGAGGTCAAAAACAAATGTAAAAAATGTAATGTGTATAGATGTTCGAACATGTTTTTACAAAATAGGCAGGGGGAATTTACCCAACAGATGATTTATTATACCATATACTCTTTTTGAGTGAAAGCAAAAATATTCAGTTTTGTGTGTGTATCTTTAAATGCACATAACCTGCTGCTCCCCACCCCCTTTCCAGAAAAGGATTGTGCTGCTAAATGCTCTAGCAAGGACACAAATACTCAGGGGAGGAGCTAAAGGCCTGTTCCACAGTGATGTCCCAATGGATGCATTCCTAAATTTAATGTGTATAGATGATCGAACATGTTTTTACAAAATAGGCAGGGAGAATTTACCCAACAGATGATTTATTATACCATATACTCTTTTTGAGTGAAAGCAAAAATATTCCGTTTTGTGTGTGTTTCTTTAAATGCACATAACCTGCTGCTCCCCACCCCCTTTCCAGAAAAGGATTGTGCTGCTAAATGCTCTAGCAAGGACACAAATACTCAGGGGAGGAGCTAAAGGCCTGTTCCACAGTGATGTCCCAATGGATGCATTCCTAAATTTAATGTGTATAGATGATCGAACATGTTTTTACAAAATAGGCAGGGAGAATTTACCCAACAGATGATTTATTATACCATATACTCTTTTTGAGTGAAAGCAAAAATATTCCGTTTTGTGTGTGTATCTTTAAATGCACATAACCTGCTGCTCCCCACCCCCTTTCCAGAAAAGGATTGTGCTGCTAAATGCTCTAGCAAGGACACAAATACTCAGGGGAGGAGCTAAGGGCCTGTTCCACAGTGATGTCCCAATGGATGCATTCCTGAACGGCTCATTTTGAGACGCTGATTCTGAATTACGGGCAAAATAACAAATGGAGTGGATGGATTTTTAGCATGATAGGGTGGTTGTGTACACACTGCAGATTATGTTCAAAAACAATGTGAAAGTGAATTTTGCATAAAAATTATTGCCAGCAGCACTGGAGCTATTTGAACTCCACAAGTGTGTGTAAATGTGGTGATCATGTTCTCTAGTGTGATTTGAGATTAATTTGGATCATCAATAAATTTGGACAATCAATGCAAAAACAAAAAAAATATTAGCGTCTGCTTTTAATTTTAAGTCATAATGTTCATTTTATGGTTTTCAGAATAGAACATTCTGCTTGTTTCCAGGATTTAATTACAAATTGTAAATTTGAGATGAGAAATTCTGATTCATTTACTCAAATAACATCCGAGAAACAACAAAATTCAAAAACTTGCACTCAACTGAAAAAGCCAGGTCAATGTAATGAGGAGCTGCTGAGGCTGAAGTTTTAAACAGGCATCCAGGTGATCATCAGTTCAGGTTGAGCAGTATTTGGATTCGGTTATCTTCATGTGGGAAAATGCTGTCTCACACAAGTATGTTAAGCCAAACAAGGCTGTCATGGTTCAGTGCACATCTTCTGATGTTGGGATTTTTCTCTCATCGAAGTTCCAAAAATGTCCAGCAGAAGCTCTGCCTTCATCTGAATGTCAGACTGCAGCAATAAAATTTCATCCTCCAGGGCAGATGGGTTTATTTGGAAAGCTGACGCAATGTTTAACGCCTGTGTACTGCTGCTGGGAAATCTGGAGGTCTGGTCATGAAACCAAATCTGATCTGAACTAAGTAGCAAAAATAGAAAAATGCAATCTGCTAAAACAAATAACTTCAGATTGTATGTATTGTGACAAATCTGCTCAAATAATTCCTAGAGATCCACACCTACTCAACACACAAATATTCTCATGGCATAAACTGGTTAACTGGATGGAAATTAAACCCATACCTTGACCTTGGTGTCGTTGGTCCAAACAAGCTAAATGCAACCAACAAGAACATCAACCCTCAGTTTCGCAGTTCCCATTACGTCTGCCATCTGAGACCTCGTGTCTTGGTTTCATTGGACCATGACAGTGGAAATTGCTTGAACCATCTAAAATAAATTTGTGTTAAGAGTAAACAGAGTGAAATGAAAAAAATAAAATAAGAGGAAAGATTGAGAGTGATGCATATAATTTGTGTCTAACTGAACCTGCAAGTAAGAGAGAGTCTTACTGAATCTTACAGAAACTGTTCCTGCGATTTTAAAAGGATCTCACTGGAAATGGAATCTTTAACATGTTTGGCAACAGCTCTGTGAGTACACTGATCAAACAATTATTTACAGAACACGATAAACCCTCAATTCATTCTGGTTTACGGCAAAATGTCATCCTTACATATGAAAGAAAAAGGCCAATGCGCTCAAACAAGACTCGGAAATGCCAATGCAGAAGATTGTAATTTTCATTTGATTTACAAAAATTGTAGGCTTTCTGCCCGTGCTTTTCAATGACACCCAGAATTCAGCATGAAGAGAAAAGTAACACAGTACTTACATCGTGACCTTGAAAGTCCTGGCTTTGAGACCAGTTCGCACATCAAGAGCGATAACTATAACTATAAACTTTCAATAATCATTCAAATAGTAAGAGAATAGGGAAGGACACACCACAACTATAAAGATAACCACAATATCGTTTGAATCACTTTCAGAACATTTTTCTAAAAACATCAAACAGCCAATTAGAATATGCCTGGCTTTAAAGAGCTAGAGGATTTCAGGCAGCAGACAACATAACTGCAGCACGTCTCTGTCATAAACCGAACTTTATCGTCCATTGGTGTGGATGCTAGTTATCATTCTTGGTGTGAACTGGTCTTTAGAGTGGCGCTTCTAAACCTTTTTGACGCCAAGGTCCTCCTTTGTCTGAGACGATAATCGAAGGCCCTCCAGGATAAGATGATATTTACCTCTGGTGCATATGTTGTAATAAACAGGGATGGATTAATGCACCGGGAATACACCCAATACACAGGGCTGGGTAGGTTACTTTTAAAATGTATTTCACTACAGATTACAGAATACATGCTTTAAAAAGTCATTTGTAACATATTTCGTTACATTACTCAAGTTTAGCAACTTAATCTAAATACTTTAGAATACTTTGGAATACTAATAAGTGTGGAACAAACACACAAAAAAGGTCATTGCAAGTTTTTATCTCACAATTCTGACTTTTTCCCACAGAATTGCGTGATATAAAGTTGCAGTTGTGAGTTATAAAGTCAGAATTATGAGATATAAACTCACAATGTTGAGAAAAGTCCAAATTATGAGATTTAAAATCGCAATATTGAGAAAAATTAAAAATATGAGATATAAACTCACAATATTGAGAAAATTATGACATTTAACTTAATTATGTTTATATCTCCCAATTCTGACTTTATAACTTGCAATTGTGAGTTTAAATCTCGCAATTCTGAGAAAAAGAAGTCAGAATTGTGAAATGCAAACTCACAATTGTGAGGGAAAAAACAAATTGTGAGAAAAAGTTGCAGTGACGAGTGAATTATAAAATGACTCACAAAACATGAAAACAGTCGTGGATCATCAGGTCACGACAGGACAGTTCAGTTGACAGTTGGGCAATTTTTTTATAACTTCAGTCATTTTGTCTTGTTCAGGACAGAACAAAATAAAAATAACAACATTTTTATGATCGCTCTTAAAAGTATTAAACTGTTGATGAAACTTAACTCCGCTTTTTCAGACGGTCAGAGTTAGAGAATCACCAATCGCTGTTTAAATGACATTAAAACTCAAAGTAATCACTTTGGTAATCTAAAACACTTTTCAGATGTAACTGTAATCTGATTACCACCCATTTAAAATGTTACTGTAAAGAAATACAGTTACTAAAATTTTGTATTTTAAATACGTAACTAAGTTACTTGTATTTCGCTACTCCCCAACCCTGCCAATACACTAGACCAGAGGGGGGACTCAGACAAGCTGCGGGGGGCACCACACCACTAAACCCATAAGCAACGAGAAATCTGAGAGGCGCACCACTTTTCCACCTATCCCACACAAAAATCTGCACGCCAAAAGGCCTTTAGATGGATTATGACCGAGTCATAATCTGTCCCTGCTTATAAACTCAAAAGTATGATGTCAGTTTAATGTTGTTCATCTTTATTTTTTAATGATTTTAATGTAATTATGCTAATATAACTAAGTTTAAGTAATTTTAAGACTTAATAAGGCTGTGCACATGCGCCGAACACATCCTTCAGAGCTCAATGTCAAGTCTACTTTGAACGGCTTTTGCGCTCAGCGGTGTGTTAGCCGGAGCAGAATGCGGAAAATGAACTATGTTCGAGCCTTAAAGGAATAGTTCACCAAAAATGAAAATTATCCCATGATTTACTCATCCTATGTTCTTTCAGCTGGAGTTACATTATAAAACATCCTGGCTCTTCCAATGTAAATAATGCTAGTAAATGGCGCTCCTGATTTTTAAGTTCAGAAAAGTGCATCCATCCATCATAAAAGATATCCACTCGGCTCCAGGGGGTTAATAAACGCCATTGGTGTTTGTCAGGAAAATATCCATATTTAAATCTATATAAATTAAAATAATTAGCTTCCACCTGACAGCCTACACAAATCGATTCACGCCAAAAGAGTCATTTCTGACCAGACGCATTGACCAATGTGGAACGCAGAGGATAGAACGAAACAAAACACCGGTTTGTTTACATCACAAGAGCCGTATAAACTTATGATACTTCAGATTACTCTTTTGGCATAAATTGAACGTCTGCAGGAAGCTAGTTATTTTAGTTTATAGTTTTAAATATGGATATTTTTCTTATGCCCTGCTTTGCTTCAGAAGGCCTTTATTAACCCTTGGATTTGAACGAATCGCACTCTCATTCTCTTGAAAAACGTGCTTCTTTTCTCATGAGCTTGATCTATAAGTACATGTCATACCAACAAGAAACTATGCTTCTAACCACAGATCGAGAGCTGAAGCAATGTTGTTCACGAATGTTTGTTGAAACTATGGTTGGTGAATCATTGTTAGTAATTATGTTAGTAACAACGGAATTTGCAATGCTTTTAGTAAAAGCACAGCTGTTTGACTTTCTTTCTTCTGTGCAAAGCAAATAGTGTTTTTTTTTTTTTTGTCTATACAATGAACGTCAGTGGAATCCAATTCAATTTTGAACCCATTATCATGTCCATTATCATGTCCAAAGAAGGCTCGACCTGGACTTGGATTTGAATGAGTCAGTCTCAACTTCAACACTGGTTATGGTTTCACATGGTTAAGTTATGTTTAAGGTTATGGATGGAGCCTATAATTGTTTTTATGGAATGTTGTTCCAAGACCAACAAAGGTTATTGAACCAGGAACAAGCACTCAGGACTAAATCGCTTGCTCAAACAATGCTTTATGCTAGCATGGCGTGTCTACCTACTAATATTGTCATGAAAACAGAAACACCACACAATTTGAAAGTGGAGTAACATGAATTTGACTTCAAAGCATTGTCTGATTATCTGTATATGTGGTTACAACATATATGAGGGAATCTACAACCAACCTCTGGTAGCGACCGCATTCCCTGAATGACTAAAGAAAACGACTCTACTTTGCAGCTCAGGAAGAAAAAAAATCTACCTGCCAGCCATCTTATAATGAAATGTGTGTTATTTACAGATAACATGCCGAGACTGTAATTCCGAGAAAGCAGAGAGAATAAAAGAGTGCAAGATAGACGAGGCAGAGCGCTGTCAATCAAAAAAGAGGCGACCGGGGTTTCATGACCAGCCAATGATTTGTGTCCGCCTGGAGTGGCAGACGGCCAGATCAATCTAGGCCGCACACAGGCAGTAATATGAAGACAGATTGGCTTAATTCTGTACTGCAGCTTCTGAGAGAAATCGAGTCTGGGGACTCTTTAGCGCTGGAGCCAGACAGAGCGAAGAAGGAGAAGGAAGGAGACAGAAAGGAGAAAGGGTCAGAAGAATGTTTTATGAAGGGAAAGATGTAAATGTGAAACCCAAGAGGATGGGGAAGACTTGTAAGTTTGAACAGAGATGGCTTCTTATGTTCTAGGGATAAGTAAGCAGGGCCAACTAGTCGATCAGTCATCCAACACCTGACTAGTTCATCTAAAGGATGTCTATAGGCCAATTCACACCGCACCAACCAGAGCCAACCAGTGCCAACCAGCGCCAACCAGCGCCAACCAAAGCCAATCAACGCCAACCAGCGCCAACCAGCGCCAACCAACGCCAATCAACGCCAACCAGCACCAACCAGCGCCAACCAGTGCCAACCAGCACCAACCAGCGCCAACCAAAGCCAATCAATGCCAACCAGCACCAACCAGCGCCAACCAACGCCAATCAACGCCAACCAGCACCAACCAGCGCCAACCAGTGCCAACCAACGCGAACCAGCACCAACCAGTGCCAACCAGCGCCAACCAACACCAACCAGCGCCAACCAGCACCAACCAGCGCCAACCAACACCAACCAGCGCCAACCAGTGCCAACCAGCGCCAACCAACACCAACCAGCGCCAACCAGCACCAACCAGCGCCAACCAGCGCCAACCAACGGCAACCAGCACCAACCAGCGCCGACCAGCGCCGACCAACGCCGACCAACACCGACCAGCACCAACCAGTGCCAACCAGTGCCAACCAACGCGAACCAGCACCAACCAGTGCCAACCAGCGCCAACCAACACCAACCAGCGCCAACCAGCACCAACCAGCGCCAACCAGCGCCAACCAACGGCAACCAGCACCAACCAGCGCCAACCAGCGCCGACCAACGCCGACCAACGCCGACCAACACCGACCAGCACCAACCAGCGCCAACCAACGCCAACAAAAATGTCTGTTGGAGTTTGTTGGATAGGTGTGATACTCCCATTGGCGTCTGTTGGAGTTGGTCGGAGTCTGTTTTCACTCGACTCAACATGTTTAATCAGCGTTTGTTGGGTCGTGGAATGTCTGATCAGTAACGCCAACAAACTCTGACGCAATCTGACATGGCCATGAACCGTTGCCATGACGATTCTGTAAAAACTGCACTGGCTCACTATTAAACATCGTATAGATTTTAAAATCTTGCTAATTACTTACAAAGCACTAAATGGCTTAGCTCCCCAGTACCTGAGTGAGCTCTTAATGCATTATAGTCCTTTGCGTCTCTTACGATCTCAGAATTCTGTCCAGTTGTTAATACCTAGAATATCAAAATCAAACGCAGGTGGTAGATCCTTTTCCTATTTGGCACCTAAACTCTGGAACGATCTTCCTCACATTGTTCGGGAAGCAGACACACTCTGTCAGTTTAAATCTAGACTAAAAACGCATCTATTTAACCTGGCTCAAAAAGATCTTAAACTAGATGGAACTGGATTAAATATTTTGACTGTTGCGATTCCAAATCGGTTTAATGACCTGTAACTCTGCCTGAGTATCGGACAAGTGTTCACTGTTGGCCAGAGGAGAACTGCCCCCCCGACTAAGCCTGGTTTCTCCCGAGGTTTTTTTCTCCATTTGTTGGAGTTTTGGTTCCTTGCCGCTGTTGCCTTTGGCTTGCTTAAGTTGGGGACGCTTGCTTGATATTCAGCAGTGTTTTTGATATGCCTGCATTGGCGCTGTTGTATATGAACTGAGCTGAGCCGGACGATTACGTCACTGTTTTCTGCAGTGCTGATATACATAAATTAACTAGACTCATAACTACTGATCTTTGCAATGGAATGAATCAATAATATATAGAATAAGCTGCACAATGCCATTTTTACTCATGTGAAGAGGATTATTTTTTTCTATCAATACTGGAATGCGCGCGTTAAGGACTTTACATAATAAATAGTAAGTAGCCTATAGCATCCAAATACTTTGCGAAATGGAAATATTTGGATTTGTGCCGAAAGAGAGAGGTATAGCGTGAGAGCAATGCAGGTTTAACCTAAGTTTAGTTTTAAATAAATTCATTTTGGCTTGTTTAACTACAAATGGTTGTATAGGCCTTTGATCGGTCGCGCTAAAAGAAGTTTTAAAACCCTCGAAGGCTGTACAACCCCAACGCAAGTCATCAGATAGATGGCTAGCCCTTCAGATTTCAGGTTGGTATTTTTATGTTTGCCTCAATACTTTGAAACAATGAAAATATATATGATACTATATTATTAATCTAATAAACTTGCCTAATGGTTACATGTATGTAGTTGTTCGATCTCAATTTTTCCAAGTCAGACTTGACTCTCTGTGACTCGTTTGACTGTTTGTCGGTATTTGTTGGTTCAGTGTGAACACTAAAGTTATTTTTCATAACAATTCAAATCCAACGGCCAACTTGTTCGTTGTCGTTTGTTGGCGTTGGTTGGTGCGGTGTGAATTGGGCTAATGATACATTAAAGGAATAGTTCAGGGGTAGGGGTGGCCTAGTGGTGAGGGAGTCGGGCTTGTAATCAGAAGGTTGCTGGTTCGATTCCCACACTGGCAGGAATTGAAAGTGGGGATTGTGAATAAACAGCACTCTCTCCACCTTTGATACCATGACTAAAGTGCTCTTGAGCAAGACACCTAACCCCTAATTGCTCCCCGTGTAAGTTGCTTTGGATAAAAGCGTCTGCTAAATGATGAAAAATGAGTTCACCCAAAAATGAAAATTCTCTCATGTCCTTCCAAACCCATAAGACTTTTGTTCGTCTTCAAAAACATTTCAAAAGACATTTTTAAAGAAACCTGAAGTTTTGGTCCTCCAATTGAAAGCCCGAGCAATCAAAACTTTGACTCTTTAAACGTTTGTAAAGACATTACAAACATAACACTTAAAAGCACATTAAATATGATAAACAAATGCACTCTGGTGGCCACAAGAACAAAGCTCTTAAGGTGATGATACACGAGGAAACTTTTTGAGGAATGTTGCTTGGACACTTTCCCATTTAGAATGGGCAACAAATTTCTATTTGGATACTTTAGATTGAAATTTGTTGCTCTTTCTTAATGGGAAAGTGTCCAAGCAACATTGCTTGGCAACATTCCCCCGCAACATTGCTCAAAAGTTGCCCCGTGTATCATGAGCTTTAGTTTCTCGCAGATGCAGAAATGTATTTGTGTGAAATGTAAGAACAAACCTCGGTATGTTTAGCTGAACGATGTTTATATATGAAAAAAGGCATCAATTGAATGATAAGAACAGTCGTGATGCTTCATGAATTACTTTTATGATATCTTTCTGAACTTTTTGAGGTGTCAAAGTTAGGATGGAATAGACTTTCAGAAAAGGTACAGACATCTCTCAGGTTTCATTAAAGATATCTTAATTTGTGTTTCAACGATGAACAGAACTCAAAGAGGAACAAAACTCGTCTTTTTGGGTGAAGACCAAAATTCGGTTCTAGACACTGAAGTCTTTTAGACAATCGGAAAATCATGACAAAATTGTGTCGTGGCAAAGTTAATTCCCTGAAGCCACCAAAAGCTTTTTTTTTTTTTTGGAAAATTAACTTTTAAAGCTATTTTAGCAGTGGTGTATTAAAAAGAGGACAAATTAAGAAGCACAATGTCTTGGACATGGTTTTAGAATGCTGACAGCGAGCTGAACATTCCGTTTGTAACAGTGTCCCAGTGCTGTCACTACAGTAAAACCCTTTTAGAAGTTGCATCTCCAAATTTGCAATGAACGCGTATCTTTTTGTAACAGACCCCCCATCTTCAACAGTAAATGTCAGGACGCTAACAAAATGATCTCATAATCAAGAAAAAGTTTCATTACAAGTATGAAGTGAAAAGAAAATATATTAAGTCGTTTGGCGAAAAAATTGACAAAACTGTATCCGCCAAATCAAAGTCATGTGGTGCAACCAACATGCAGTTAAACATAGCAAAATAATAAAACCATAAACGGGACATGTAGACCCATATGACTGTGTGTCAAGGTAAATAAGTCTCTTTAAACCTTGACAAAGTTGGTTCAGGTTGTAAAATGTCATGTGGTTTGACTTCCCAAAACCTTAATATATATTGCTCCGTCCAGCTTTTAAGAATGTGTGCTGTGTGTACACCAGGGACCTTAATTAACAAGACTTCCTTAAAACGGACTAATTGACTACTTGATCGATTTACCCACTGCCTAGTCGATTTTGAAAATATGTCATTTTGCACATCCCTATTATGTTCATGGAAATAAGAAGGTGATTACTGAAAAAAACACCTTTGGAACATTGGCTGACATTGCAGGGCACTTTCCCTGGGCTCGGGTCGGTCTACTTGCCATTGATTAGCAATAAAGTACCGCTACAGCGCTGACAAAAGCACCATAAAATACTGCCAACTCCATTGCCTTTAATTTCCCCTTCCATAACAATAAAGAAGATTGATTCTTCCATTCCAGAACTCCGTTTGAGCAATTAAGAGAACAAATACTACTGTAAGGCTTTTTCATTCCCCGCCTCTCGACTTTTAGTGATATGACTGGAAGGACAAAAATAGACAGCTTTGTTTGGGCCACAACTCAGCGGTCGTGATACAGAACTACCTATAGTGTTATCTATCCATCCAAGTGGAAGGGCAGGAGGAGAAATAGGGAAAGGGAGAGAGTACAGGAGGAAAAGAGGAGAGGCCCGCGGCACTGTCTAGAGGAGAGTTATCCGTAGACCAATGGCCAAATTGATTCCGTCGAGCACTGTTCATCAGGCGCACGGTAGCACTAGGAAATATTCCCTCCTCCATCCGTCCTCTCCTATTAGCGCAGTGGACGAGTAATTTTTCTCTGGAAAGAGCTAATGGAAACATGCAGTAAATCACCACTTAAGGGTGCATAAAAATGTACAGCTTAAAATTCGCTATTATAAAAATAAATAAATATATTTAGGGATAGTGTTTGGAATCATTCAGTACCTAGAAGTCTGGGTACTGAAGTACTAAATATGGACACATATATTATTTTTTTTCAATAACCACGCATTAAACGTTATTCTCTCAAAAATACAAACATGTACATCTATGTTGCTCGCATATAATGGTAGCCTAGTTTGTGAAACTAGGCACAAACTAAAAAAAGCACAAATCCTCAGACCCCAGAGGGTTAAAAAAAAGTGAGATTATTTGTGTTATTTAACATTATTATTGCAGGTTTGCTTATATAAATGGGGGGGGGGGTAATTTGTGTTACTTTTTTTGGAAAAATAACTATTTAGTTGTAACTGGAAAAGTAATGCGTTGCTTTACTAGTTACTTAAAGTAATCTGATTATGTAACTTACATTACTTGTAATTAAGGCAGCACGATTTATCGCACAATACGAAAACAAAGTGATTATCACTTAAACATGATTCTTAGTGCGATTATGAAATCGCAAAGGCTGCGATTTTTTTTATGCGCAGCTTGTCAGTGAAATACGGCTCCAAATGCTGATCCATCTGAAAGCACTGCGAGTTTGAGTCGCTTATAATGTACATTTGAAAAAGTAACGCATGTAAAACATCTTCCCAGACGTGAGAAGCATTTATTAATATCTTGTCCAACAATAGACAACATTTAATAACGTGTTTTTACTGCAAACTCGCTTCATAACGACAGTTGAGCTTGTGTGAGATGATGTGGCTTCTTACACAGAATAAGGCAGTCGTGTGTTTATTAGTCATGTTTAATCAATCAAAGCGTTTCAATCTTCTGTTTATTCAGATATGACGCGTGTTATCTTCGTCTGCCGCAGGGCATATTTGGAGTTTCTGCGCAAGAGCGCCCTCTGGCTTTCAGATGGAGAAGCATTTACTACTGATCGCAGAGCCGTACAGCTCCGACAAGCTGCGCATTAAATAATCGCAGCCTTTGCCAAATCACGATTTTATCACGGTGGCCGAGAGAGCTCAAAGCGCTGCGAATAATAAAACACATGCAAATTTAAAAAAAGCACATGCAAATAAAAAAAACACATGCAAATAAAAAAAAAAAAAAACGTGATCATCAGTTTGACAACACATGTGCTTTAAATCCTCACAACACATGCAAACTCAAAAACGCGCTACATTTACAAAAAGCGCTGCAAAGAGCACAAACCACAACGGAAATGTTTCAAAGTGGACCCCAAAAAGTGACGGACCCTACTTGACAACAGCACAAACTAAAAAATATTAAAATATATAACTCAATGTAATGTGTTTCACTAACAGAAAAGTGTTTTAATATGTGGCATTGTTGTTCACTCATTCAACTTTAAGAGATGATAATTTAGTGGATGATTTAAAAATATTCGTTAATCGTCTGTAGCGCACTAATGTGACGTAATCGTAACGGCCGTCTGAAGCGCTCGACGACCACGTCATCTGTGAAAAACACTTTATTAAAAATAATAAATACATAAAATAATGTACAGTTGTTTATTTTTGTTTGCAGTTTTTATAGTATTTCATGATTGTGAACACGTTGTGCACTCAAATGCCGTACACTATATAGGGATTAGTGAATAAGTGAAGGGTGAGTTGAACTGGTTTTGGACGGTCTTCCTAGTAGGGTCCCCCTTGAAACATTTCCGTTGTGGTTTGTGCTCTTTGCAGCGTTTTTTGTAAATGTAGCGTGTTTTTGAGTTTGCATGTGTTGTGAGGATTTGCAGCACATGCGTTGTCAAACTGATGATCACGTTTTTGTTTTTTTTATTTGCATGTGCTTTTTTTTAATTTGCATGCGTTTTATTATTCGCAGCGCTTTGAGCTCTCTCGGCCACCGTATTTTATAATGATAAATCGTGGATCCCTATTTGTAATGCTTTATCCCCAACACTGAGCAGCAGTACGTCCGTGTATCTATTAGCAGGAGCACGTCCATACTAGCTCTAGTCTCTACCAAGATTAAATACATTAACATGGCACATATTCTATAACACGCTAAAACTATTCAGAGTTGTCATGACTGAACTATAGCGATGTTTTAATAACACACCACAGCTATAATGATAATAATGACACATTGTTACGATATAGTTGGATTTAAAGCAGCAGGCTTACAATATAATAGAGCGTTATTGGACATTGGCGTCCAATCCTCTTGAAAAGGGGGTCTGGAGAAGATGTTTTTTGAATTGGGATTCACCGACCCTAAGGAGGTGGTGCAACATTTCAGAAATAAAGAAAAAAGAAAAGAAAAACAAAATAAAAGGTAACATTTACCAAATTACATTTTCTGAAGACTGCTTTGAAACCATGTGATAAATTGTGAAATTTCATTCCATATTAACAGCCATAGGTTGTAAATGCATATTAAAAAAGTGCATATACTGTAGTCATATTTAATTGAATATATTTTTGCACAGAGCCCCTAGCATCCCCCGGGGGTCCACAGGCCGCAGTTTGAAGACGGTGTGGTGAAACATGGGTGAAATCGAACTTGGGTTCATACCAAGCCATTGAAGCAAGTGTGAAAAAAAGCCTCTAAAAGTCTAAAATGATGTCACAGGCCATTCAGCTGAGATCTGTGTCCCTGGCTGGTCCCTCAAATCAGATTATGAACATTCCTGATTCGCCTTGACATCTACTGACATCATCTCTGTGAAGATAAATTCATATACTGCTGTTGGAGGCAATAAACTGACAGGCGGACCAAATGGTGTTGATGATTTTGGACACGAGAGTGTGACTGTCTGTCTGTCGTGGCCCATCACTGAGGCACAGCCTGAGCAGAAAGGCACATCATTAACGATGGTAATTAGGTAGCGAGGCTCGACCTGCGCCTGTGGCAGCGGGGCCAGCGCACCTGAGAGCCCGCAGACAGACGCTGACTTCAGCCCACCAGCCACTTAGAAACCAGCTGATAAATGCGAAACCATAAAGCACTTAAAACAGAAAGAATGAGACAACGTAAAAATGGGATGAAATTGCAAATGCTAGATTTAGTTCAAGAGCTCTACATGAAAAATATATTGTTTATTTAGCATTAAGCTGCGGTCTCTTTAAAGTAAGTGTTCTGTTTGCCTGAATCCGAGAGGTAAAAGCACTGCACAAGTGCTCTTATAAACAACCAGCCTACTGAAATAAAACCCCAATAAAAACATCAAAAAAGTCTACTAAAATTTAAGGCAGGTTCTTCAGCGTCCATCCATCAAAGGTTTGGAGTCGGTACGATTTTTTTTAATGTTATCGAAAGTTTCTTGTTTAATTCAAATTAAAAAAATATATATTACTGTTATATTTCTATACATTTATTTATATTATTTTAAAAAAAAGTAATTTATTCCTGTGACCCCTTTTTAGCATCATTACGCCAGTCTTCAGTGTCACATGATCCTTCAGAAGTCTTTCTAATACACTGATAAAAATGATTTTATGGTGAAATAATTACTTCAGAAAAAAAAAATAGTTAATGCAAGAACTAAGTAAATTCTATATTAGTACTCAATTCAAGTTTGTAGTTTGTAGAAATTAAAGTGTAAATATCAACATTATAAAATGAAGTAAAACTACACAACGTTTCTGATACTGGTGTTCCCATCATGCACTGGGCCTCGAGTAATTAATGAGGTTTATTTGTATTTACACTGTTTTATCATTTTATCAACTTGCCGTTTTGTGACATTTGAGATCATTTTCTACTCAAAAACGATCGAATGTTACCGTCATTGTGTACCAAGTGTTGAGGTCTCTGTGTTCAGGTGCCGCGTTACTTCTGATACGTAGATATGGTGTCTATACAATATAAATTGTATTATTTACTTAGATATTTCGAAATAAAAGCATTCACTTTTGAGTCAAATGTATTGCAAAGGAAACTTCAAATAAGTCGAAATTACTCAACCTTTTAGCTTACTCAAAATTCCTTATTTTCTTTGTTGAGTTTACTTAACTTAGTCAAGTACGGTTGACTTACTTCCTTCCCTATGTGAAATTACTCCAAAAATATCCACGCATAAAAAATTTAAGTCAATTTTACTTATAGTTTTTTCAGAACTCTTTGTTCAGAGCTCTTTCGTGAACAGTAAGGTCAAAAGAACAGCATTTATTGGCAATATAAATCTTTTGTAACATTTTAAAGTTTTTACTGTCACTTCTTGAATGCATCCTTGCTAAATAAAAGACTTTAGAAAACTTACTGACCCCAAAGGTGGTGTTTTTTCCCCCTGCGTCTACAGCATCCATATAAAAACTCAATATATCTCATATAAAATATTTTCTTAGGTGAATTTATATATGCTGCTATCCGTATATCCTGTACATATGCATACAGTACAAGTATTAGAGCTGGGTGGACTCAAAATGCGTCACCGTTGATCAATCATTTGTTATGAAAAATTGGTTCAAAGTTCCGAATGAAAATGAGATGAAGAATGTTTCATTCATGAAGTAAATTCATTTGATTATTCGTTTGTACATAATCCAATTTTTTTTTTTTAAATCACGCAATATTTTTATGGCTAACATACACATATGTACTGCTCTTCTAATCTTTTCTGTAGAAATGTTTCACCTGCGCCCTTCACGTCAAGCCTGGGGCTGCCGCCGCCGCCATCTCGCATTTGCATGAGTCCGTGTAACCAATTCCAATTTCAGGCAGAATTTGTTTTCCAGACCCCATCCTCAGGTTTTAATTATAAAGTGAGGCGTACAGAGAAGGAGCCCAGCGTGTTTCAGGTGGCTATTCACACACCGGCACAACTGAACCATGAAATTATTCGTAGGTCTAATCATTGACTAAACAATAAAACATTAATTCAGGGAAAATGGATCAAAGTGAGGTGTTCAAGAATGGGATTGGGGTCCTAAGAGCAAGAGAGGGAAAAAAAACATTAGTATCTAGACCAGCAAAGAGACTATATTAGTGCTGGGCGGTATACCGGTTCATCCCGTGAATTTCGATTCATTAAACATCTTAACAATGACCAGCGTTTAAGTAAACTAACACAACATTATTTCAGTTGTTTTCAATATGAAATTGATTATGAAAAGGATTAGACATCCAAAACGCAGATCACAGAAAACGAGTCTCTTTTTCTACTGTTTTACGTGCTTTGCGTACTATTGAGCAGTGTGATATCAATTCTCACCACAAGGTGTCACACACAAACTACTTAGACAAACCAAAACACAGGGAAACTAATACTGCACAGACCAAATATACTATAAACATTGTACTATTCCCTGAACTCCTGACAGTAAAATGTGCCAAAATAAAGGTCCCGCGAAAGAAAAAGTGATATACCGTGAAACCGTCACAATCTTGAAACAAAACACGATACAGATTTGTGGTGAAACCGCCCAGCACTATACTATATAGACAAATTTTAAGTACTTTAGAGGCACTACCCAAGGTTTATTGCTTGGTAGAAAAATTAAGATTAGGGCTGTCACGATTCCTCGGTTAAATTTGATCATTTAAAATACCAGAAGTGGCACTATAGCATAATGCTATTGTGAATTCACAAAGGCAGAGATTTAGTGAAATCAATAGATGCCCTGAGGCTTTAAAATACACGTCCTTTGATTATTTCCATGTGTGTCGGTTACGTGCGTCTCCGTTGCTGCTCCACATGAACTGTTATCATTTACAAGCGTGCAGCGTCTCAGGGTGCGTTCACACTTATCATGTTTGGTTCGATTAAAACGAATCCTGGTGCGACTGCTCAGTTAGTGCGGTTCGTTTGAACATATGTGAACGCTGGGGTAGTCGGGCTTGTAGTCAGAAGGTTTCTGGTTCGATTCCCACGCCGGTAGGAATTGAAAGTGGGGATTGGGAATAAACAGCACTCTATCCACCTTCGATACCATGACTAAAGTGCCCTTGAGCAAGACACCTGACCCCCCTTGTAAGTCGCTTTGCATAAATGATGATGAAAATGAAATGAAAATGCCGTCCGAACCCAAACAAGCGGGCCGAGACCGCTAAAAAGATGGGTCTCGGTCCGCTTCCAAACGAACTCTGGTGCGGTTCGATTGATATATGAACGCAACACGGACCAAAGACATGTAAACGAACCAAAAACAGGACGTGATGTCACAAGATGCGACGCTACAAGTCACTGATTTGACGACGCGGAAAGATCGGTGTATCCAAAATGAGTCGAGGGCAAACGTGGAGCAACGAGGAGGTGAAGCGCCTCATCAGTATTTGTTTCTGCTGCTGTTTTGAATGTTTTGAACATTTTCTGAGCTCTTCGTGAGTTCTCAGCTGGTAAAAATAAAGCATATGTACACGCATAAAATGATGGCGTTTAATCCAGCGCACAGCATTGTTTTGAACGTTCGGTAAGCGAGCTCCGTCGAGAAATATACGTCATAAAAGCCGACCAATCAGGTTGTGATCGTATCTCTATGGTTCGCTGTTAAAAATGCCAGTGTGAACGCTAAGCGGACCAGGACTATATGTTTTGTTTTTTGATCCGGACCAAACGAACCAAACCAACCGAACTACAAGTGTGAACGCACCCTCAAACTCCATCTCTGCATGAGTTTGGGTGGCTTATAACATTCATCTAAGAATGCAATGTGCGACAATTAATCAGATTTGTAAGGTAAATCATTTTTAAAACTACGCCAACACAGGAGAATACGTCGATATGTTTACAAAGCGAACTGTTCATCGCAATCTCAAAATTAAAGTTTAAACCCTCACTCTGAGTTTTGATGTCCACATATTCTTATTCAAGAAATTAAGTGGATGTTGAGTGGATGTCGCATTTCTATCTTCAGGATGCACGTTCCGAAAACCGAAACGAAATAATTAAATCAATAATCAATTGAAATAGTAAAATCTGAGTCGTACAAACAGTTAAATTTCAGTTTTATATCAACTTTTAATAACAGAATTGTTTCTACTACTTCAGTTTGTTGGTAAAATATAAACAAGAATAAACTGTTTTCATGACAGATTTAAATCGAACCTACATTAAATAATGCAGATTTATCACTAACAGCTTATAATGAATATTAATACAGTGCATCTATTTCACAAAATGCTCTTCTCAAGAGTTATTTTTAAACTATGGACATAGAATAGCTTTCTTGAGGTAAACGTGACGTTAAGTGTAAAAGCATTTCCTAGTTGAAACACATTGAGCGATTTTGTTGTAATGTACAGTACTGTGCAAAAGTTTTAGGCAGGTGTGAAAAAATGCTGTAAAGTAAGAATGCTTTCAAAAATAGACATGTTAATAGTTTATATTTATCAATTAACAAAATGCAAAGTGAGTGAACAGAAGAAAAATCTACATCAAATCAATATTTGGTGTGACCACCCTTTGCCTTCAAAACAGCATCAATTCTTCTAGGTACACTTGCACACAGTTTTTGAAGGAACTCGGCAGGTAGGTTGGCCCAAACATCTTGGAGAACTAACCACAGTTCCTCTGTGGATTTAGGCAGCCTCAGTTGCTTCTCTCTCTTCATGTAATCCCAGACAGACTCGATGATGTTGAGATCAGGGCTCTGTGGGGGCCATACCATCACTTCCAGGACTCCTTGTTCTTCTTTACACTGAAGATAGTTCTTAATGACTTTCGCTGTATGTTTGGGGTCGTTGTCATGCTGCACAATAAATTTGGGGCCAATCAGATGCCTCCCTGATGGTATTGCATGATGGATAAGTATCTGCCTGTACTTCTCAGCATTGAGGATACCATTAATTCTGACCAAATCCCCAACTCCATTTGCAGAAATGCAGCCCCAAACTTGCAAGGAACCTCCACCATGCTTCACTGTTGCCTGCAGACACTCATTCGTGTACCGCTCTCCAGCCCTTCGGCGAACAAACTGCCTTCTGCTACAGCCAAATATTTCAAATTTTGACTCATCAGTCCAGAGCACCTGCTGCCATTTTTCTGCACCCCAGTTCCTGTGTTTTCGTGCATAGTTGAGTCGCTTGGCCTTGTTTCCACGTCGGAGGTATGGCTTTTTGGCCGCAAGTCTTCCATGAAGGCCACTTCTGACCAGACTTCTCCGGACAGTAGATGGGTGTACCAGGGTCCCACTGTTTTCTGCCAATTGTGAGCTAATGGCACTGCTCGACATCTTCCGATTGCGAAGGGAAGTAAGCATGATGTGTCTTTCATCTGCTGCAGTAAGTTTCCTTGGCCGACCACTGCGTCTACGGTCCTCAACGTTGCCTGTTTCTTTGTGCTTCTTCAAAAGAGCTTGGACAGCACATCTGGAAACCCCTGTCTGCCTTGAAATTTCTGCCTGGGAGAGACCTTGCTGATGCAGTATAACTACCTTGTGTCTTGTTGCTGTGCTCAGTCTTGCCATGGTGTATGACTTTTGACAGTAAACTGTCTTCAGCAACCTCACCTTGTTAGCTGAGTTTGGCTGTTCCTCACCCAGTTTTATTCCTCCTACACAGCTGTTTCTGTTTCAGTTAATGATTGTGTTTCAACCTACATATTGAATTGATGATCATTAGCACCTGTTTGGTATAATTGTTTAATCATACACCTAACTATATGCCTACAAAATCCCTGACTTTGTGCAAGTGTACCTTGAAGAATTGATGCTGTTTTGAAGGTAAAGGGTGGTCACACCAAATATGGATTTGATTTAGATTTTTCTTCTGTTCACTCACTTTGCATTTTGTTAATTGATAAATATAATCTATTACCAAGTTTATTTTTGAAAGCATTCTTACTTTACAGCATTTTTTCACACCTGCCTAAAACTTTTGCACAGTACTGTATCTTCTGCTGTTGTTCATCCGTGTTTATTTTGTGCTGTAAGTAGTAGTAAAGAGGAAAAGAGATGATCGGTTCACGTGCGCTTGATCCACTGATCGGCTACAGCGATCTGTCACACCATATTAAAGAGCCACATTTATTGATAGAATTTTAAAGTTGAGACTTTGCTTCATATCAAAAGTAACAAAGCCTTTTGCGATGGATGGCCGGCTCGCTGCGAATGTTTAGTGACCTTTTGTTCACGCAAAGATTGTAGATTTAAGAAATCATATCATTACCGATAAAAACGGAAAAATATTGTCAATCCAGAGCTAGTGTCCACACAGCTGACATGATTAACTGTTGTAGATTATCAACATTGTGTGCGTGAAATAGATGAACACAGTGAAATCGTGCCATCGGAGAAACGCTAATCGACCCTTCGCAAAGCCCCGCCCCCTTTAGTTACTGTTGCTATGTCCGACAAGCTCTCACGCCACACATCATGTTCTCACGAGGTGAAAAATACATCCCGGAGCAAAGAGGACACTGACAACACGTCGACAGACATATGAAACACTTTCATTTTTTAATACATCGTAATTTTTTAAAGAAGTTTAATAGCGTCTAGTGTGTCTTTAATGTGTTGTGACAGATCATCTCTTCATACTAGTTCATTTATAGCATCCAATAAACATGAATGAACATCAACGTTAATCTACTAAATCCCCTGACTGCTTTGTCCGACAAAATGGGGTTATGATTGGTCAGATCGCCTGTCAATCAAACTGCCGGCGAAGGTTCGATTACAATTAACGAAGACTCGATCTTTCAAGTTTTGGAAATAATCATCCCCTTTTATCTAATTTTGGACAGACAGCCCGTCCTCATTCATATTTATTTTAATTAATATTAATTTATTTTAAATTATAAATATATATAAAGTCAATTCAGAGGCATCAATATTCCTCTTCAACAAAGAACATGTTTTAAATTTCTGAATTATAATTAATTCTAATATTTTTTGGGAGCCAAAAAGGTCAGGGTGATATTGTCCTGATTTGATAATGAAACCCTCCGAAAAAGAATGAAATTCTTTCTTATAAAGAAATCTTCACAGTTCATTAATTTCTGAAAAACGTAGCCTCCCCAGTCAAAGTGGAAAACAATACGCGCTGTATTTTGTTCACGCATAGGAGTTTAAGCTGCAACCCGAGTCCTTTTATGCTGTTATTTACCGCAGACATTCAGTCACGACGCACGTATTCCATTATCTGAAAACCGCCGCAATGAATGACAGCAATCGGGACATAAACGACCTTGTAGACCCTTAAAAGTGGCCTAATGATAGACTTTAAGCTCGGGCGACAAACATTTCTGTGCAAATCCACTGACCCTGTACTAGTATTGATTGACAGCAGTGCAGTCATTATCCTGTTCAATTTCACCAATAGCAGTGGAATGCGCGGGGGTAATTAGATAGCAGCACTTCCACTCTGCTGTTGTGGTATCTACCGCTTTACTCACTTTCTCCAACCTATGCTATTTATTGCCACTCTTTGCTTTCAGCGTCTCCATCCATTTCTCTGATTCTCATGACAGCTCGCTTGGAGATATGAAAACCTGTGATTGACACACCAATTTCCTTTCTGCCAGCACACGCCAAAGCTACGATTTCTCAAAGTCTCTTCTTTTTCTGAGCCTCGGGTGGAACCAATAAGCGGAAATATGACTGAAAAGACATATCAGGCTTCAGATAAAGAGCTAAAAGAGCTACCGAATGTTAATATGTGATTAAAATACGCTATTTGAATTCCCTCTTGGCAGCCTGAAAAGAAGTAAATAGTCTGGCCTTAAATCTCAAATTTGTTCTCTTTAAAGGTCACCGGGTTATAAAAAGCTCTGAAATGCTGTAAGATGTAAATGGAAAATTAGTCATTTCCACGTTCAGCGGGAAATGAACCGACTTTCTACGAAAAGAAATATTAAGAGTCCTGCTCCAAAGAGAAACGGCTTGCGTTTAAAAATGAAGATTGTCTGTCACCCTTGGATTTGAACCTTTAACCCAAAACTCACATGATAATTACACTCTCTCCCGACGCACATGCTATCAGTCCTAAACGGCACGAGATTCGAATTAGTGTGTCCGTGATATCAAAGAACGGACGTGTGCTTGCCAATCGCCGCCGACGTCCCGAACGCGGTCCGACGGACCAGTTTGTGATGGTTTTCGGCTGCTCGCAAATGCATAAACCTCAAAGTTGAGTAAAAATTCATTTGATGGTAATGAATTTAGGTATAGACGCTTGCTTTTAAATGCAAATTGAAACAGAATGAGACTAGGGGCTCAGTGGCATAGATATGCTTAGATTGTGCATTAGAAACTGCTGCTAATTAACGCAATGATCATTTCGTGTAAAGTCCAGCCTGATGCCTTGAGGCTAATTAAAGCGGTGGGACTAGTGATCACAAACGCAACAGGCCGGATCTGTGCAATCCAAAGATGTTCATAATATATTACAGAGCAGTGCAAACACCTGCACATCTGACACCTGGTTAATACTTATAAATAACACCATAATAACTGCCTCGAAATAAAAACTCCCGAATGCAGCAAACCCTATAGGGAAATGATGCTTCACGCCGCTATTTTCGTGCAAATACATTGAGAATACATTCACAGAAGAGACGTTTTTGCATTCTGTGTTTTTTTTTTTTTCTTTTCTTTTCAGTTGTGGTATGCCGTTTATGACATGGAAAGCAAAATTGTCCAGAAAGTCCTTTTATTTAATTACATTACATTTAGCAGACGATTTTATCCAAAGCGACTCACAAGTGAGGCAATTAGGGGTTAGGTTACTCAAGGGCACCTTAGTCATGGTATTGAAGGTGGAGAGAGAGCTGTTCATTCTCAATCCCCACTTTCAATTCCTGCCGGCGTGGGAATCGAACCAGCAACCTTCAGGTTAAGAGCCCGACTCCCTCACTATTAGGCCACAACTATGAATTCGTCTAAAAAAGTGCACATCATGATGTAATTGTTAGTGGTGTAGTCCAAGACCACCCAATCCGAAACCAAGTCGAGACCAAGAAATCAATTTCATGCACCCTTGCTGAATTAAAGGTGCACTATGTAGGTTTTCGTCCGCTAGGGGGCGCTAAACTCTTCAAAACAATGGCGTAGATTGATGACGCAGTGAATGAGTGGAACCTGGAACTGTCGTCATGCCGATGGATCTAATAATGTTTATGGATGAGTGAATGCATGTTTTTAACATGACTGTGGTGAAGCAGGACGTGACCGAGAATCACGGACGAGATTACTAATGAGAGACAGATATCAATGATTAAAGAAACGAGGACATTTCATTCTACCGAACTACTCATAAGTGCTGAAACTCTACTCATACAGGTCAGTTTATTTGACGAATTAAAACTGTGAGGTGACGCAGCGCTGTTTCACTCGATCTAACGTTACACTGTCATACTGAACTGTGTTTGAGTGTGTTGAACGTTGTAATGTTTAGTATTAGTTTGTTGTCTGCATGAGATTTCACAGTAAGCTAGATCAACATTAGATTATCACACTGATGATATTCTAACACTTCGTCGTGTGTTGAGCTTTATAACATTGATCAGTCTTATGTATCCTACATTTACTTATCTCGTCTAATAACGTTCAAGAGCGCGTCTCTGTCAAGTCAAAGTTTGTCGCAAAGCTCTCATCATCTCGGAAACGCCACGCCGATACTGATCCTCGTTTTATTTCTCCTTTTGTCCCAAAGTTTGCTTGCCATGGTACATAATGTTTGAACGAAACAACAACACCGCACTGTTATAAGTTACGCAGCTGTCAGTGTCTGTTGCCATGGTTACTGTGCAGCACAAGCGCAAGTGACGAGAGGGACAGGCACTATTTAAAATTGTGAATTTCTCTGAATTTATAAATTCTTGGAAACATTTAGGATCATGTAAGTACACAGCTGAATGAAATATATAACACTGTGCAAGTGGTTTTTGGATATTTTAATATAAAAAATTTGACATATTGTACCTTTAAACAACTTTTAACCCCTAACTTTCTGAATTTGCCTTATGAACATAAATGTTAGTCAGGGTTACTTTTAAAATGTATTTCACTACAGATTACAAAATACATGCTTTAAAAAGTCATTTGTAACGTATTTCGTTACATTACTCAAGTTTAGTAACTTCATCTAAATACTTTAGAATACTTTGGAATACTAATAAGTGTGTAACAAACACAAAAAAGGTCATTGCAAGTTTTTATCTCACAATTCTGACTTTTTCCCTCGGAATTGCGTGAGATAAAGTTGCAATTGTGAGTTATAAAGTCAGAATTATGAGATATAAACTCGGCAATATTGAGAAAAGTCAGAATTATGAGATATAAACTCACAATATTGAGAAAAGTCAGAATTATGAGATATAAACTCATAATATTGAGAAAAGTCAGAATTATGAGATATAAACTCACATACTTAATTCACAATTGCAAGAAAAAAAGTCAGTATTGCAAGTTTATATCTCCCAATTCTGACTTTATAACTTGCAATTGTGAGTTTAAATCTCGCAATTCTTAGAAAAAGAAGTCAGAATTGTGAAACGCAAAAAACAAATTGTGAGAAAAAGTAGCAGTGACGAGTGAATTATAAAATGACTCACAAAACATGAAAACAGTCGAAAACATGAAACTTAACTCTGCTTTTTCAGACGGTCAGAGTCAGAGAATCACCAATCGCTGTTTAAATGACATTAAAACTCAAAGTAATCACTTTGGTAATCTAAAATACTTTTCAGATGTAACTGTAATCTGATTACCACCCATTTAAAATGTAACTGTAATGAAATACAGTTACTCAAATTTTATATTTTAAATACATAACTAAGTTACTTGTATTTCGTTACTCTCCAACCCTGATGTTAGTATAGAGCCCTATATTTGTTTATTCACATAAAGTCACTCATAAATTGCTCCACAATTGCAAATTATACATTGACAATCTGATATGTGAATAGACTATATTCATTGTAACTGGACAAACTGTATTACCACAAAACAGGTACATTTTCTTCCCGCATATTCTAACATATACTTTCAAGTTTGCATAATACAAAAGCATGCAAATAGAGACGCATGCAGCTGGAGTCCACTGCTTTTCCGTGGTCCTCAATTCCTAAAATAGCGTTCCTAATATAAGCCTACTTCAACATTTAAAATTCAAATTCAGTTACGAGCACCAGCCTCAACACACTTGCACAAAGACTCTGAGTGTAATGCTATGTATATGATTTTACGCCTGCAGCATTCGTCCATCCCTATGTTCTGCATTCAGGATTCTTTAAAATCACGTTTCATCTTTCATACACACAGCTGGCCTGAGTGCTGACAGCGAGAAAAACGCTGCGTCAAAGAAACTTTCTGCTTTGGACATGGAGAAAAAGAGGTAAGACGAATGTGGATACATATTAAAGCAAATTATTCTTTGCCCACAGTCAGTCTGGAGGCAGGAAAGACACTTAACTGCAAAAATCAATAGCAATTTATTCTCTCCTTGGACTCCAAACACAGCGAGTAAATAATCCTGTCCCTTTGCACTGCCGTCCCGAGAGAGGACCAACACGGCACTCTCTCTCTCTCTCTCTCTCTTTTACTCTATTCTCTCTCCCTTGACACTAAATTTCTCTCTCTCTCTCTGACTGAGTTCATAAGCAGACCTTCCTGACCTCCTGATCACTTCCACTTTGGGAAGATATCCACTGTCAATCTGTCTCTATCCGTCTCCACCAGAGGACAGCACAGGAAAAACATTACCACTGAACCCAATATACAAACCCCTTGTTTCGGATTCCTACCACATCTGATGGACCGCCCTGAGCCAACCTTAACTTTACCTATTTTTTTGTCCAGGGTCTACCTGAGGTTGATTTTTCCCCCGATAAAATCTATTTTGGGGAAGGTACTACAAAGCGCAAATGGCAGGCTTTTACAACAAAATTGGTATGAGAAGTACACATACAGTATTATCCCATTTTAAAAATGCAGCGAGCAATATTTTTCAGAATTTCATGTCCCTACTAGGGCTGCACGATTTATCGCACGATACGAAAAATAACACTGAACTTGATTTCATTCTTCGTATGATTTTTTTTTTAAAATGCGCAGCTTGTCAGTGAAGTACGGCTCCAAATGCTGATCCATCTGAAAGCAATTTGAGTCGCTTATAATGTACATTTGAAAAAGCAACACGTCAAACATCTTTCCAGACATGAGAAGCATTTATTAACATCTTGTCCAACAAAAGACAACATTTAATAACGTGTTTTTACTGCAAACTCGCTTCATAACGACAGTTGAGCTTGTGTGAGATGATGTGGCTTCTTACACAGAATAAGGCAGTCGTGTGTTTATTAGTCATGTTTAATCAATCAAAGCGTTTCAATCTTCTGTTTATTCAGATATGGCGCGTGTTATCTTCTTCTGCCGCAGGGCATATTTGGAGTTTCTGCGCAAGAGCGCCCTCTGGCTTTCAGATGGAGAAGCATTTACTACTGATCACAGAGCCGTACAGCTCCGACAAGCTGCGCATTAAATAATCGCCATGTGCGATTTAATCGCGATAAATCGTGCAGACCTAGTCCCCACTACCTGACAGATATCACTGAAGTAGGTGTCCTGAGATGTCTGTCTCCATAACAGCCCTGAACTGTAAACAGCACAGATGAGTCAGGGAGCAGCTCACACCTTTAAAAATAGTCAAGTAAAAGCTTGAAGAAACCTTTGTAGACATATGGATCATTTTTGAACATTAGCTACAACTCAAAAATTAATAAGTTGCTGTCTTTTGATCAAATAAAGCCCCAAATTCCATCACAAATTTCAAACAACTAAAAGCTATAAAAAGTAGTGGTCATATCAATACACAAGCCCTAATTTGTTATTATAAACAAAATACACCTCGGTCACATGACTTCAACATCACCATCATTAAGCTTCCGACAACAGTTTTTATTTAAAATCTACAATTTGGAAAGTTTGAGTTTGAGCAAGAGTGTACAGTCGTGGCCAAAAGTTTTGAGAATTACATAAATATTGGATATTGGAAAAGTTGCTGCTTAAGTTTTTATAATAGCAATTTGCATATACTCCAGAATGTTATGAAGAGTGATCAGATGAATTGCATAGTCCTTCTTTGCCATGAAAATCTTTGCCACTGCATTTCATTGCTGTCATTAAAGGACCTGCTGAGATCATTTCAGTAATCGTCTTGTTAACTCAGGTGAGAATGTTGACGAGCACAAGGCTGGAGATCATTATGTCAGGCTGATTGGGTTAGAATGGCAGACTTGACATGTTAAAAGGAGGGTGATGCTTGAAATCATTGTTCTTCCTTTGTTAACCATGGTGACCTGCAAAGAAACGCGTGCAGCCATTATTGCGTTGCATAAAAATGGCTTCACAGGCCATTAAGATTGCACCTAAATCACAATTTATAGGATCATCAGCAACTTCAAGGAAAGAGGTTCAATTCTTGTAAAGAAGGCTTCAGGGCGTCCAAGAGAGTCCAGCAAGTGCCAGGATCGTCTCCTAAAGAGGATTCAGCTGCGGGATCGCAGTGCCACCAGTGCAGAGCTTGCTCAGGAATGGCAGCAGGCAGGTGTGAGTGCATCTGCACGCACAGTGAGGCCAAGACTTTTGGAAGATGGCCTGGTGTCAAGAAGGGCAGCAAAGAAGCCACTTCTCTCCAAAAAAAACATCAGGGACAGATTGATCTTCTGCAGAAAGAATCGTGAATGGACTGCTGAGGACTGGGGCAAAGTCATATTCTCCGATGAAGCCCCTTTCCGATGGTTTGGGGCATCTGGAAAAAGGCTTGTCAGGAGAAGAAAAGGTGAGCGCTACCATCAGTCCTGTGTCATGCCAACAGTAAAGCATCCTGAGACCATTCATGTGTGGGGTTGCTTCTCATCCAAGGGAGTGGGCTCACTCCCAATTCTGCCCAAAAACACAGCCATGAATAAAGAATGGTACCAAAACACCCTCCAACAGCAACTTCTTCCAACAATCCAACAACAGTTTGGTGAAGAACAATGTATTTTCCAGCACGATGGAGCACCGTGCCATAAGGCAAAAGTGATAACTATGTGGCTCGGGGACCAGAACATTGAAATTTTGGGTCCATGGCCTGGAAACTCCCCAGATCTTAATCCCATCGAGAACTTGTGGTCAATCCTCAAGAGGCGGGTGGACAAACAAAAACCCACTAATTCTGACAAACTCCAAGAAGTGATTATGAAAGAATGGGTTGCTATCAGTCAGGATTTGGCCCAGAAGTGGATTGAGAGCATGCCCAGTCGAATTGCAGAGGTCCTGAAAAAGAACGGCCAACACTGACCCTTTGCATAAATGTCATGTAATTGTCGATATAAGCCTTTGAAACGAATGAAGTGCTTGTAATATTTCAGTACATCATAGAAACAACTGAAACAAAGATCTAAAAGCAGTTTAGCAGCAAGCTTTGTGAAAACTAATATTTATGTAATTCTCAAAACTTTTGGCCACGACTGTAAGGCCGTGTGTCCACCAGTGTTGAGCTCGTCCCTCAAAAATTTGTATTTTAACTCATTACTAGTTACTGCTTTCAAAAATATTATTACTTTCTGACAACAGTAATTAGTTACACTACTTTTATATTACTTTTCCTTCACGCCCCACAGAAAATTTAAATATCTTCCCCATAAAATGTTACTAACAACATATTTCTGTCTCATCATTTGACCAAAATCCTCACTGGATCGCAGTCAGAAGTTATTACAAACACTCAATGGTAATTGATAGTGACTTTTAAAGTCCCCTTGTAGTCAATAATTTTATCCCTTAAAAATTTGAATGCATTCATTGCACTTTTACTGTAAAGGAAATTTCAAGGGCAACTCCTGTGGTAAAACACACGAGCAAAACACAAACACAAAATACAAAAATAACACACAAGCAAATTCTGCATGGCAGCAAGAATAAATAGCAGTAGAAAGTATTGCACAGTCCCATGTGTTATGTGTAATATGTACAGTCCAATCTATAAATAGTCCAGTGTAAAGTGTATTGTTCAATCCCATGTAATATGTCTTACACAGTATAATGTTTCATAACTTCATGAATAATTATGAATCAAGCTATAGCACTAACATAAAAATTGTCCAACTCATCTTTGATCACCCAAATGACACATTTAAACATTTTTTCCAGTGGAAAAAAAATCGTAATGCTTTAAAATACCTTGAATGTAACTCTACACCCTTGCCTCATTTATTATACGTGGATATATGAATATGCTAATTAGCCCCGCCTCCACTCGCATGAGCTCAGAGATCCGCTTACTGATGTAAACGCTGCACAATTGTATCACTCTTTACAACGTTGGACACACAACTGTAATTAATATAATTAGCCTTTTAGTTGACAATTTTTATACAGTCTTTTATATATTTTGCCAGTATATTTTTTAGTTGATGAAAAATCAGGGTGATTTAGCAAGGTGTATGATGTATATTATGATGATTATGCCATTTCTAAGGATAAAGATTGTCAGACTGACTCGCGAACGGGAACATGGTTTGTGTAAAATTCCCAACACATTATTAGCTGTTTGATAAGTTTACCCAACTATGATGACTTCTGCTTCTGAGAAACCAGGAAGTATGAAAATGGTCAAATGTGTCGGTTGGTCGGGGTGGCATTTGTCCCGCTCCTCCTCCGCTGTGATTGGATGGCTGGGTTAAAAGTGACAGTGATGAGCGTCGTGTTTTACCCGAAGTCGAACATTCTTCAACTCTCTCATTTTAATAGGAATCCCACGATACAGTTTCGCATTAGCATCCCCACACAGATTTCGCAAAACCGTGTGAACCGGTATAACCCGCCCAGCACTAACGCCGAACAGAAAGCTACTTGTTTGAAAGTGACTTCTATGTGAGCTGTGCCTCATGCATCATTACTGTCTAATGACAATGGACCTTTTCGCCCACAAATTTGAGAAATTTCGCTAATTTTTTATACACAATCATCCCAGCATCAGGAAATGGAATGCGTTTATGCTTGCAAGTTGGAGATATCAATCAGGAACATCCCACATCCAGCCGGGTTTGAACAGCAATTACAGGAATTACATTTCCACTAGTAAAAACTATAACTCTTGATATCTGTAAATGTATTTTCACTAGTGAAATCTCACCATAGGCCTCCATTCAAACTCTATTGTTGATTTCAAACATTAATCTAATTCCTGATATCAGGAGTCACAAGTTCCTGATATCACAAATTCATATCCTGAGAATGAATAAAAGTCAAAACGTTTTAGCTTTTATTCATTCAAAAGATATGAAGTAGTTAAAATGTTCATTCTTGATATCAGGAATTACATTTCCACTAGTAACAATGGCAATTTCTGATATCAACAACTGAATTGCTATTAGTAAAAATGTTCATTTCTGATATCATGAATGTGATTGTTACTAGTAAGAATATGGCAAGCCGTTTTGACTTTTATTCATTCTCAGGATATGAACTTTCACTAGTTAAAATGTTCATTCTTGATATCAGGAATTAGATTTCCACTAGTAACAAACTTCATTCTTGATATCAACAATTGTATTTTTACTAGTGAAATCTCGCCATAGGCTGCCATTCAAATGCAATTGTCGATATCAAGAATTCATTTCTTACTAGTTGAAATTCCAATTTTACATATCAGGAATACAATTCTTACTAGTAACAATGCACATTTCTGATATCAAGAATTACATTGTCACTAGTGCAAATGTCTGTCCTTGATATCAACAACTGAATTGCTACTAGTAAAAATGTTCATTTCTGATATCTGAAATGAATTCCTGATATCAAGATAATTTCTGATACCTAAAACGGCTTTCTTACTAGGAACAATCACATTCATGATATCAGAAATGAACATTTTCACTAGTAGCAATTTAGTTGTTGATATCAAGAATAGACATTTACACTAGTAAACACGTAATTATTGCATTTTTACTAGTAAGAATTGTATTCCTGATATGTGAAATTGGAATTTCAACTAGTAAGAAATGAATTTTTCATCAACAATTGCATTTGAATGGCAGCCTATGGCAAGATTTCTCTAGTAAAAATACAATTCTTGATATCAACAATTATAGTTTATACTAGTGTAAATCTAATTCCTGATGTCAGGCACTAACATTTTAACTAGTGAAAATGTAATTGTTGATATCACAAGTTCATATCCTGAGAATGAATAAAAGTGAAAATGGCTTGCCATATCATGCATCGTTACGCTATTGACCTTTTCGCCCACAAATTTGAGAAATTTCGCTAATGTGACTTCTTTTTTTTATACACAATCATCCCAGCATCAGGAAATGGAATGCGTTCATGCTTGCAAGTTGGAGATATCAAGCAGGAACATCCCACATCCGACCGGGTTTGAACAGCAACTCATCCTACCTACACCATTTGCGCTAAAGGCATGAATGATGCTCTGCTCTCATAATATCTAGAAAACTGAAAAGAATTGCATCGTGAGCCAGCAACAATCCAACACTACCAAACAACAGCCTGCCAACAACTAGCACATTGTAGCAGCGACTTTTGAATGGTCAAGCACCACTCACATTTCTTCCGAAAATGTTAAAACCTAGTTTTTCCTTTTATATTTTCTCTGTTGTCAAAACATGAAAGATTTCTAACATGAAAGCTGTTCTTTTATCTTTGTGCAGACTAAGAGCAATACAGCAACATGCTATGACAAATCAGACTAGATAGTGTCTCTCAGCTTCCAGCAGAGATGTCATGTAGACAGAACGGGACAATAATGACATCTGTAAAATGAAGTGTTGTACTCAGAATCTAGAGCATGTTTTTTAAAAAAAAAAAAAAAAAAAAAAAAAGAGAGAAGATAATACCTGCAGTGGGGAAATGTCTCAAATATAGATGTTTTCGAGTAAGACCACAGAAAATGTGGCTCCTTCAACTTGTTGTAACACCTGCTCTATTCTCAGAGACAGCAGAAGAGGACCTGACAGAAGACAGTGCTCTGACACAAGCTCACTTCAGCGCCTCCATTTCTGAATCCCGAGCAATCACATTATACAAAGTTGTCTGACAGCTCGGGAATAAAACAGGCACTTTATTTTCACATAAGGGTGGTTGACATTTAAAAAGAATTTTGTATGGGGAAAAAAAAAAATTCTGAATTCCATTATGATTTTATATCTCTTTTTCACTGTAGAAAACATTTAAAAAAAATAATAAATATACCAAATCATCATTCTGTTTCAGAAAATCTATGGATTTTTATAAAAAATTCCAGCAATTCCACCCCATCAGAGACTTCATATGACCTTTCTCAACACATCGTTTACTTTCTGCTGTGAAGCACAAAATAAAATGTGGTGATTTACAACACAAACACATTTATGCTGCCAAAGCACCACAAAAATCACTGGCCATTTCTCAACATGCGTTATTTAGCGATCTTGATGAGTCCTTGTGTTCTCTTACTACATCATCATCAACCGTCAAAGTTCATTTCCAACACTCGAGAACGCAAGTACAGAGAACGTACGAAAGCGCCCGGATGTGTTACTGATAACGAGGATGCATGGAGTGCAGACCGTTAAAAATCGCAGAACTCATCGTGTACTAAGAACTGAGAAACAGCCACAAAATGCCATCGGTTCTAACAAGTCACATGACCTATGGTGAGATGTTTACTCGGATTAACTAAAACTATTAAGGATCGTTTTCATTCATTGAAATAAAGCTGAAATAAAAAAAGAAATGGTAAACGAAAAACTTAAAAAGCTCAAACAAAAATTAGAAATGCTGCCTTGGCAACTAAATAAGACTAAAACTGACAAAAATAAATTAAAGCTATACATTATATATATATATATATATATATATATATATATATATATATAAGATAATGTAAAATATAAAAATAATATAATAAATATAATATAAATTATATTATATATATAATATAATTTATATAATAATATAAAATTCAAAAACTTAAAATGAAAATTAATCATTATTAAAAAAATCTATTTAAAAATATTAATAAATATAAAAATAACACTCAATTACTTAAGTGTTAATTTAGTAAATGATATATATATATATATATATAAAAAATAAGTAATCAAAATGACAAAAAACTAAATTAATAATGATTTTAAAATATCCATAAATAAAATAAATAAATAAATTACCAACTCAATTTAGGCTTGTTTCCAACATAAATGTATTGTATTTATTCAGAATATATAATGTCGTATGGCGAACACATATTCACTATGAACTACAACTTCTCAGTTGTTTTTAAGGAGCCTCAAACTCCTTAATTACTCCTTATTAATAGTTAGTAAGGTAGTTGTTATAGCGTTTAGGAATGTAGAATATTGTCATGCAGAGTAAGGCATTAATATGTGCTTTATAATACTAAAATAAAACAATATAATAAAACAGCCAATATGCAAGCTAATAATAAGCAACTAGTTAAAAGTGAGAATTGTTGCCCACAATGTTACCAACTATTTTTATGATACTTTTATGGTGCTTTTTGTCATTTTTGACTGTATAAACCACCATCAACTTCCCTTGTATGGACCAAAAGCAGCTCAGATACTGAAACATTTCCTTTTGCATTTCACAGATAGAGCTAAGTAAATGATTTTTTTTTTAACTTCATGATCATGACATGAACTATAACCATTGTGCTCGAGAGACGGCCTGAAAATATTGCCTGAGTAAAAGCTAAAATGTCAAATATCTCAAAAGTAATTAATTATGTTGCAGACAGTGGAAAGATCACATTCAGAAGTTCAGCTCAGTCCTCTGAACACGAACACGGGTATGGAGTGCAGCATTTCAACGAGACATTTTATGCTCACTATAAGCTTTTTGCATCCAATTCAAGCCATTTTAAATCTTCTAAATAAAAAATAAACATATCCAGATTCATTCAAGCGAGACGGACAGATTTTGGTGCAGCCGAACATGCTCTAGCCTGGCGGGACAAGAGTCGGTTCTCCTCACAGCTCAGTCAATATAAAAACAAGCTTACGTGACATGACTATTGGCACAGATATTGTTCCAATAGCAGGAGATGCTGTGCCTGAGGGTGGAGGCGTGCTGCTTGATTCATGCTCATTCTGCCAGACAAGCGCCAGTCAGTTCACTCAAACCAAATCCCTGTCTCGCGGGGATCAGCGAGCCCCGTACCGAGACACTCGAAAAGACACAATCAATACGTCTTCTTCAGAGCCCGGCAGTCCAAAAGCAGACTCAGGCTGAGGAGCTCTAACGATTTATTTCAGATTCAACATTGATATCATTTTTCACAGATAATCTAGGCAGGCACAGGGAAGTTGAACATGACGTGTCTGAAAATTATGCGAGACACCTAAAAAGAATCTTGCTTTGTGGAAACATCTGCTCAAAGATGTAACTACCCGACCGTACAATCCGACTCCATATTGGCCAGTTTCACAAACGGGGCTTAGATTAAGCCAGGATTAGGCTTTAGTTCAATTAGGTTCAATTCAAGTAGATTTAATGAACCTGCCTACAAAAACAAACAAAAAAAACGTGACATATTTTAAAATATTGTCAGTGCAAGTTGCTCTCAGATAAAAACATGCATTTTAGTCTGAGATTAGTTTAAACTTTGTCTGTGAAACCGGGGGATAATTACATTACACACAAAATAGCTTTGATATAAAAAAACTGAAATTGCTTAAACGTTGCATTAAACTAACTGAAAAATATGTAATATAATAAAGCATGTGTATTGACACAATAAAATAAGAGTTTAAAAAATGTACTCGGATTAGCAAATAATGGCATTCGATCTGAGAAGACTCCAAAGAAGTATTATAAGTATTCATATTAGCAATTTCATGTCACACAGAAAAGTTCTTAAAGGCCATAATGGATCTCTGCAACTCAATGGTTTGACACAAATTCTTGTTTTCTCTTTAAAGGATTAGTTCATTCCAGAATTAAACTTTCCTGATAATTTACTCACTCCCATGTCATCCAAGACGCTCATGTCTTTGTTTCTTCAGTCGAAAAGAAATGATGTTTTTTAAAGAAAACGTTCCATATAGTGGACTTCAATGGGGTTCAACGGGTTGAAGGTCCACATGTCAGTTTCAGTGCAGCTTTAAAGGCTCTACATGATCCCAGACGAGGAATAATCACGAGTCTTATCAAGAGAAACAATCGGGCATTTTTTGAAAAATAAAAATTGATATACTTTTTAACCATGAATGCTCATCTTTCGCTAGCTCTGCGATGTGCCACGCATTACATAATCAAATTGGATAGGTCACGCGTGACGTAGGCGGATGTAGTGCGGTACGGAAAAAAACTTCCAACTTCAAAATCGTCCGATATTGTTGTTTTACCTTTTTTTTAAAAAAATGCCGTTCAACTTCATAGTGTTTGCACGTTCGTTTTGTAAACACTCGATCGGTACTTCCGCCTACGTCACGCGTGACCTTTCCATCATGATTACGTAAAGCGTGGCGCATCGCAGAGCAGTGCAAGACGAGCATTTGTGGATACAAAGAATAAAATTTGTATATATATATATTTTTTTTTTTTTTAAGAAACTAACTGTTTCTGTTATGGTTGTCAGTTGAAGTGCCCGCTGGAAACTCTAGAGGGCACTCCACTACGCACGCACTCACTCACAGACACGACTACATTTCCCAGAATCCCCGCACCTGTCACTGATCACGTCACCAGCTGCAGCACATTACCAGAACCGTATTTAAGCCCGACACACACGCACGTGCGAAGTGTTATTTCCTAGTGTATAGCATTTCTGAGCATTGATTTCCCGTGTTTTCCTGTTTTTGATCCTGTCTGTTCTCTGCCTGCCCTTGGATTCACTGCTTTGTTATACTGGACTGTGATCGCTATCTGCCTGACCTGAACTCCCACCTGCCTATTGTTTCCGATGACTGCCTTTCCTTGGATCTACCTATTTGCTGTTGATTGACCGTTGCCAGTTTGACCACGTTTTCAAATAAAGCCCGCATTTGGATCTCACTCCGTTGCCTCATTATTACAGTTTCACTAGATCAGACCCTTATTCCTCGTCTGGGATCATGTAGAGCTCTTTGAAGCTGCAATGACCGTTAAAACTGTCCACTATATGGAGAAAATCCTGGAATGTTTTCCTCAAAAACCTTAATTACTTCTCGAATGAAGAAAGAAAGACATGGACATCTTGGATGACATGGGAATTTTAATTCTTTAGTGAAGTAATCCTTTAAACGGTTTTGCATGCGAGTTTCAATCATCTAAGTAACGCTCTTTTTGAAAATGATGTCCTATAAATTTACATTTTAACATCTGTTGGGTAAACAAGAGCACAAGATAAATTCACACATCAGTCAACCACACGAGATTTTGATCTGAAAGGTGTTCTTTGTAGAGCTGTCACATTTTTATTGGGGCAATTTATTAATCACATTATAGATAAAACAATGTTGCATATTTCCATTTGTCACTTTATTTTTGCTGTTTATTGAATTATGTATTTCATAAATATTTTAAGGTGTCTGTAAATAAAACTCACCCTGAGTAAAATAAAATAAAATAAAATAAAAGGTATAAAAAATCAACTAGCCTCCTGTTATTATCGTTAGTATGAGTATTCAACCGAAAATCTTGACAGTGAAAAAATCTGCCAAATGTTTGTTATTTGTCAACATTTCTTTGAATTCGCGTAATTTGACGTATCCTTAGCTTTACACTGAGATGTATTTAAAACGATTATGCCTCACGTTTCTTTATTACACAATTATGTTGAGTTATAATGAATAATGCGATGATTTTAAGAGCGGCTGCGGTGAGCTGTCATGTGAAGATAGCTTACAATGTCAAGTGACGCTCCATCACCAGCGCGAAATCCGTTTCAAACGGAAATAAAGGCACAGTTACTACAGCCTACGGACAGCCATAGATAGCTATTAATAAATAGCGGCTTACCGATCATGCTGTGATATCTGTAACAGCCCAGAATCACTCCAGTGTGTGACTTTGGTGTTTGTTGACATGTTGCGTGCGCGAACAGAGCCAAAACAGCTTAGGATCATGGGAAATGGAGTCCACGAGCGCGTGTTCTGCAGCGGTAGGAAAATAATTAGCGTAGGAGAGGATGAATGACACGTTCTCTGAATTTCCTTGAATTAAAATTAAGCTACAGCATGAATAGTTCAAATTTAAGTGGGTCTGACAGGTAACAGTGCTAAAGACGTGAGCTGTGAAAAACTACATTTCCTGGTTCGATAAACGTCGGCGGAAGTTTTAGACCGGCGTGTACTTTGCACGTGGGTTATCACAGGTTATTCCTAAGCTTACGGTTTGATGGTGATGATCAGACCAAGTGCATATAAAGTCGGGTAAAAAAATATAAATCCATTAATGTGGAACGATGTGTTCTGTTCATAAAATTGTCAGTTATTGGGCAGATTAGTTTTTTGTCACTAAAAAGCGGCAAAACTTTAATAAAATGTTGATTATCCACCTCAGACTAAACAACATGAGCTTTATTTTATTAATAAGGTTCTCAATGTTTGTCAAAATGTCTCTAAATAGTTTTTTAGGTTACTTTTAAAATGTATTTCACTACATATTACAAAATGCATGCTTTAAACAGTCATTTGTAACGTATTTCGTTACTCAAGTTTAGTAACTTAATCTAAATACTTTAGAATACTTTGGAATACTAATAAGTGTGGAACAAACACAAAAAAAGGTAATTGCAAGTCTGACTTTTCCCTCAGAATTTTTTTTTTTTTTAAATTATAATTTCAAATTTTATATTTTAAATACGTATCTAAGTTACTTGTATTTCGTTACTCCCCAACTCTGTATATATATAGATATAGATATATATATATATATATATATATATATATATATATATATATATATATATATATATATATTCTGTTTTACAGTGTCCAATATCAAAATCACACATCCCATTTGGATCAACATCCAAGAAAATCTGAACAGTTTAGTGGTCACCTAAATCTGCATGCCCAAATTGTAAAGTTCTTAATTGACCTTTTTAGGTTCTCATATAATAACATTGTTGTGTATTTGTTGAACTTGTACGAGTGGCTTTCGGTTTTCTTGGTCTTTAGCTCTAAAATTCAGACAGATTTTGATTTGCACTGTCAATGCGTTATTAATTTCAAAGACACAGCCATTAAACTCTTCCAAATAGGATTTGGTCTGTCCCAGAATTGCTTGCCCTGTTTGGAGATCTATCTTACGGAGATGTTTGTTGTGTACACTTTAATAAATGCAAGAACCTGTTAAATCTGGAAGAGCAGCAAATGATTTAAACCTCATTAATATTCAAATTGAAAAGGCATCAATGTTATGTTTTCTACATCTCTACAAATATGATGTGGCATATAACAACCTTACTCGCATGGTAAAATGACTGACTAAACAGGATTCAATTTGCATATTAATGAGCTAGATGACAGATTATAATATTTTCCCTTTTCCCTCAAGGGACCGACTCCTTTTTAGATGTTTCTTTTTCCAGGAATAGCTGATTACTTTAAAGAAAAAAAAAATAGATAACTTAAAGAACAATAGAAGTTAATTTGATCTTGTGTTCATCAGGTGAACATTTTAGTCCATGTGAGATAGCTAACAGTTGCACTTCTGAAACAATCATGCATCTTTTCCGTTTGTCGCCTATCGTGTGCGAATGATTACTGCTGCCTTCAAGTCGTGTTGGATTCATTGTATTTATAATTGAGACGGTACCATTTTTACAACTAATTTCTCCAACTTTTGAGGTTTGCTCAACAAAACTACATTTCTCATCATTTTTGGGTGCAGAGAATTAAAATGCATTGATAGAGCATCAATTATACACCTAAAGTATATAATTTCTTTGCATTAGTGCTAGTAAGAAAAAAAGAGAAAAACTTTTCTTTTTTTTTCTGGACGAAATCACTTGCACAGCATGACGCAATTGCAATTTCTGAACTCGCAAATAACTTCCCGAAATGTTTTGCAGGCAGTATTTTTCAGGTTCCTATGTTAAACTACATAGCAGTCATGTTTAAATATGAAGGCTTTGTTCGGAGCAATCGCCCTTCTCAGAACTGTTATTTTCTGTGCCTGTCAACTTAAAAGGTGACATAAATTTGCAAAATTAGAACTGTTGGCCAGGAAGCAGTTAATGTCAAATCTTATTTAAATTATAGTGTTCAGAGGGGAAAAAAAAGTCTATAAAATGAGGCATGAAAATGTAAAATGCTGGAAACATTTAATTGTGAGTTTTAAAACGGAGAGGATTTTTAGAGCAACTTTTTTGTTGTTCTCTCTTTTGTACCTCCTTTAGTCATGATTTCTCCAAACTGCCAGCAGCTTGTTTAGCTCCAGTTCTCATAGTGACGCCACTATACAAAACAGATTAGAATTTTTATTTATTGCCTCACGGCCAGAGCTTGTAGAATTTGTTTCCGTCACTTTCACGCAATGTCACCATAGAACAGCACATGAACTTATTACTGGGACAATTCCCCGAGAGCAACCAGGGGTTAAGTGCCTTTCTCAAGGGCACAATAGTGATGGCTCATGGCTCACTCATTGCAGGGATTGAAGCGGCCGTAACCACTACTACACACCACATACACACTTACATGTGCTGAAAGTCCTTAATCAAGATTCACTTACAATGTAATGGCACTTTCACACTAGAACCCCCTTTTCCATGAGACCACGTGATCACATGATCTAGATGATCTTCCTCTCTCACCTACCTTGAAGAACACCTATGCCTGACCAGAGAGTTGACTCGCTATCTCAGTTCATCAGAGCTCACGTTGGGAGGCACATTGAGAATTCTACCAAATACTGGACTTGACCTTAAAGCCAGAACCTTTATTTAATAGCACGAGCAGCTTCAGGTTCTCTGGTTTCAGGTGCAGGTACTGGCAAGAGAGAAAGATGAAGAAAATCTCAAACTCTCAAATAAGGAATCTGCTGAGAAGTTTGTTTTTAATGCTTTTTTTTTCAATGACTTCTATAACCTAGAGAAAATACCCTGGAGTTATTCTGGTTCATCTCATGGGTATTTCCACCAAGCCAGTTTGAGTGCTGGTTCAGCCTAGTTTCAAATCAGTTCTTTGTGTTTCGACTCTGAACTAGGAAAAGTGGTTCGTAAATAGAAGTAAATATAGTCTAGAAGTAAGAACCGCTTGCGTCAGGGGCGGGGTCACCGTGATCAACAAGATGACCGCCATTTTTGAAATAGCAGCTAATAGTAGCTCAATTGTACAAATTATGACGAGCTGCACGAACGAGTTGGATTCGCCGTGTTTGGATGCCGATGTAGGTTCTCAAAGTCATGACCATCAATAGGAACGCTCTGTCTGCCATTGTTGATGGAAGGTTCGAGATGCATCAGAGCTGAGAGGACCAATCGGCGTGTGACATCGGAGTACCACGGGAGCATTTGGAGAGCATACAACTCCTTTTTTGGATCATAGTGTCATGCGCCGATGGTTCTGCGAAAAGCCGATGCATCTCGAACAAGCTTGGTGTGTGCAACAAAGTTCTTAAGAACGGGAAGAAGGAGGCGGGAACCGGCGAACATTCAACAACTTTAATAAATAAATAAACCAACAAAAAAACAAAGTAGAAGGGCAAAATAACAAAATAACACACAACATAAAGTCCAGGTCTGGTCCTCTCTCGTCCTTCACTGTCATCACTCCTCTTTTATGCTTCCGGAGCTCCTCCGTGAGAGATTCGAGACCGGTGCGCCGAGCAGCTGAAGTTCGTTATCTCTCGCGTCACCGGCCTCGCACCGTTCCCTCACGGCACAGTAACCTTTTCCACTTTTCATGTTATTTCTAGCAGGAAATTACTATTGTAGTAATTAAATATTCACTTAGTTATCACTAAAGCTCACTTTATTTAGTTACACTGCCTCAGAAGTCTGTCCGAAATTAGTTTTTGTGGTACCATCATGTCAAACGCTGCTTGCAAAGTCATTGAGGAAACGAGTCAGCTGCCTAAGTTTTCGGACGCTGTCTAGGTCTTCAGAATCACTTCAGGTTCAAAATCACAGGAAGGTGTTTTGAAGCAGATTGAAAATAAACTTTGCCTGACAGTAGGTCTCCAGGAGCAGGGTTGAAGACCTCTTGTCAGATTTATTAACAGCTTGCGCCAGCGCAAACCCTCTTTTGGCATTGAAAAACTACTGTCAGGATTTACTAAAGACACAAAATTTATGGGAGGAGAGAGTGAATCATGCAAGGTGATTTACTAATGTTTGCACTAGTCAATTACTTGTATTTTTCATTTTTATCATTTAGCAGACGCTTTTATCCAAAGCGACTTACAAGGGGAGCAATTAGGGGTTAGGTGTCTTGCTCAAGGGCACTTTAGTCGTGGTATTGAAGGTGGAGAGAGTGCTGTTTATTCACAATCCCCACTTTCAATTCCTGCCGGCGTGGGAATCGAACCGGCAACCTTCTGATTACAAGCCCAACTCCCTCACCACTAGGCCACGACTACCCCACATTTGCGTATTTGCGTCATTATTTACCCCCCAAAAAAACCATGTCTGCAGACACTATTTTGCTCTGCTCTTGGTATTGCATTGGGCATTATGGAAATGATCCATCTGCGCGTAAGTAGATCAAACTTTCCACGTTCCTCTTTTTTTGGGGAATTTTGCTCTCACGCTAATTTGCATGAGTCTTAGTTGTGGCCTAATGGTTAAAGAGTCAGACTTGTAACCCGAAGGTTGTGGGTTTACAGGAAATGTAGGTGGAGGTGAATGAACAGAGCTCTTTTACCCACAACTGAGATGCCCCAATCACTCCCCGGGTGCCACAGCAAGCTTGTGTTCTATGCTCATTGCTGTGTGTGTGCGCACTTGGATGGCACAAATTACAAGTATGGGACACCATACTTAGCCTCACTTTCACTTTTAAATCTGGCCCTTAGAGTAATGTCTCAGTTCTAATTGAAATTCACCAAGAGCATCCAGAGACAGTAACGTTTCATGAACTTGCATTCAGTGAGTCCTGATTTTCACTTTGCGGTGTATTAAAGCTTCTGCCAGCTCGAACACTGTGTATTTTTACAGTCTATGTTCCCCCGCTTCCTTGCTACCGACTAGTGAACTCGTAAAATTCCCCATCCGTGATGCATCTGCATCGCTTTTCATGTGGAGGTCAAATCAACAGCCCTGATGCGATTCATGTGAAAGAGCCTTTAGAATCCTCATCTCTGTTTTGATTCATCTATTCAAAACCTGAACACGGATCTTGCATAATTCTACTCAAATTCTAGCCACAAAAGTCACATTTGTTCACCTGAAAATGACAAAGGAATATATCTTCTGCAGCAGATGTCATCTGTATGTAGAGTCAAAGACTAAATGTCAAGAGCATCAGTGGTGTTCTCCTGTGATAGGTGATGAATAACTGGAGACCTGTTCTTCCTCCCATACACTCTTTGTCCTCTTGCTGGTCACTCTTCCTCTGGGAGCCTCGCTGAGCTGTAGTAAGATAAAGGCAGGTGCGAGGGGATTCGGTCAATACATGGATCGATGTCTCCACAGGCGAAGCTGCTCTTGCTCACAGTTAGGACTGCCACACCATGACTGTTTATATGTTTCTAACATCTGTCTCACATTGTGTCTTTCTGTATCTGGTATCTTTTACTGCACTTATCTGATCCTGACCTTTTCCAAATGTTTTTTGTTTCTTTTCTTTTTTCCCTTTCCGTGGGTACTTTTTCCATACTTTGTCACTCAACAATTTTGTTTTGTAGCTGTGTATTATTTATTAAATTTATCAAGTTGAGGTACATCTGGGCTCAGGTGTTTACTGTGCAGAGCAATCTTGGCTGGAGGCAAGTACATCAAAGCAGAGACATGCCACGAGTTGAAAAATGAATGGGAATGCGCTATAAGCACAGAACTTTCTTACGAACTTCAGCAATAATCCTAACCCTAGCCAGCTAAAAAAAAAAATTCTCTGGGAAAAACTCACGTGTTGCTGTGGCGGTATATTCGGTTTTCTATGGCACTTTTAACAAGTGTTGGAATCTTTTTCTTCGTCAAAGTAGAGACCAGGAGATCTTGGGATATCTTTTAAGCAGAAGTTGCTCTTTATTGAGAAAATGTGCGTTGCTGTAGTCATCCAAGTCCAGGCATCCAAGCTAATGTACATTGCAGTTTTTAATACATTCAACAGTATAGGTGGAGACAATGGGTGGAGACAAATGTCCGTTCCCGGCATTTCCCCCGCCTTGATTTAATCAGCACAACAGTGTCATTCAAATGCAGGGGGTGCTAATCAGATCAGTCTGACAGTGTAGTCCACACCTTTACATTATAATAGACCAAATGTTAATGTCTGCCTGACTTAATCCCCTTAGACTGTAACACAAAATGTAAAAACCACCATGTACATAACTTTTTATAAATTTGTAATCCCACACAAGCATCAATAGTGTAATGCTTAGTTTATAATAAAATACAGTCAGTTAAATAGTCAGGCCTAGCATTAATTTAATTGTTCAAACGTCACCTGTGCCTTGCTCGTTATCCCCTTGTGTCTCTCTGTATTTATTCCCTCTGTGTCAGTCCAGTCCTTGTCCGTTGTTGAAGTTTCATGTCGGTGTTAATTCCTGTCTTGATTCGAGTATTTATTAAACTATTGAACGTTCATCTTCGCGTCTTCATCCTGCACAACACGTGGCAGTACTATTTTAATATAGCAGAACCATTCATTGTTTTGAGGCGTTATTCTATGTTTTCCTGTACTTCCCACCAAAAAATGAATTTGTGATGGATAAAATCTCTGCAATGTACACTTGTTTTCATGTCGTTAGCTTAGCAAAATGCTAATGTCAGACTCGTTGCAGGTGGAGATTCAGCCTGTGTGAAGCACTTCAAATCAGTCATGAGGTTTCACGACCGTTAGGAAGCTACCTTTGAATGCAGTTACCAACGTAAGCAGCCGGCTAGGTTTTGGAACGGAGCCAGGCTGCTCCCCCGAATCCCTTCAGTTATGTACAGTAAATATATCTACTAGATTTGGCACCACTCTGGTTCAAAACAGCTAAACAAATTCTCTTAGATTTCCATCATGACTTACTCTCAGCTTGCTCTCAGACTCCTGCCGCTGCGAAGCTCCACTCGTAGGTGGATGCTCTTATCCATTTACCGTCTTTGATTTACAGTTC